>JAGDQO010000096.1:0-331550 GCA_018342035.1 Solanum appendiculatum
ATTTTAATCTATTCGCATAGCGAGGAAGAACATATGGGTCACTTGAGGGTTGTGTTGCAAAGATTAAGAGAAGAGAAGTTGTATGCCAAGTATGAAAAGTGTGAATTTTGGTTGAGGGAGGTTGCCTTCCTAGGTCATGTGGGGTCGGGGGATGGTATTAAGGTAGACCCTAAGAAGACCGATGTGATTAGAAATTGGCCTAGGCCATTGACCCCGTCGGATATTAGGAGCTTCTTGGGCTTAGCGGGTTACTACCGGAGATTTGTGAATGGGGTTTCTTCTATTGCTTCTCCCATGACTAAGTTGACCCAAAAGAAGGCTAAGTTTGAGTGGACCGACGAGTGGAAAGGAGTTTTCGCCAAACCTTGAAAGTAAAACTTGTGTCCGCTCCTATATTGTCACTACGGATGGGCTGAGGGATTTGTTGTGTATTGTGAATGCTTCTAAGAGTTTGGCTTGGGTTTGTGTCCTAATGCAAAATGGTAAGGTGATAGCCTATGCCTCTAGACACCTCAAAGTGCATGAAAAGAACTATCCTACGCATGATCTTGAATTAGCCGCGGTGGTGTTTGCTTTAAAGATTTGGCGTCATTATTTGTATGGGGTACATGTTAATGTGTTCACCGATCATAAGAGTCTCCAATATGTCTCCACCCAAAAAGATCTCAACTTGAGACAAAGAAGGTGGCTAGAATTTCTTAAAGATTATGATATGAGTGTGCATTATCATCCCGGTAAAGCTAATATGGTGGCGGATGCTTTGAGTAGGGTGTCTATGGGTAGCCTAGCTCATGTTGATATTGGTGATAGGGAAATGGCTAGGAAGGTACATCGGTTGGCTAGGTTGGGGGTTAGGTTGGAAGAGGTTGGTAATGGTGGTGTGTCGTTGTTGATGGTGCTAGGTCTTCCTTGGTTGATGAGGGTGATTAGCAAAAACATGATCTTGATTCTTCCTTGTTTGTGATTGAAGGCCTTTGGTGAATAGAGGGAAGGTGGACAGTTTTTTTTCCGCAAGGGGGAGATGGTGCCCTTAGGTCACCAAGGGTAGGTTTGGTGTGGTGCCTTGTGTTGATGGTTTGAAGGGAGAAAATTCTTGAGGAGGCTCATAATTCTTCCTACTCCATCCACCCCGGTTCCACCAAAATGTATAGAGATTTGAGGGATGTGTATTGGTGGAGAGGCATGAAGAAGGACATTGCCAAATTCGTCTCCGGTTGTCATAGTTGTCCACAAGTCAAGGCCGAACATCAAAGGCCGGGTGGTCTAACCCAAGACATAGAGATTCCTACTTGGAAGTGGGAAGAAATTAATATGGATTTTGTAGTTGGTTTACCCAAGACTAGAAAAGGTTTGATTCTATTTGGGTGGTGGTTGATAGGATGACAAAATCGGCTCATTTTCCTACGGTAAACGAACAACATATGGGGTTCGGAAGAATTCATCAAGGTTTATATTGGCATGACTTGGTACGGTTGCATGGGATTTCCTCTATCCATCCATTAATCGGACGTGGTACTCAATTTACTCACACTTTTGGAAGTCTTTCCAAAGGGGTCTAGGTACCGAGAGTTCAAGCTTCTAACGGCCTTTCACCCGCAAACGAATGGACAAGCCGAAAGGACTATCCAAAAACTTGAGGATATGCTTAGGGCTTGTGTATTGGAGCTTAAGGGTAGTTGGGATGATCATCTTCCATTGATTGAGTTTGCCTATAACAATAGCTATCATTCTAGCATCGATATGGCTCCTTTTGAGGCTCTCTATGGGAGGCGTTGTAGATCACCGGTTGGGTGGTTTGAGGTTGGTGAGGTGGCCTTGTTAGGACCAGACCTAGTTATGGAGGCTCTTGAGAAGGTTAGGCTGATTAGAGAAAGGTTGAAGCTGGCCCAAAGTCGCCAAAAGTCCTATGCCGATGTGAGGAGAAGGGCTCTTGAATTCCGAGTTGGTGATTGGGTTTATTTGAAGGTGACACGCATGAAGGGTGTGGTTCGTTTTGGTAAGAAGGGCAAGTTGAGCCCAAGATACGTGGGTCCTTATAAGGTGATGAGGAGAATTGGTAAGGTAGCTTATGAGTTGGAATTGCCTAGCGAGATGGATTTGGTTCATCCGGTATTTCATGTGTCTATGTTGAGGAAGTGTGTGGTTGATCCGAATGCCATTGTGTCTCTTGATGTTGTGGGTGTTGTTGAAGATAATTTGACCTATGAAGAGGTTCCGGTCCAGATTTTAGATAGACAAGTGAAGAGGTTGAGAAACAAAGATGTGGCTTCCATTAAGTCCTTTGGAGAAATCAACAAGTTGAAAGTGCTACTTGGGAGGCCGAAGCGGACATGCAAAGGCGATATCCTTATCTTTTTCACTCCACTCGAGCCTATGGTATTGATCTAAGCCCTTTATAAAATCTCAGGTCTTAAGTTCAGCCCCCATGTCATTGCATACATTCATGTTTAAGTTGACAAGTTCATTGTGGTTTTACAACTATGTTGAGGTT
The DNA here is from genome assembly GCA_018342035.1 of Solanum appendiculatum. NCBI lineage: Eukaryota > Viridiplantae > Streptophyta > Magnoliopsida > Solanales > Solanaceae > Solanum > Solanum appendiculatum. The sequence goes on from JAGDQO010000096.1 coordinate 2,492, forward strand.
TCGAAATAAGGTGTAAGTGCATTGTTGCATCCTTATGTGGGCTGAAATTTGCCATGTTTGTGTCTCTCATGTAAGTTTCTTTAACATTCGGGGACGAATGTTCCCAAGGGGGAGATATTGAAACGACCCCAAAAATGCCCGAAAATGTGCTTCGGAAACACCTATAATTGTAATTTCCTTATATCTCAAAATCCATGCATGATTTCGGAAATTCGACTTCATATTCTTATTTGTGGGGTCAAATTGAGTGGGGAATGGGTCTAACCCGAATTTTAGAGCAACCGTATCAAAATTCAAAAATCGCAAAAATTGCGATTTGGAGAGTCAACTTTAAAGGGGCATATCTCTTAGCACACAATGAACTGGAAGGGCTGCAACCTATCAAATTAAAGCTCTTTGAGTTAGCTTTCCAACGCACTTGGTTTCACCTTATTCCGCGTTAGGATGAGGGAGTTATGACCATTTTCGTAAAACCTGTCAGTGCAGAATTTCCAATTCCAGTGAGCGAATTTTCTAGGCGGGTTGGAGTCATTTTTTATAAAAAGGGGATATGTCCCATATTTAGTCATTTTCTAAACTCCAAAAACACTCTCTAAGCCCTCTCCAAAAATTCCACCAAGATCTTCAACCAAATTCAAACATCTCAAGCTCTAATTCCGGATTCAAGACTCAATCTCAAGCTTCGATTCTCCATTCCAATCTTCATCAAGGATTCTCCAAAGTTGAGGTATGTGGGTTTGATTGTGGAAACCTTCCTTTCCACAAGTCCAACCATTTATCCTCTATTTCTACTTCAAGTTTATGGGTCCTCATGATCAATTATGAATTCTTGAATTACGGAATTACTACTACACACCCTATTATGGTCCTTTTTGCATATTATCATGAAATGGAATTTTTATGTGATGTTTATGGTTTACATGCTTCCATGATCAAATTATGAAGGTTGATATATATATGTATGTTGTTGGTGGGCTGATTTATATGGATTTTGGAATTGGTTGGACTTAGTATTCTTGAAATACATGATTTCATTTACATGAACAATTGCCCACCTTGTGTTTGATAAAATGCCCATTTATAGAATTCTTAGGAAAGGGAAGGTCCAAGGTACGTCCTATGAGTCGGATGGTTATGTAATTACTGAAATGATGATGAAATGGACACATGTATATGATTTTCCCTAAATAAGTGTTGTGAGTCGACCAAGCCTAGTACGGGGGGGTAGTAGGCCCATATAACCATATCGAGGGGTTTGTAACCGTTGTTGCCTAGGTGGGTAGTTAGCCCGTATAACACCATATCGAGGGTTTTCCTAGTCCCTAGCACGGGGGGTGTAGGCCCGTGTAACATATTCGAGGGTTTGTACCTTGGTTTCCTAGTACGGGGGGTAGTAGGCCCGTATAACCATATCGAGGGGTTTGTACCTTGGTCCCTAGCTCGGGGGGGTGGTAGGCCCGTGTAACCATATTGAGGGGTTTGTACCTCTTTCGCCTCTCCAAGGGGGTGGTAGGCCTTGGAAATACTATATTGATGGTCACTCGCCACACATGTACTACGTCCCACTAAATATGATTTTTATGTAAGCATCATTATACATATCATTTCATTAATATGCTATCTATTGGGTATGATTACGCATTTTTCCTATGATGTCCATCTAATGTAGCCTTGCATTGCATCCCATATACTTAGTACATTCAAATGTACTAACGCATACTCTATGCTACATGATGTCACCAGTAGGGACCGGAGCACCGCTTGACCATCCTCCTCCGCGTGGCTAGTAGATTTTCTATAGTGGTTATTGGTGAGTCCTCCATTTCGGGGACGTTGCTCATGATCTTTTGCTATGTATAAAACTTTTCCTTTCTAGTTATGTTTTGACTATGAGGGTGAGCCCGGTAGTTTGTCTGGCCCCCGCTAAGTACTCATGTTTAGAGGTGGTGTTGGACAAGTTGTGTTTTATGCTTGAGCTTGACTCATCTATGGTATTTATGTATCATTTCTTTTTTTTTCTTCTTGCTCCCCTAGTCCCGATTTCCCCTTGATTATGCTTATCGTTTATGGTCATTTAATTGCTTCCGCGACCAAGAATGTGTAATGATACACTATGAGGCTTGTTTGGGGTTCCTTCGGGTTCCCCATTCGCCGGTCACACCTAGGCCCTAGGCTTGGGTCGTGACAACATGGTAGAGATTGAAAAAAGAAGCAAATCAAAACAAGAACGATTTATTGTCAATTTTACCATAGATCTAAAACATGAGAGAAATAAAAAGAACAACCTCACAATATTTTTAAGAAATTACAAATATTGATATAATTCAAATCGAAAACCTTACCATTTTCAAGTATTTTAAATGCAGTCTTCCATTTGCTAAAATCTCTCACTTCAAAAGCAAAGCCTGAAATGAAAATGAAATAATTAGAAAACAAACTAAACAAAAAGTTCAGTCTAGGATAAATCAAATGAGAAAAAAAGAGAAGTAAAAGGTGCCTCACTTACAACCTGAAAACATAATTATGGGAGATAAAACCAAACAGAGCACCAAAAAATGGAGTTACTTTCTAGATTTCTCAATATAAGAAAAACTAAAATTTGACGAATAAGAGAAAGATAAAGTCAAGGGGTTTTATACTAGTGGGATGACTGATCCTATACAATGTGGTCTATAGAAAATAATATTCTATGCTTGTCTAGATATACCACATGATTCAAGGAAATATGATCTTAGCCGTTAGTTTGATGGATACTGAAGGCAGCTAAAGTAGGAAAAAGTGTAAAAAGAATTGATTATTTTCTTTCTCTTTTCCGTGTTTCTAAATTTAAAGTCAAAGATTAGTATATAGAAAATTATTCAAATATATACTTATTTTATCCAAAGGTACTTGATCACACTTATTTTGAGAATATAAAATCGATTCACTAACAGTTTTAAGATGTAGTAATAAAAAATTATCCATCTATGGTCTTTTTTTCCTAAATTACTATATCACCCTTATTTTTAAGAATTCCAATTTTATTTATTAATAATATAAAAAATATTTAACATAATCAAATATAAGTTGAGATTTCAACAGGTTACATTATTATATAAAAAAAGACACTTAGAATTGACTTTCAAATGGCACCATCAATAGATTATTAATTATTATAAGATCTGAAAATTAAACAAATGAAATTTAAATATAAAGTCTTGATTTTTTGAATCCATTCTATTTTATATATTTAATCTTGTTTAATGACATAATAATATTTCAGATAAAAACCCTCGATTTAACCTCGTGGAGGAAGAGAGGTTATTTCCGAAAGACCCTAGGGTCAGATGCTACAATTCTAGATACAAAGAAGAAAATATAGTGACTCGCATGGAAACAGTGCAAAGCTTACCGGAAGGAAGCAACAACTACAATAAAATAATGCAATAATCAAGACACAATACACAACATACTAGGATAGAGTATTGAAAAAATAATGATGAATATCAAAAACAAAAGCTACAGTAATACAACTAGTACAATGACAAAACACCAACCACCTTAATTAAGGCTACACTACATTACCTACTAACCTTCTACCTTAATACGTGTCCTCCACACCCTCCTATCTAAGGTCATGTCTCCTGTAATCTGAAGCTGAGTCATATCTTGTCTTATCTATGCAAAATTGGTGGAAATTTAAAATTGAATGGGATAAAAGCTGTTTTTCAAAAAATTGATTATTTAATATCAAAATTGACATTTCCATATGCATTACCAAGGTATTTCGAACTCAAAATCTCTTTTGTTTCATCACTTTTTTAGCAAAAAAGAATTACAATCTTCTTCAAAATTGGGGGAAATTCAAAATTGAATGGGTTTATAATGAGATTTATTTCCTCCTTCGTATACTTTTTTTTATTATTTATGTTAAGACCTAGGGGTGTTACTCATCCCCTGACCCCTCCCCACCCATGGATCGTTAAAAAAACCTAGGTTTTAAAATAACAAAAAACCAATTTTTAAAAATTATAAAATTGATTACGCAATATTAAAATTGACATTCTTATATGCATTGGCAAGGTTTTTTTAACTCAAAATCTCTTTCATTTCATCCGAATTTTATAAAAAAAATTATAATTTTCTTCAAAATTGGGGGAAATTTAAAATTGATTGGGTGATGACTGTTAGCATGACCGCTCTTGCAAGCAGCATGCCTCCCAAATTTCGAAGCACTTAGATAATTCTTCTTTTGCATAAGACACATAATGCCCCCCATTAGACATGGATAATTCTCGAGAATATGCAACAGAAGAGTAAAAGAAAATCTTGCCTCGGACAACTTGCAGTTATCGCAACTACATAGGTAATCATTCCCTTCAATAACTCCTTCAAGAGTTTTCTACATAAAAAAACATACTTAGAACCAAAAACCTTGAAACCTCAAAGAAGAAATGAAGATCAATACTCACCTCCCATGACGATGAGATATACTTCACGAGCACTCCATCAAGTAAACCACTTGACAATAAATTTTTTACAAGGGAAGGGAAAGTGTTCTGGTAACTCTAAGGTGTGTTTTGCACTTTTTTCTTGGAGCCAACACCAATTTACTTATCACGATTTACAGGGTTTTTTTCCTTCACAGAGTTGTTCCCCATAAAAATGACTTTTCCTTTACCTTTTCCAAGTCCAAGAGATGTAGCATTTATGCTATTGGGGTTGGATATGTTCGCGCTTGTAGTTGTTGAAATTGGTATATCACTAACACACTACACGACTTGTTTCTTATTTAAGAATAACTCTCTTTGTGAAGCATCCATAAAAGATTCATTAGCATGCTTCTTTTTTATCTTCACAGTCCCTCTATGTCACGCCCCGAGGCTACCCCCTAGGCGCAACACGAGACCTAGGATCACAAGTGATCCCAAGCTAACCCTGAGTCTGGCATATCACAAGCATACTGAAATATAACTAAGTAAGCGGAAAAATAACTGTAAATAGGGTCAAAACTAAAAGAACTTCAGGTGAGAATATAACTGAATATCAATGGGACGGAGGCCATCTATGGACCGTAGGTGGAGTGACGAGCCGTAGATAGGAACCGTCGATGGTCCTGCCAGCTTTATGGATTTTGAGTTTGAGAACCTTGACCTACGGAATAGCAGGACGATTCGTAGTTCGGTTGACGGGCCGTAGATGGGTTCCATAGATGCCTTCCAGACTTAGCCAAATTTTCAGTCCAAAACAAACTTTCTGAATCAATTGACGGAAGAGCAGGATGGTCCGTCAGTGGATGTACGGACCGTAGGTCTTGTCCGTCGATTGGCCCCAGCAGTTTATTTAAGGGCTTTTGGGACTTTTTCCCTAAATGTTTATCCGTTATACTAGACGATTTTGCCCCTTAACCTTGGCCCTATTTATATTTTCTAAGCCCTAATCCCTTCATTTCCAACTCTCATCTTCCAAAATATTACTCTCTCTAGAAGAACAAGAAGGAGAAGAAGAGAGCTAGGGTTCTCCTCAAGGTCATCAATCCCCTTTTATTTTAAGGCATTGGCATTGAGGTATGATAGTATTTACCATTTGGAGTCTTTCCTCCAATGGGTCCTCTTTTCCTTAAGGTTTTCAAGGTATAGTCTTGCCCAAGAGAGTTAGGGTTTGACAGATTCTTATGGGTTCTTCATTATGCTTTCCATTGTTGATGTTATGGTTGATAGTGCACGATCTAGCATGGTAAAGTAAGCTAGTGCACGATTTAGCATGGTTTACATGCAACTTGATGAATCCCATGAGCTTATGCTAAGTACCCCCCAATTTATGATTATGCTTATGATTGTGGGTTGATTGAGAAAAGATGAATTGCATGAACTCTTTGTGAAGTGAGTTGAGGATTATGATTATCAAGCTATGAATTCCATGTAAGACTATGAATGATGAAAAAAGAATACTTTATGAAAAGATGCATGTTGAATCAAAATCTATGATTTTCCTCTATTATGTGGATTCCCTTAATTATGACTAAATTGCCTTGATTTATGGCTTTCTAAGTATTTGCTTGCATTGAATTGCATGTTTGAGGAGAAGCTTATGAACCCATGATTTATGAGTTAAGAGCATGATGAGCTATGTAAATATGAAGCTTATGAACTCATGCATGTTTTATGAAGTTTATGATATGTTAGTGCATTTTGTTGAGTTGTGAAAGGGTTTCTCATGTAAGTCTCAACCTATGAGTGTGAAAGGTTTTCTCATGCGTAATGATTCATAACTTGTTGAAAGGTTTGCTCAACTAAGCTTGAATCCATGAGTAAGGAACTATTCTATGAAGGGACAAGCGGCGATTACTCATGTTCCCTAATGTAGACAAGAGGCGATTACCCATGTCTACTAATAATGAAATCATGTCTAATAGAAGAACAAGTGGCGATTACCCATGTTCTTAAGGAGTTATTCTATGAAGGGACAAGAGGCGATTACCCATGTTCCCTAATGTAGACAAAGAGGCGATTACCCATGTCTACCTAAGATAAAATGAACTATGATAATTCTGTGGGAAATATGCTTAGTATCGAGTGGACAAGTGGCGATTACCTATGTCCCATAACCTATGTGCCACCATAGGGTGATGGTCTATGATAGACACAATCTAAGCAGTTCATGGTCTTACCTTGGCAAGTAGGACACCCCTTTTCGGTGTGGGGCAGACACCGGATTCCATGTTGATAGCTCACATGGTCTTATATGTCAGTTAAGGCTATTTCCCCACAAGTTAATGAACAAGTGTTCTCATGATGATGGTTTAAAGTAAAGTAAAGGAAAGATGAATAGCTTGTCTTGGCCATGTTTTATGCTTCATGTCTCTTATGTTCTATCATGTTTTAGCTTGGCCATTACATGTCATGATTATATGTCATTCTAGCATGGTTTATATGCCCTTTCATGCATTGCTATCATACTTGGTACTCGATTGTACTAACGCATACTTTTGCCTACATTGATTCTATTGATGTAGGACTTGGCGGTTCTTCTCATCCCACTCGTGGCAAGTCAGTTCCAGTGATAGTGAAGACTTGGTGAGGCCTCCTATGTCCGAGGACCTAACCCTGTTACATTTTCATGTTTTCCGTTATGCTTTTGGATATTGTACTAGGCTGCGTCCCAAACCTTCATTTCCATTATGTTATGTTAGATGACTTGAGACATAAGTTGTAGACTTCCGCTATTTGTTATAAAATACACTTTTGAATTCTTTTTCTCTATTATCTTGCATGTTATGTATGCTAAGGGCTTGTGTGAGGTCTCTCGGGGTCTTGTACGCCGTGTTACATCTAGGGGCTATCCTGGGTCGTGACAGAAACGATGTTGCGCAAAAGAATGCGTCTGTACTTTGAATGTACTGAGCATGCAGGATATAGGTACTAAGCTGAACAATCTAAACTTAACATGGGAATACGTTGTACTAAATTATAATTGAAAACTGGGCTAGATGCAATGACCAAGTACTAATCATGAAAATAACATGCTTCTATGTATACTGAAGTAAATGTTGATAACATGGTCAATGCAATTAAAGTATGACTGTGGGAGCTACTATTAACCAACATAAACCACGTGAGATAAACGTGGTGTAATACCCCCGGACTAGAAATGGTGGAAATTTTTTTATTTTTTTGGGTTGGTGCCAGTAATGACGGAAGCCACCTACGGATCGTAGGTCGACTTACTGCCCGTAAGGTGGGAACCGTAGGTGGCAAGCCCAAGTTTTCAAAATGACTAGCTTCAGAACTTCAACGACGGCCTGCCAAGAGAGCCCGTTGTATAGTGTACGAGTCGTAGATGGGTCTCGTAGGTCTCCTCCAGACTTAGTAAAATTCTTAAGCCCTAAGTTCAGATCTACAGTTGCCATGTACGGTCCTTCGATTGACCCACGAACCGTACATGGGACCCGTCGTTGCAGGTTCCAAGTTGAAAAAACTCTCTGAATCTATCTACGGAGGAACACGACAGTCCGTAGGTTGACTTACAGATCGTAGGTCCAACCGTAGATAGGGCCTGACACTTATTTTTAAAGGAGTCTTTTGGTCTTTTCACCCAATGACTAGTTTACTCATTTAAGTCGGTTCCCTTCATCTCCTAACACTATATAAGCCCTTCTAATCCTAAAGACTACCCTTTCCAATCACTTTGCAAGATTTTCCCCAAATTCTTCTCTCTCAAATATTTCTCTCTCTAGAAGTTGGAAGAAGAAGAAGAGGGCAAGCTAGGGTTCAAGGAATCAGGCTTTTCTTCATCAATTGCTTAAGGAATTGAGACCCCATGGTATGATAGTATTCATCCATGGAGCCCTTTCCTCCATGGAATCCCTAAATTCTCCAATTTTCAAGTTAGAAGTTCTCAATTGAAATAGGAGTTTTCTTCCATGTCATGGGTTCTTTGTAATGTAGATTTAATTGATTAATTTATGAACTTTGAAGTATAAATTGAGTTGAATTTCATGAAATTAGATGAATCCCCATGAACCCATGCCTTTTCCCCAATTTTGAAATTATGAATGTGTTGTTGGGTTGAATTGTGAAGAAATGAATTCATGAAGTCTATGTGAACCTATGTATGAACTATGATTCTTAAGCTATGAATTTCATGATGAGATTATGAATAACCAAATGATGGTTTTATGAAATTAAGCATGTTCAGTCAAAAACTATGATTTTACTCTATTGTGTGGGTTCCTTCAATTATGGTCAAATTGCCATGTTTATGGCTTTCTAAGCATGAGTTTGCATTGAATTGCATTATTTGAGATAAATTCTTATGAACCCATGTAAGTTCCATGAATTGTAAGTTATGAGCATGATGAACTATGTAAAGATAAAGTTTATGAAATCATGCATTTCTCTTATGAAGCTAATGATGAATTAAGGGTGCTTTGAGAGTGAAGCATCCAAGTTTATGATATGTTGATGTTGTTGTTGAGTTATGAAAGGAATTCTCATGTATTACTCAACCTATGAATGTGGAAGGTTTTCTCAAATGTAATGATTCATAACTTGTTGAAAGGTTTGCTCAACTAAATTTGAATCTATGATTAAGGAGCATTCTAATGAAGGGTCAAGAGGCGATCACCCATGTTCCCTACTACTCTTGTCTACTTATGATAAATGAACTATGACTAATCCATGGGAATTATTCTTAGCACCGAGTGGACAAGTGGCGTTTACTCATGTCCCATAAACTATGGGCCACCATAGGTTTGTCTAGATAGGCACTAGCTAGTGGATCCACGTAAGCTATATGATAACTAAAGGGTCCTACCTTGGCAAGTAAGATGGCCCTATCGGTGTGGGGTTATACACTGGATTCTATGTTGATGGCTCACATGGTCTTATATGTCGGTTAAGGCTACTTCCCACAACAATGAACTAAAGTGTTTTTATGATGTTCTTCAAGTAAAGTAAAGATGTTTAGCTTGCTTTACCATGGTTTATGTTTTATGCTTCTTAACCCTTATCATGTTTTAGCTTGGTCAATGCATATTATGAAAATGTCCCGTTTTAGCATATTTTTAAGGATTTTGTACATTGCTACCATACTTGGTACTTGATTGTACTAACACATACTCTTGCCTACATTGACTTGTTAATGTAGGGTCCGGCAATTCTCCATATATTCGTGGCTAAATCTTAGCAGAAGATTGTTGAAAACTTGGTGATTCCTCATCCATTCGAGGACATAGCCTAGTTTTTATTACTTTCATGTTTTGTCCATTTTGGCATTGTATTGGGTTACGTCCCAAATTTTATTTCTCTTTCTTATGTTGGATTGGCTTTGAGACATAAGATGTAGACTTTCGCTATTTTCTTAAAAGCTTTGATATGACATTGTCTTTTGAACTTTTAATCCTCTATGATCTTGTATGTATGTATGCTAAGTGGCTTGTATGAGACTTTTCGGGGTCTTGTACGCCATGTCACGTCTAGGGGGTACCTTGGATCGTGACAAACTTGGTATTCAGAGCACAAGGTTTTAAAAAGATCCTAGGATGTCTCATAAACTGCGTCGACTAGAGTCTTGTTCATGAGTGTAAAGCGCACCACATTTATGAATGAGAGGCTATAAGATGTTTAAGAAACTTAACTTCTTTCATTACTCCTAAGTCGTGCCATAGAGTTTAACTCTATATGTCTCTCTCCTAATCCCTATCCTATGCATTTCAAGTTATGGCTACCCGAAGAGCTTATGCTAGAAGGAATGAGGGAGGGAATGTGGAACAACAAGCTCCTCCTCAAGCTTTACAAGTTCTGGTCGACCCTTTGGCCGAACAAGTGTCTAATGTGGAGTTTAGGGCTGTTTTTCATGTGTTGGCCCAAACCGTGACACCTCAAGCCAATAGAGAGGTTGTGGTTCACGTGAGTCCATATATGGGTACAGTGGCATCAAGGGTGAGGGATTTCACAAGAATGAACCCTCCAGAATTTCATGGTTCTAAGTTGGAGGAAGATCCGCAAGAGTTCGTTGATGAAGTTTACAAGGTGCTAATGATCATGGGTCTAACGTCGGGGGAAAAGGTGGAGTTGGCCACCTATCAACTTAAGGGTGTTGCTCAAGTTTGGTTCAACTAATGGAAGAGTGAGAGGGTGGATGATGTGGGTTCTCTTGATTGGGAGAAATTCAAGGTTGCTTTTCTTGATAGGTTCTTTTTCCTTTGAGATGAGGGAGGCAAGGGTGCTTGAGTTTATCAACCTTCATCAAGGAAGCATGAGTGTGAAAGAGTATGCTCTGAAGTTCACATAATTGTCTCGATATGCTCCTTCCATGGTTGTCGATCCTAAGGCAAGGATGAGTAAGTTCATTTCAGGAGTATCCAAAATGGTGGTCAAGGAATGTCATACCTACATGCTTATCAATGACATGGATTTTTCTCGTCTCATGGTTCATGCTCAACAAATAGAAGAGGAAAAGCTTAAGGAAAGGTTTAGAGAGGCAAAGAGGGCCAAGGCCGGTGATGGTAATTTCTCACATTCAAGGTCCGATGGATATGGTCGTTCTAGGTTTCAACAAAGGGTCTCCGATCAAGGTTCCTCCAATGCTCCTCCTAAGCCCAACAAGGATAGGGTGTCCAACCCTAAGCCTCAAGGAGGAAATGGTAGTGGTTTTTCATCGACTACTTATGCTAAGAGTGGGAAGAAGCATGAGGGTAAATGTCTAGCTGATTCTAATGCATGCTTTGGTTGTGACAGGATGGATCACAAGATAAGGGATTGTCCCTTAGTGGCTAAAAAAGAAGGGGATAACCGTTGACGAACTCAACCTCAAAATCCATCGAGTTCTAGTGGGAATCAAAAGCAAAACTTGTTCTATGCACTTCAAGCTCGCCATGAGCAAGAGGATTCTCCTGATGTGGTTACCGGTATGTTGAAAGCCTTTTATTTTTTATGTTTATGCTTTGCTTGATCCCGGTGCTACTTTGTCTTTTGTGACGCCATATGTGGCTATGAGGTTTGATGTTGTTTCGGACGTGTTGTTAGATCCTTTTCATGTCTCTACTACGATTAGTGAATCCATTGTGGCTAAGAGAGTATATAGAAATTGCCCCGTCTTTTTATCTCATAGAGTCACTCATGTTGATCTTGTAGAGCTAGATATGTTAGATTTTGATGTCATTCTTGGGATGGATTGGTTGCATTCTTGTTATGCATCTATTGATTGTAGGACCCGAATGGTCAAGTTTCAATTCCCAAATGATCCTATCCTAGAATGGAAGGGGAGAAACTCTATGCCTAAAGGTCAATTTGTGTCATGTCTTAAAGCCAGGAAGATGATTTCTAAGGTTTGCATATACCATCTTGTTAGGGTGAGGGATGTGGATTCCGAAACCCCTACTCTTGAGTCGGTCCCCGTTGTTAATGAGTTTCCAGAAGTGTTTCCTGATGATTTACCCTTTATTCCTCCCGTAAGGGAAATAGACTTCGGTATTGACCTTCTCCCGGATATGCAACCTATCTTTATTCCTCCTTATAGAATGGCTCCGGCGGAACTTAAGGAACAAAAAGAGCAATTGAAAGACTTGTTGGATAAGGGGTTCATCTGACCAAGTATTTCTCCATGAGGTGCTCCGGTCTTGTTAGTAAGGAAGAAAGATGGTTCACTTCGTATGTGCATTGACTACCGCCAACTGAACAAGGTTACCATTAAGAATAAGTATTCTCTCCCAAGAATAGATGACTTGTTTGATCAACTTCAAGGGGCTAGTTACTTCTCTAAGATCGACCTTTGTTCGGGTTATCACCAATTCAGAGTGAAGGAAAATGATATTCTGAAAATGGCTTTCCGAACTAGATATGGCCATTATGAATTCCTAGTGATGTCGTTTGGGTTGATAAATGCTCCCGCCGCGTTTATGAACTTGATGAATAGGGTGTTTAGACAATATCTTGACATGTTTGTGATTGTGTTCATAGATGATATTTTGATTTACTCAAGGAGTGAAGGTGAGCATGCCGATATGTTTGTGATTGTGTTCATAGATGATATTTTGATTTACTCAAGGAGTGAAGGTGAGCATGCCGATCATTTGAGGATTGTATTGCAAGTCCTCAAGGACCAACAACTCTTTGCAAAGTTTCGTAAATGTGAGTTTTGGCTAAGGTTCATGGCTTTTCTTGGTCACATTGTCTTCGGTAAGGGTATTGAGGTAGATCCTAAGAAGACGGATGTGGTTAGAAATTGGCCTAGACCTCTATTACCTTCGGACATTCGTAGTTTCTTGGGTTTGGCCGGTTATTATTGGATTGGAGGTTTGTTGAAGGGTTTTCTTTGATTGCTTCCCATTGACGGCTTTGACTCAAAAGAAGGTTAAGTTCACTTGGTCCGAAGCATGTGAGAAGAGTTTTCAAGAATTGAAAGATAGACTTACTTCGGCTTTGATATTGACTTTGCCGAAAGGGTCCGATGGTTTTGTGGTTTATTGTGATGCCTCGAGAATTGGGTTAGGATATGTTCTTATGCAAAAAGGAAAAGTCATTGCTTATTCTTCAAGGCAACTCAAGGTACATGAAAAGAACTATCCTACTCATGATTTAGAATTAGCGGTTGTTATGTTTGCTTTAAAGATTTGGAGTCATTATTTGTATGGTGTACATGTTGACATCTTCACCGACCATAAGAGTTTGAAATATGTGTTTAAACAAAAAGATCTAAATCTTCGCCAAAAGAGGTGGCTTGAGTTGTTAAAAGACTATGACATGAGTGTCCTCTATCACCCTAGCAAGGCTAATGTCGTGGCGGATGCTCCTAGTCGATTATCTATGGATAGTGTTGCTTCATGTTGAGGATGGTAAGAAAGAACTGGTTCGTGATGTTTATAGACTGGCCCGATTGGGTGTCCGGTTGGTTGATTCCACTAAAGGTGGTGTTATGGTCCATAATGGTTTCGAATCATCCTTTGTGCATGATGTGAAAGCTAAATAAGATCTTGATCCTAATTTGGTCGAGTTGAAGGAAGCGGTGCTCAAAATGTTTGTTGAGACTTTCTCCCAAGGGGGAGATGGTGTGCTTCGATATCAGGGTCGTTTGTGCGTTCCCGATGTAGATGACTTAAGAGAACAAATTTTATCGAAAGCCCATAGTTCTCGATATTCCATTCACCCGGGAGCTACCAAGATGTACCATGATTTGCGGGAGGTCTATTGGTGGAATGGGATGAAGAAGGATATTGCGGAGTTTGTGGCTAAATGTCCTAATTGTCAACAAGTGAAAGTTGAGCACCAAAAGCCGGGAGGTTTGACCCAAGATATTAGTATTCCTACTTGGAAGTGGAAAGATGTGAATATGGACTTTATTGTTGGTTTACCATGCACCCGGCGACAATATGATTCGATTTGGATCATTGTGGATCGTATGATGAAATCAGCCCATTTCATTCCCGTCAAAGTTTCTTATTCGGTGGAGGATTAAGTAAAGTTGTACTGGAGGAAAATGGTTAGGTTGCATGGAGTGCCTTCATCCATTATCTCCAATCATGGAGCCCAATTCACTTCTCAATTTTTGAAATCTTTCCAAAAGGGACTTGGTAATTGATTTCAAAGGTAATTGGGATGATCATTTGCCTTTGATTGAGTTTACTTATAATAATAGCTACCATTATAGTATTGGCATGGCTCTGTTTGAGGCTCTCTATGGAAGGAGGTGTAGATCTCCTATAGGTTGGTTCGAAGTTGGTAAAGTTGCTTTAATAGGTCCCAAATTGGTGCATGAAGCTATGGAGAAAGTTCAGCTTATTAGAAAAAGGTTGAAAATGGCTCAAAGTAGACAAAAGTCCTATGCTGATGTTAGAAGGAGAGATTTAGAATTTGATGTTGATGATTGGGTTTACTTGAAAACTTCACCCATGAAGGGTGTAATGAGATTCGGGAAGAAAGGGAAGCTTAGTCCCCGTTATGTAGGCCCATATCAAATTTTGAGACGTGTTGGTGAGGTTGCTTATGAACTTGATTTGCCTAATGATTTGGCATCGGTGCATCCGGTTTTCCATGTCTCATTGTTGTAGAAATGTGTTGGCGATCCTACGTATATAGTGCCATTGGAGAATCTTAGCATAAAGGATAGTCTTTCCTATGAAGAAGTCCCAGTTGAGATTTTATACCGGCAAGTCCAAAATTTAAGAAATAAAGATGTTGCTTCTGTGAAAGTTCTTTGGAGGAATGAATTAGTTGAGGGTGCTACTTGGGAGGCCGAGGCCAATATGATGTCACTATATCCTCATCTCGTTCCTTCCGATCCTACTCTAGCTTGAGGTATCTAGTTCCTCATGGTTCATTCTATTGATCTCATGTGTCTTAGATATTCTCATGATTCCTCATTTATGCATATTCACGAAGAGTCTAAATTTTTTAGAAAGTTAGTTGACTTGATTGATTATTTTATGATTATGTGCATTGAGTATGAGTTGCATAAAGTTTTCATGAAATGATGTATTGAACATGCTTTAGCTTTGAGTTGATGTTTTCCTCCTCGGATATGTGCATTTATGTGATTGCACTCTAAGTTTGGTTGTTAGTTCTTGTTTCTTACCCTCCTTATGATATCTCGATTCTCATTCGAGGACGAATGTTCCCAAGGGGGAGATAATGTAATATCCCCAGACTCGAAAGGGTGGAAAATTGTTTATTTTTCTGGGTTGGTAACAGTAATGACGGAAGCCACCTACGGATCGTAGGTCGACTTACGGCACGTAGGTGGGAACCATAGGTGGCAAGCCCAAGTTTTCAAAATGACTAGTTACAGAACCCCAAAGACGGCCTGCCAGGACGGCCCGTCGTCTAGTGTACGAGTCGTAGATGGGTCTCGTAGGTCTCCTCCAGACTTAGTAAAATTCTTAAACCTAAGTTTAGATCTACGGTTGTCATGTACCGTCCATCGATTGACCCACGAGCCGTACATGGGACCAATCGTTGCAGGGTCAAAGTTGAAAAAACTCTCTGAATCTATCTACGGAGGAACAAGACGGTCTGTAGGTTGACTTACGGACCGTAGGTCCAACTGTAGATAGGGCCTGACGGTTATTTTTAAAGGGGTCTTTTGGTCTTTTCACCCAATGACTAGTTTACTTATTTAAGTTGATTCCCTTCATCTCCTAATACTATATAAGCCCTTCTAAACCTAAAAACTACCCTTTCCCATCACTTTGCAAGATTTTCCCCAAATATTTCTCTTTCTAGAAGTTGGAAGAAGAAGAGGGCAAGCTAGGGTTCAAGGAATCAAGCTTTTCTTCATCAATTGCTTAAGGAATTGAGACCCCAAGGTATGATAGTATTAATCCATGGAGCCCTTTCCTCAATGGAATCCCTAAATTCTCCAATTTTCAAGTTAGAAGTTCTCAATTGAATTAGGGGTTTTCTTCCATGTCATTGGTTCTTTGTAATGTTGATTTAATTGATTGATTTATGATCCTTGAAGTATAAATTGAGTTGAATTTCATGAAATTAGATGAATCCCCATGAACCCATGTCTTTTCCCCAATTTTGAAATTATGAATGTGTTGTTGGGTTGAATTGTGAAGACATGAATTCATGAAGTCTATGTGAACCTATGTATGAATTATGATTCTTAAGTTATGAATTTCATGATGAGATTATGAATAACCAAATGATGGTTATATGAAATTAAGCATGTTCAATCAAAAACTATTATTTTACTCTATTGTGTGGGTTCCTTCAATTATGGTCAAACTGCCTTGTTTATGGCTTTCTAAGCATGAATTTGCATTGAATTGCATGATTTGAGATAAATTCTTATGAATCCATGTAAGTTCCATGAATTGTAAATTATGAGCATGATGAACTATGTAAAGATGAAGTTTATGAAATCATGCATCTCTCTTACGAAGCTAATGATGAATTAAGGGTGCTTTGAGATTGAAGCATCCAAGTTTATGATATGTTGATGTTGTTGTTGAGTTATGAAAGGAATTCTCATGTATTACTCAACATATGAATGTGAAAGGTTTTCTCACATGTAATGATTCATAACTTGTTGAACGATTTGCTCAACTAAATTTGAATCTATGATTAAGGAGCTATTCGAATGAAGGGTCAAGAGGCGATCACCCATGTTCCCTACTACCCATGTCTACTTATGATAAATGAACTATGACTAATCCATGGAATTATTCTTAGCACCGAGTGGACAAGTGGCGATTACCCATGTCCCATAAACTCTGTGCCACCATATGTTTGTCTAGATAGACACTAGTAGTGGATCCACGTAAGTTATACGATAAGTAAAGGGTTCTACCTTGGCAAGTAGGATGGCCCTATCGGTGTGGGGTTATACACCGGATTCCATGTTGATGGCTCACATGGTCTTATATGTCGGTTAAGGCTACTTCCCACAACAATGAACTAAAGTGTTTTTATGATGTTCTTCAAGTAAAGTAAATATGTTTAGCTTGCTTGATCGTGGTTTATGTTTTATGCTTCTTAACCCTTATCATGTTTTAGTTGGTCATTGAATATTATGAAAATGTCCCGTTTTAGCATGTTTTAAAGGATTTTGTGCATTGCTATCATACTTGGTACTTGATTCTACTAACGCATAATCTTGCCTACATTGACTTGTTAATGTAGGGTTCTGCGATTCTCCATCTATTCGTGGCTAGAGCTTAGTAGAAGACTGTTGAAGACTTGGTGAGTCCTCATCCATTCGAGGACATAGCCTAGTTGTTATTACTTTCATGTTTTGTTCATATTGGCATTGTATTAGGTTACGTCCCAAACTTTATTTCTCTTTCTTATGTTAGATTGGCTTTGAGACGTGAGATGTAGACTTCCGCTATTTTCTTAAAAGCTTTGATATGACATTGTCTTTTGAACTCTTAATCCTCTATGATCTTGTATGTATGTATGCTAAGTGGCATGTATGAGGCCTTTCGGGATCTTTACGCCGTGTCACATCTAGGGGGTACCTTGGGTTATGACACGTGGAGTCCGATGTATACGCCCCATCGAGAGGACCCAATATACCTTGCCAAGGGTATAAAGGCATGACTGTGGTACGATCACTAAAAAACCTGATGTCGAACATAGGGGACTTCTGAACCTACGTTGGCACATAGTTCTGGGACTTTGAGGCTACGCTGAACCCTAGTCCAACTCGGTGCTAAGTCTACTTCCAACTAAATATGTATAGCTAAAATGCAACTGAAATACTGAGTAGCTCAAAATACTGACATGTTATCTGAGAATGCAACATAAATATACTGAAAGATATGGCATTCAAATTTTGAAGCATGATTTTCTAACTGATCTGCCTAGCGAGTATAATTCATGAAATACTGATAATTAGTACAAACTAGGGTTCTGAGTTCTATACATGGGACTATGCAAATTTTCCAAGAAATGTGTTATTTAGATCGTAGAAACTATAGCAGCTAAAATCACAATGAATCTCCAGGGTTTTTGAAACCCTAGGTCTGAACAATTTATGAGAAATTGAAGAACTGACTGAATTATAGGGACCTAATGGGCAAAAGGAACCCACTAGTGAAATCCAACATACCCGGTGAAGAAAACTATGGAGAAATCCTTTGGATTTTGGGGCTAAACTTCGAAGAACACCTCTGCTTGTTCTTGGGAGAAACTGACACCTCTTTCTCTTCTTTTCTTTCTAAGTTGGATGATTTTGGGAGACTGAGGGTTCTAGGTTGTTTTTGACTAGATTATTAGGCTTAGACTGAGTAAAAGCTGACGAAGTGACTTCAAGACAGGTTTCATGGGCCGTCTTGAGCACCACAGCCCGTCAAGTGGGTCGTGAAGATGCTTTGCTTGATAGGGCTTCACTATTTCAGGCATAACATTTTACTTCGAACTTCAAATGAGGAAAACTCAGTGTCGTTGGAAAGAGGATTCAAATATCTTTAATTAGATAGGTCATGGGCCACCTAATTCATTTTGTGCTGAAAGATATGATTGTTTGAAGTTAACCAAAAACTCAAAGCTTGACAAGCCTCTTTTATGAGCTACTTCACGGCTCGTGTAGAGCTTCACGGGCCATTTAGGCGACTGTGGTTCTTCATAGATGCTTGGGAGTAATGTGCCTTTTCTTCACAGGCCACTCCACGGCCCGTGTGAAGTTCCACGGACTGTCTAGTGGTCTGTGGTCCTTCACAGTAGTCCTGGTGATTCTGCGTCCCCTTCGGGGCCACTCCACGGCCCGTGTGAAGCTCTACGGACCGTCTAGTGGTCCGTGGTCTTTCACCTTTTGCTGGGTGTACAACCTACGAGCAGTGTGACAGGTCGTGGTCCTCTTCATGGCTCGTGGATCCCTCCGAGGTTTGCCCTTCTCTCTTTTTCATCCCTTTCTCAAAGTCCAAGGTGTTACAATATCTCCCTCTTGGGATCATTCGTCCTCGAATGAGGTCTAAACAAGTTGAGTTTGGAGGAAAGAGTTGTAATCCCTACTGACTGAGTACTAAAAACTGATATCTAACTGAACTAAGCTCCATGAACATGCAATTATGCTAAAATGCAATGATAACTGAGGGAACGGGATACTGAGACTGAAATTTACAGAAGATTAACTGAAAGACTGGAGAGAAACTATCACCTCAAACTGAAACTGAATCGAAAGGAAAGAGGTGAGATTACTTGGCCATCATGGTTGCTTCTGCTTCCCAAGTAGATCCCTCTACGGACTGATTCCTCCACAAAACTTTTACTGAAGCGACTTCTTTATTTCTCAACCTACGAACCTGGCGATCAAGAATCTCAACTGGAATCTCTTTATAAGTGAGGCTATCCTTCACAGTCACACTTTCTAAAGGTACTATCGATGCCGGATAACCCACACACTTCTTCAACAAGGAAATGTGAAAGACTGGATGAACCGTTTCTAGTTCTGTTGGCAACTCTAACTCATAAGCCACATTACCAACCCTTTTCAGGATTTTGTAAGGACCTACATACTTGGGACTGAGCTTTCTTTTCTTGCCAAATCTCATCACCCCTTTCATGGGTGACACTTTCAGGAAAATCCAATCATCGATTTCAAACTCTAAGTCCCTTCTCCTCACATTTACATAGAACTTCTTATGACTCTGTGATGTCTTTAGTCTATCTATGATGAGCTGAACTTTCTCCATAGCTTCATGAACCGAATTTGGGCCAACCAAGGCTGCTTCACCTACTTCGAACCAACCAACCGGAGACCTGCATCAACGCCCATACAATGCTTCATAAGGGGCCATCTAAATACTGGAATGGAAACTGTTATTATAGGCAAACTCTATGAGAGGTAAGTGATCATCCCAAATACCCTTGAAATCGATCATGCAAGCTATCAATATGTCCTCTAAGGTTTGAATGGTATACTCTACCTGACCATCCATCTACTAATGAAATGTTGTACTGAGATTTACCTAAGTACTAAGACCTTTCTGAGATGATCTCCATAAATGATAGGTAAACTGAGGACCTCTATCTGAGATGATAGACAAAGGAACCCCATGTAACCTGACTATCTCACTGATGTAGAGTCTGGCGTAGTTCTCTGCTGAATCTATAGTCTTGACAGGTAAGAAGTGAGCTGACTTAGCGACTCTATCCACTAACACCCAAATTGAGTCATGTTGTCTGCGAGTACAAGGTAAACCCGTAATGAAATCCATGTTTACCACTGGCCACTTCCAAACAGGAATGCTAATCTCCTGAGTCATATCTCTTGGTTTTTGATGTTCTACATTAACTTGCTGACAGTTGGGACACTTAACCAAAAAATTTGTGATGTCTCTCTTCGTGCCATTCCACCAATAAACTTCTCGTAGATCACGGTACATCTTAGTGGGACCTGGATGAATAGAATATCTGGAATTATGGGCTTCTGTAAGGATCTGCTTCCTCAACTCACCCACTTTAGGGACACATAAGTGACCCTAGTGACGAAGCACACCATCTCCCCCTTGGGAGAAAACCTCAACTCTCTGTTGATGAACTGCACCTTTCAACTGAAGCAATATAGGATCACTATCCTGTTTCTCCTTAACCTCCACTACCAATGAAGATTCTGATCCATTCTGGACTATCACACCACCATCTGACATGTCTATAAGGCACACTCCTAAGCGAGCAAGCCAGTGAACATCTCTGGCTAATTTTTTTTTCTCTTTCTCAACATGTGCCACACTACCCATGGATAGTTTACTGAGGGCGTCAACCACTACATTGGCCTTACCCGAATGGTAGAGCACATTCATATCATAGTATTTGAGGAATTGACGACATCTGCTCTGATGAAGATTCAATTTTTTCTGGGAGAACACATACTGAAGGCTCTTATGATCTATGAATACATCTACATGAACACCATACAAGTAGTGTCTCCAAATCTTTAGGGCAAACACGATAGCTGGAAGCTCGAGGTCATGAGTCAGGTAGTTCTTCTCATTGACCTTAAGCTGCCTGGAAGCATAAGCTATGACCTTACGCTGCTGCATCAACACAAAACCTAGGCCGGCCCTTGATGCATCACAATAAACCACATAACCATCGGAACCCTCTGGTAGAGTCAAGACAGGAGCTGTAGTCAACCTGGTTTTCAATTCTAAGAAGCTTTTCTCACACTCATCTGACCATTGAAACTTGAACTTTTTCTTAGTCAACTTGGTCAATGGGGTACCTATGGATGAAAATCCTTCCATAAACCTCTGTTAGTAACCGGCCAAACCCAAGAAACTTCTGGTATCAGTCGGAGAGGTGGGTCTGGGCCAGTGCTTGGCTACCTCAATTTTCTGAGAATCCACTCGGATCCCTTCGCTGGATTCCACATGACCAAGGAAAGCGACCAACTGTAGCCAGAATCCACATTTGTTGAACTTAGTGAATAGCTGACGATCTTTGAAGGTTTGCAGAACAACTCTCAGATGAGTCGCGTGCTTTTCTTCATTCCTAGAATAAATGAGGCTATCATCAATAAAGACGATGATGAACAAATCCAAATACTGTTTGAACACCCTGTTCATTAAGTCTATGAAAGCTGCATAAGCATTTGTTAGTCCAAAAGACATAACTACATATTCATAGTGACCATCACTATCTCTAACTCGGAGCTGGTGATAGTCGGATATGAGGTCTATCTTAGAAAAGTAACTACCAGCCTGAAGCTAGTCGAACAAGTCGTCTATCCTGGGTATGGGATATTTATTCTTCATTGTGACCTTGTTCAACTGACGATAGTCAATGCACATCCGGAGAGAACCGTCCTTCTTACGCACGAACAACACTGGAGCACCCCACAGAGAGATGCTTGGTCTGATGAAGCCCTTATCTAGAAGGTCTTTCAAGTATTCTTTCAATTCCTTCAGTTCAGTTGGAGCCATTATGTAAGGAGGAATCGAAATAGGCTAGGTATTTGGAAGGAGATCTATTCCGAAGTCAATTTCCCTTTCGGGAGGAACTCTCTTCTGGAAACACTTCTATAAACTCATTCACCACTACGACTGACTCAAGAGTTGGGGTTTCGGAGTTTGAGTCCTTAACCCGAACAAGATGATAGATATACCCTTTGGAAATTATTTTCCTAGCCTTAAGGTAAGAGATAAATCGACCTATAGCCACTGAGTTCTACCCTTCCACTCTAAGACTGGCTCATTTGGAAACTGAAACTGAATGATCCTGGTTTTATAATTGAATGAGGCATAACAAGAATGTAACCAATCTATGCCTAGAATGATATCAAAATCTATCATTTCTAACTCTACAAGGTCTGTTGAGGTGACTTTCTGGGAAACTGTGACAGGGCAATTTTTGTATAACCGTCTAGCTATAACTGGGTCACTAACTGGAGTAGAGACTAACAAGGGTTCTGGGAGAGTTTCTGGACTGACACTAAAGTTTATTGCTATGTAAGAAGTTACAAAAGAAAGTGTAGCCCCTGGATCTAACAATGCATAAACATCTAAATGGAAGACATGTAACGTACCAGTGACTACGTCAGGAGAATCTTCCTGGTCCTGGCGAGCCTGAAGAGCATACAACCTGTTCTGGAGTGTACTAGACGAGGCACCCTGCTGAGTGGGGTGACCTGCTGGCGCTGCTGAAGTTGTAGACTAAGCCATGTTACCTCCTCATCCTTGCCTGGTAGAAGGGAAATCCTTCAACCTATGACCAGACTAACCGCACCCAAAACACCCCTCTCTACCAGCAAGACACTTGCCCGGATAGTTCTTACCACACTTTGGACAAGACGGAAAAGTCATGTTACCTAAAGCACTCCCATATGACTTAGAGCTTGATGCCCTCCCTTTCTGATCCTACCAAAAACTGGGGGACGGAGCGCTAGCTGATAAAGGCACTGGGGCTGTGGACCTCTTCTGATATTGTGAGCGATTTCCACCACCCAGCCTATGCTGAGAGTATTCATAGTTGCCTGTTCTAGCCTTTTTTTTATCCTTAGTCATTTCCTTGAGCTTATCTCCCTCTACCTACTGAGCATAGGTCATTAGTTTGGAGATATCCATATCCCCTAATAGCATAGCATTCCTGCACTCGGTCTTCACCCCATCAGATACTCCAAATAAGAACTTGCTCATTTAAGCTCTCAGATCGCAACCATATGCGGAGCATACTTGGAGAGCTGGGTGAAATTTAGCCCATATTCTTGGACTGACATCGAACCATGCCTCAAGTTCATAAACTCATAAGCCTTAGCCTCTCTCAACTCTATCAGGAAGAACCTATCCAGAAAAGCTCCAGTAAAACAATCCCACGTCAAAGGAGGTGCATTTGCACCCTTGTTATCCTTCCACTTCGTGAACAAGGTATGAGCCACATCCTTAAGTAGGTAGGATGCTAGCTCAACACTATCAGTACCAGTCACTTGCATTACCTCAAGAATCTTCTTGACCTAATCAATGAAGTTTTGTAGGTCCTCACTAACCTTCGACCCTAGAAACTCTGGTGGATTCATACGCATAAAGTCTCGAAGCCTAGCTGCAGCTTATCCACCAGTGGGGTTTGCAAGAACTGGGGCCTGCTGATTATTCTGGTTGGCTATGATCTGAGCCAATAGTTGGATCGCATTACGAAATTTTTCATTTGTAACCTCATGGTTCGGGACTAGAGGAGCTGAATTAGCATTGTGTGTGTTAGCATTTCGTGCGTTACCTCTGCGAGAAGGCATGATCTGAAACGCATCACAACTTCACGCATGATATGAATAGCAAAAGAAGTAAAGTTTTTCTTAGAACACCTAATAGCCTCCCACTCATAGGTGTGGCGCGCTTCACATTCATGAAAGAGACTCCACTTAGTGCTGCTTTAAGACACCCTAGGACTCTTCAACCTGATGCTCTGATACCAAGTTTGTCACGCCCCGAGGCTACCCCCTAAGCGCAACAAGGGACCTAGGATCACAAGTGACCCCAAGCTAACCCTGAGTCTTGCATATCACAAGCATACGGAAATATAACTAAGTGGAAACATAACTGTAAAGGGAGTCAAAACTAAAAGAACTTCAGGTGAGAATATAACTGAATATCAATGGGAAACAACCCAAAACAACTAAATACTGACTCTATGTCTAAAAGCCTCCAATACTGATGAGCTGCTGGGACAACTCCCCAGCTAACTCTAAAAATACTAAAAACTGATAATGAGCTAACTAAACCAAAAGCATAAAGAAACGTCTCGAACTATGAGGACTCACCACGGAAGCTGTTGAGTATGGAATGGAAGTCGAGCTAAGCGAGGTCTGGATGCTGAGCGACTGAACATATATCATGAAATGATGTAGCGCAAAAGTATGCGTCAGTACTTTGAATGTACTGAGCATGTAGGATATAGGTACTAAGCTGAACAATATAAACAGAACATGGAAATAGGTTGTACTAAATTATAACTAAAAACTGGGCTAGATGCAATGACCAAGTACTAATCATGAAAATAACATGCTAAACTGTATACTGAAGTAAATGATGATAACATGGTCAATGCAATAAAACTATGACTGTGGGAGCTACTATTAACCGACATAAACCACGTGAGCTAAACGTGGAGTCCGGTGTATACGCCCCATCGAGAGGACCCAATATACCTTGACAGGGGTATAAAGGCATGACTGTGGCGTGATCACTAAAAAAATTGATGCCGAACATAGGGGACTTCTGAACCTATGTTGGCACGTAGTTCTGGGACATTGAGAGTACACTGAGCCCTAGTCTAACTCGGTGCTAAGTCTACTCCCAACTAAATATGTATAGCTAAAATGCAACTGAAATACTGAGTAGCTCAAAATACTGACATGATATCTGAGAATGCAACATAAATATATAGAAAGATATGGCCTTCGAATTCTGAAGCATGATTTTCTGACTGATCTGTCTAGCGAGTGTAGTTCATGAAATATTGATAATTAGTCAAAGCTAGGGTTCTGATTTCTATACATGGGACTATGCAAATTTTATAGGAAACAGATTATTTATATCGTGGAAACTATAACACCAAAAATCACAATGAATCTCTAAGGTTTTGGAAACCCTAGGTCTGAACAATTTATGAGAAATTGAAGAACTGACTAAATTCTAGGGACCTAATGGGTGAAAGGAACGCACTATTGAAATCCCACATACCTGGTGACAAAAACTACGAAGAAATCCTTTGGATTTCGAGTCTGAACTTCGAAGAACACCTCTACTTGTTCTTCAAAAAAATTGTCGCCTCTTTCTCGACTTTCTTGTCTAAGTTGGATGATTTTGGGACAATGAGAGTTCTTGGTAGTTTCTGACAAGATTATTAGGCTTAGATTGAGTAAAACAACGTAGTTTAAGTGCCCAACGCAGAGGGGAAAAGACCAATACGACCCTGACTTAAAAGCTGATGAAGTGACTTCAAGTAGGCTTCACAGGCCATCTAGAGCACCACTGCCCGTCAAGTGGGTCGTGAAGTTGCTCTGCCCAACAGAGCTTCACTTTTTCGGGCATAACTCTTTACTTCAAACTTTAAATGAGGCAAACTCATTGGCATTGGAAAGAGGATTCAAAGATCTTTAATTTGATAGGTCATGGGCCACCTAATTCATTTTGTGCTGAAAGATATGATCGTTTGAAGTTGACCCAAAACTCAAAGTCTGACAAGCCTCTTTCACGAGCCACTTCATGGCTCGTGTGAACAGAGGCAGAGTTAGGTAGGGGTTCGTTGGTTTGGACGAATCCACTAGCTTTTTCGTAGACCCTCTATTTGTATTGGAAAACTAAATAAATATATATGTATATTAACTTGTGAACCCCTAACAAAATTGATTTAGAACCCCCAAATTCCTAACCTTGGCTCCGCCTCTACGTGTGAAGCTCCACGGGCCGTTTAGGCGACCGTGGTTCTTCACAGATGCTTGGGATAATGTGCATTTTTTTCACGGACCACTCCACGGCCCGTGTGAAGTTCCACGGACCATCTAATGGTTCGTGGTTCTTCACAGTAGCCCTGGTGATTCTGTGTCCCCTTCATGGGCCACTCCACGGCCCGTGTGAAGCTCCACAGACCGTGTAGTGGTCCGTGGTCTTTCACCTTTTGCTGGGTGCACAACCTATGAGCAGGGTGATGGGCCGTGGTCCTTCTCACGTCCCGTGGACTCCTCCATGGTTTGCCCTTCTCTCTTTTTCATCCCTTTCTCGAAGTCCGAGGTGTTACACTCTACTCTTCTCTCCATTCGCTAGAGCATCAACATCATTTTGCATATCAGGGCCCTTATTCTCGAAAGACAAGAAAGATCATAAAACAATTGTCGAAGAGCGGAAAAGATATTATTAAGGCTATTCGAGTTTCACAAAAGTCTTTTCTTGGAGAAGGCATATAAAGGTAGAAATGTTTCAGAGTTAATAGTTAAAAACAAACCTAAAATATCCTATTTTTTCTGAGTTTTATATCTGAACAATTAGGGTGTATGAGTTTTCTACCTGAACTATCACCAACTATTTATCAAAACACACATCAAATATTAATTGTTCATTTTTCTTACCTGAAAATCACCATCATTCAAGCAACAAAAGTGAATAATTAATAGTTGAGGTGTGTTTTGATAATAGTTGGTGATAGTTCGCATAGATGGTAATTCAGATATGAAACTCAAAAAAAATTATACTTTAGATGTGTTTTTGACCCTTCACTCTAAATTTCATAATATTTTGGAAAAAGTTTTCTACTTCAATCAAGACACATATGCTTGCTATAGAGATAAAATTCCTTACCAAACACAGTCAAGAGAGAATATCTACTATATACTTCCTCCACATACAATAAAGTAATGATGGTAGAACAATTAAGATGTGTATATGCTAAACTTTCTGAGAACCTTATTTTTCTCTCATAGATGACTCTGATTCTTAAAGACACTAATATCAGTGTAAAAATCTATAGATATCGGAAGAACTATAAAAGCAAAAATCAAATTTCTCCATCGATCACTACCTTAACATATGTCATCCCTAACCCACTCAATCCTCATGCCACTTTTAACTATGTCGTATTTATGAGCTATCTTGAGAAATAATACTTCATATACAAGTAATTAGAATTTAACTTAAAAGCTCCATAAATAGCTACTTAATTAGAAAGATATAAATGACTATTCCAACTTTCTCTTATGAGATTAAGATCCTTTACATATGTATAAGTGACAGAGTTTAACTAAAACAATCAAAAAATAAATAAAAAATATTATTCCATTGGGATATTTCATTTACTTTTTTCTGATGAATCTTCCAATGCGGAAACTTTTATCTTCCTTTTTTAATTTTTCCTTATCATCTTCATTAATTACCGTTTTGACCAACTCTTCCAAGTTAGGTTCGTCATCAATAAGTTTTTTCCCTTTATTCTTAATGTCTGAAGAAAGGAAATAATCACGTGAAATCCGACATGTGAGGAGAAGTCATTGCATATAAATGATACCTTTCCATGCAGCAACGACATGTCCTCGCATACCAAATTTCATGTGATGATTCACTTTCTTTAGTCATTAGAAAGAAAGGGAGAGGAAAGTTATCTTATACCACAAAGAAAAGATCAAAGTGCACATTCGAGATTGAAAAAATAACAAAGATCAAAGAAAGAGTATTCTTATAAAATTTTAAAATATTGTTATTGAAATAAAATTTACATAATTGTTGAAATAATTCAAGTCAAAAACTTTAAAATTTTCAAGTATTTCAGATGCAGTCCTTCAACAACGAATAATAGCTATCGAGCTATATCAATGCTAAAATCTCTCACTTCGAAAATCAAAGAAAAACATGTGCATAAAATAATTTGAACATATTGTGAATATCTTTAAAAAGAATTTAAAATAGAGAATCTCACTCTCCACCTGAAAAATCAATTATGGGAAATACCACCAAACAGAGCACCAAAAATATTGAAGGTAATAAATAAATAAATCTCATTCAAGTAGATTTACTAATTTCTAAATCATCCCTAACATTAAAAAAATAATTCAAAATCATCACTAAAATCATTTGTTTAAAATGAGTAAATAAACCAAAAAGTGTTTTCCTTTTTCTCATTTTTAAACATTTAAATGAGAAAGTTCATATGATTTATCAATAAAAATCAGGTTACAGCTTGATCAAAAACAAGTGCAGGTAATTAGAAATTGATTATGCATTTTTTTGAAATGAAAGATGATCGCAAGTGAATTCTATGTGATAAATGCCAACGAAACCAATGAACAAATAAAAATGATAGAGTTTCTTTTTTTTTTTGGCAAGCAGTTCACCTCAATTGTAGCTCACTGATGAATTCTCCAAGATGAATTCTGGCGAAATCCGTTAGAGAGTGTTTCTAATTTAGTGTTTTATGTTGCTTGAGAGAAAGAGGTATATATACTAGAGATATCGTTTACATGTGCTTATACTCTTAATTTTGATATAGACTAGAGATATCGTTTATTAAAATTCAGAACCTAAATGAATATCTCAAATTGGTCCGTTCAATACATACAAAATGTACTAACACAAGAAGTTGGAATTTTATCATTCCCATAATTAAGATTAAATTATATTTAATCTTGTGCTACAATCATCAAGATGTTTTTCCAACTTCATCATTGATTGTGAACATTTAATTTATAACTTATAAGAACCAATAATTTTAATCTTCCGCGTATGAGTTAAACAACTCCATACACAAAAATCGTCTACTATATAAGTAATGGACACACATATAAACACAATGATCTATTCAAATAAA
This sequence comes from Solanum appendiculatum, assembly GCA_018342035.1. NCBI lineage: Eukaryota > Viridiplantae > Streptophyta > Magnoliopsida > Solanales > Solanaceae > Solanum > Solanum appendiculatum. The sequence goes on from JAGDQO010000096.1 coordinate 31,204, forward strand.
GACTTTATTATAATAATTAACATAAAATACAAAGTCTTTACAAAGGATTAAATTCAATACTATAACTCAACCATATGGTTAATAGTATATCCCAACAGCTTGATGCCCCCCTCTTGGATATCGAAATCTCCAGGGCTGTAAACTCCTTTCAACCTCAAAAGTTTCCTGGACCTGATGGTTATCATCCTTTTTTCTACCACAAATATTGGAATATCATAGGCCTTTCCGTTATTTCCTTTGTCCATAATATTTTCCTTAATTCTAATATCCCTCCCACTATTAACTGTACTTATATCTGCCAGATTCCTAAAATTTCTAATGCTAACCACCTCAAAAAATTTCGCCCTATTGGTCTATGTAACACCATCTATAAGATTGTCAGTAAAATTATAGTCAATCGACTTAAACCCCATCTCCAAAAATAATATTGGCCCTAATCAAGCTAGCTTCCTTAATAATAGGCACCCCGTTGACAATGCTATAATCATCCAGGAGATCATGAATAATTTTAGGAGATGGAAAGACTCAAAGGGTAAGTTCATGCTCAAGCTTGACCTCGAAAAAACTTTCAATAAATTAGAATGGTCTTTCATCTATAGAGGCTTAGTCTCCTTCAAATTTCCCCCCAATATTACTAAGTTAATCATGGCTTGCGTCACCACCTCCTCTATCACTATCTTAGTTAATGGCTCTAAAACCGAGTTCTTCTAACCCACTAGAGAGATCCGTCAGGGTGATCCCTTGTCCCCTTACATCTTCACCCTTTGTATAGAGATGCTCTCTGATTACATTAACCACCAAGTGGATGTTCAAAGTTGGTTTTCGGGGGCCCGAATGTTCTCATCTTTTTTATGCTAATGACCTCACCTTAATGGCTAGGGCAACCAAGAAGTCCGTCCACTCTATTAAGCAGTGTATTGATCTCTTCTGCACCCTCTCAGGACAAAGCATTAATAAAATCAAGTCTAAGATTATCCTCTCTAAGTAGTGCAACCAGGAGACTCGTGACCTAATTAATTCCACTTTTCAGTTCTCTATTACCGAGCAGTTTGGAAAATATCTGGGTTTTCCTATATTGAACTATGCTCCCAGACCTAGGGATTTCCAATATATCCTAGATAGAATGAACGCTAAGCTTGCTAATTGGAAAATTAATTTCCTCTCACCGGCTGGTAGAACTACCCTGGTCAAGACCACCTTAAATACCATTCCGAACTACCCTATGCAATATTTCCAGCTCCCCAAGGCCACTCTTGCCCAAATTGATAGAATCCAAAGGAATTTCATTTGAGATAGTACTCCCAATAGGAAAAGGATTCACTACATAACTGGTTAGAGGTCACTAAAAAGAATAATCTCGGAGGTCTGGGTATCCCCATAGCTAGCACCAAAAATAAAGTTATGCTCACTAGTCTCTCTTGGAGAGCCTTCCTAAATCCTACTTCACTCTGGGCTAAATGCCTAAGCCAATACTCTGGACGACAGCCTAATGCCATCAATTCTTTCATTTGGAAGAACAATCTTAGTGGTTGAGAAATCTGTAAGCAAGGAATGTGTTGGATCCCCTCTTCGAGAAATTCCATCAATATTTGGTGCCTAAATTAGATCCCTCCTTCCTCGTGTCTTAGAGAATTAATCGAGGGTCCTATACCTCAATGGGATATTGGCAAGACCATTGCGGATATACGTAGTGACAACTCTTGGAATTTCAACTCCTGCTCTTTCGTTTTTCTGGAAAACATTATCGAAAAAATCAAGACTGTCCCTATTATCCCTGAGCTGAAGATAGATACCCCCATCTGGGCTCTCTCCCCTTCAGGTAATTTCACTTTTGGACCCTCCTTTAACTGCTCCTAAAGACTTCCAATGGATTTGGAAGCTCAATACCCTCCTCAAAATTAAATTCTTCATATGGACTTGCTACCATCATCGCATACCCTCCAACTATTACCTTTTCAAATTAAAGCTCACGGCCACCGATCAATGCCAGATTTGTAATAGTGTTGCTGAGAGCACTAGTCACATTTTCATCAACTGCAAGATAGCCCAAGCCTTCTGGAACACTCTTGGAATCAACCCTCGGGGCCTTCGCGACAACAATTCAGAATGGTTGCCGTTTATCAAAGACCTCACTCCCACCATGCACAATCATCTGATAAGCTGGGATAATTTCTTTCCTTTCGCTATCTAGAACCTTTGGTTAAATAGGAACCATAATATTTTCAACAAAATCTCCAATCTAGTTTCTATCAATCACGTCACTACTCGCGTTATAGAATACACTTTCACCTCCAGTCCTCTCTCCCCTACTAACAAAGTAGTTAATCTCATCAACGTCAAATGAAGTCCCCCATCTCCGAATTACTTTAAGCTCAACGTCGATGGATCCTTTGATAAGTCCAGTTACAATGGAGGAATAGGGGGAGTCTTTTGAGATGCAGATGGTAACTGGAGAATGGGTTTTCATGCCAAGGTAAGGGGAATTAATGCAATTCACACAGAGCTTCTAGCCCTGCTTAAAGGTGCAGAAACTGCATATAATTATGATTTTTGGCCGCTGGGAATCGAGACCAACTCCACCGAGGTATTAATGTTTTTATCTGAGAATACGAACCCAGTCTACAACTCAATTGTGTCTTCATGTAGGTGTTGGCTGAAGAAACTGGTGAATCTGACTATACGGCATAACTTCAGGGAAGGCAACAAAATAGCTTATAATCTAGCTAACTATGCAAGGAAAAATAGTAATGCAGCATGGGAGATCCTTTTTCAACCGCCCCGCCCTGGCTACTACAACTACTAATAGACAGTGGCGTACGCAGGATTTTTTGTAAGGGGTGTCACCTTTTAAAATGAAAAACAATAAATAAAATAATGTGATGTCATATTTTTTTTTAAAAAAAGAACAAAATATAAATAAAATAGAATTCGAGCTTATTACTATACCTTTTCTAAAAGGATTTTTTTAAAAAAACTATTAAAAAATTCCACGAGTTTTTTTTTTTTTGACATGTATTCAAAATAACTTTTTAAAATTAATAATATTAAATGTTTCATAAATTGTTGTTAATTAATTTCATTAGTGAGAAACAAGGTGAAAGAAAAAAAACATAAAAAATAAGCCAATGAGAAGGATGAATGGAGAACTTCAAATGTATAAAAAATGACAACACTTAGATTCGAACCCTTGATCTTCACCTTGAAACTGGTGCGCATATCCAGCTGAGCCGAGTACTTGAGGAACGTCACTGTAAATATTTTGTATTTCTCTGTTTTCCTTTAATTTTATACGTATTTATATATATATAGAGTAATTTTTTCCGACAAAGCCGTGTCATGTGACACCCCTTGGGTATACGTAGATCCGTCCCTGCTATTAGAAGATAAGCAAGGATGCACTACTACTAAAAAAGTGTCTTCTAGTATTCAATAGCGTACGCATGATTTTTTATAAGGGGTGTCACCTTTTAAAATGAAAAACAATAAATAAAATAATGTAATGTCATATATTTTTAAAAAAAAAGAACAAAATATAAATAAAATAGAATTCGCGCTTATTACTATACCGTTTCTAAAAAGATTTTTTTTTTTAAACTATGAAAAAATTCCATGAGTTTTTTTTTTTAACATGTATTCAAAATAACTTCTTAAAATTAATAATATTAAATGTTTCGTAAATTGTTGCTAATTAATTTCATTAGTGAGAAACAAGGTGAAAGAAAAAAAAACATAAAAAATAAGCCAATGAGAAGGATGAATGGAGAATTTCAAATGTATAAAAAATGACAACACTGATTCGAACCCTCGATTTTCACCTTGAAACTGACGCGCCTATCCAGCTGAGCCAAGTACTTGTATGTGTCAAGGAATGTCACTTTAAATAATTTGTATTTCTCTAATTCCTTTAATTTCTTTTATATATATATATACATATATAGTAATTTTTCCCGACAAAGCCGTGTCACGTGACACCCCTTGGGTATACGTAGATCCGCCCCTGCTAGTATTAGTAATAACCTAGTTGAATATGGGAATACTAATATCCCTGATGTAATGTCTTCTAATGTAATGACTACTTAGCCCTCTTGGGTTAAGCTTTTATATATACATATCTTTGCCTACCAAAAAAAATATGAATCATCTAGCAAAGTTGCCATTTTTGGATTCTAACAGTCTCTTTACTTTTCAATTATTTAAGTCTTGAATGAATTTTGATAATTCTAATCATTTGTTAAACTCTCTAAGAGAATTCAAGGGTTCTTTTCTCAAAATAAAATCAAGCGTTTATTTACCCATCACATGCTATTAATAAAAATCGGAAAAATACTTTCAAGATTTCAACTTTGGCCAAATAAATTATTTGTTGGATAACCGCGTGGTAGCGGACATTTCAAATGCCTTAAATACCTTCTTGAAATGGAAATAAGAACTCGTACCCTCTCTTTGGAATTTTGAAAGATTTTTTCTATTTTGAAGTCTTTTGGAATTAATTTGAAAGTTTTCTTAATTTCTTTTTAAAAATTAAGTGACAACTCCTTTAATTTAGAAATTGATTTTTCTCACAAAGTTGAATCGATTTTGAAAATCGGTTATTTCTTAACATAACAATGTGCCTATCCTTGTTAGCCGCATGTCCCTCAAATTTCCTCCTCTGTCTCGCCAATCTCTCTAGCTATTATCCCTCTCTTTAGTCCAACCTTGGTTCCCACTCAGTCTATGATAGTTCATATGAGAACCCCCCATTTGATTCCCCATGTATTGCACTTCTTCATTGTATAATGCCTCAAAATTTGCATCATCCAGGCACTTCCCACTACTCATAGCATCTGCGTTCACTGATTTGAATCCACCCCCATGACATGTTTAGATAACAAGTCAAGTTGGGTCATCATCTTGGCCATGTTCTCATCACGCTCTTGGTTCTTTTCTATTTGTTCCTTGGTTAGACCCACTTGAAGAGAAGACACCTGATCCTCCCTAGTATATCATGCTCGGTTTATCTTGGTCATGTCATCAAGTAACATTATCGCCACATCAAATGGTTGTCGCATCAACCCTCCTTGAATGAGTTGCTCAACCAAACCTTTGTTCACCGTATCAATTTTATGATAGAAATATTGCAACAACAAGTTGTCCGGAACACCATGTGTCGGGCATTGCAACACTAAATTTTGAAATCACAACCAAGTTTCACGGAGAGGCTCACCATTTACTCTCTTGAAAATTTTTATGCTATCTCTAAGTTTCACCATCTTTGAAGGAGGAAAAAATCTTTCAAGGAACACTTGCAGTAGTTCGGCCAACAACTTGGTTGCTTCTCCCATTAAGGAGTAAGGAAACAACCTCAAACATATGGACTCTTGTGAAATGTTCTTGAAAATGAAAGGCCCGCAAATATCCACAAAGTTCCGGAGATGTTCATGGGCTTCTTCATGAACAAGACCTCCGAATATCCCTCTCATTTGGAGCAATTGCAACATCGTTCTGGCTACATGAAACATAGCTCTCCCAGTAGTAGGAGGTAATCAGATTTATTATGTACTCTCAACGAAATTAACATGCATGTCATTCATATCTCCAATGTTATCATTTTTCCCATAGTGATTAGCATTGTCACTACCATTTATACTCATATTTCCACCGGCAAATGGGGCACAACAAGAACACCAAAAGTAAATGTATTATATTACAAACAAACAAGTTCACAAATTAACTTCACATTGAATTATGAGCAATCACTCCTTGGCAACTGCACTATTTTTTATAATGCTCAAATTACTCACAAAAACATTTAAATGAGTAAGCGATAGCTAGCAATATAAATACCCAACAAAAGATTCGGGGTCGAATCCCATAGGGAGTGATATAAATCGAAGAATTCAATTAGAAAATTAAGATGCAAACCAATTCATTGTAGCAATTAGAACAAATGGGTGGATGATTCCACCAAACTTAAGATAAGAGTTTTGAAATCAATTATAACTCAACTAAAAAAAGGGTTTAAACAAGTAAAAGACGATCTAGGGGTGTGAGAGTTGGTATCAACATCAAATAGAAGTACAAGTGCTTGCTCAACAATGCTAGATAATCATGGATAAGCTGGGTAATCATCAACGACACAAATCTTCTTTCCATCTCAATGCATCATATCATAGAATCTTCTTCCGATCTCATCCATGTGAAAATACAAATCAACCCAATACCATACTAAATCTCTCTTTCGAGCAGATTTAGCAATTAGAAATGGAATTACAATTTCTTTTTCGAAAAACTACAACAATCAAATCTAATTTGCAAGTATCAAGCTATTTACTCACTTCAATTAAACTTTTTCAAGCATCAATCAAAGATCTAAGCTATGACTAACTTTGAAACCTTAGCCCATTAATTGAACCCATGCTAAATAGATCAAATCCATGAATAAACAACAGAAAAACATAGCAAGACACTAAACCCACTAAATTACTTAATGTCACGACCCGAGCCTACACCCTGGACGTGACCGACACTCGAGAACCATTGTTGGTCCCCAAGTGAACCCTCATCCAGGCTGACTACAAGCAGAAAACTAACTCAAGCAATAATAGGCTTGAAACAAAATGAAATCCGTTAAACCCAAATACTAAACTCATAAATTCTGGAAAATACTCAAAACAATACTTATAGTTTGTAAAACAACTCAAAATAAAGTAAATGCTGAGAGACACCTCTACTCTATCTATCTATGAAATCTCTACTATTAAGGAAGGATGTCGGGACAAGACCCATGACATCACAAACTACTAACTAGAAAGTAAATGTGAGTCCTCCGAAATACAAAGAGGCTTACCAAAAGCTAACTAGAGTGTAGAGTGATCTCAACGAAGCATCTGTTGATGATTCTAAATACATGTATCTGCATCATAAAAGGATGCAGGTCAAATGGCATCAGTACATTTGAATGTACGAGTATCTAATATAGCCAAAGCGAAATAACTGAATGAAAGGACTGCAATAGATATAACATAACTCAACTGAATGTAAAGAATTAAAGGAATGAAATCATTAAAATTTACAAAATAATACTTACTCATCTCTTAAACTCAACATAATAAGTGATATATAAAAAACCACTTTAAATCTATTGGGAGATTCTCTAACCGACAATCATCACTATGAGCTACGTGATGATACAGCGTCTTGTCCACGCTGTCAGAATTGTCCTATATCATGTTGGGATATAGAACCTCTCAATTAAGTGGATCCACTAAGCTCTACGCGAAGGTACTAAGGATTCATCTAAAAAGTAAGATCATGTACCCATGTTGGCAAGACATAGTTTATGGGGGTTGTGAGTTTTCTGAACTCTCCCCTATTTCGATACTCAATACTACTCTCAATAATATATACTCTTTCTCAAATGTATAAAAACATACTCTTTCTCTGGTTTGAGATAATTTCTCAAACTATCCTCTTAAAAGTGGTAGCTACTTTGAAATATCTCTGAAACACATTGCTCATTTAGAAAATAAGGTTTCTCTTTGCTCAATGTAAAAATACATTCTAGGTTGAGATGATTAATCAAAAGAGGACCTCTTTAAGAGGTAACTACTCTGTACTTAATCTTTCTGAAATCTCTTTTAACTTTTCTCAAAAAAGTCTACTCTTTTTCTTCATGTAAAAATGAAACATTTGGGAAATACTTATTTCCTTTATACTCTTTCTCAAACTCCTCTTTACTTCGTCAAAACTCAGTTTAAAAGACACTTAATAAGAATTCAATGAATACTCATGAATAAGGTTCATGCTGAAAACTAGACATGAACAATCAACTTAATAATCGCAATACATAATTTATGACAATTCAATAATTAGAAATAAGAACTCAATAATCAGCAACTCAAGAACTCAAAACTCAATATCAACTCATCTCAAGGATACTCAAATCTAAGGATAGAACCCTAGAATACTCTTTTACTGATTTGAAGGTAGATGTAGGGCGTGAGGATGAACTAGTTCAACGCTATAATAGCCTTAATTACATACCTGGAAGAATGAAGTTGTTGGCGAAATTGATGAAACTCAAAAAATGCTTGAACCCTAGCTTTTCTCCTCTTTGAACCTTGATCTAATGACTTGAAGTGTTAATGAAGATAAAAGAACTTAATAACACTTTCTAAGCCCTTAATTAGGTGTAAAACATTGTGATTTAGGCTTAGAATAGGGGTTAAAATGACGTAGTTTAAGTACCAAATGCATATGGGAAAGACCAAAATGACCCCATCTTAAAAAACTGACGAGGTGCCTTAAAAGGGAGGCTTCACGGACCATTTAAGGTTCCATGGTTTGTGAAAAACTTCACCGGCCTTATAGCTGTTCATGAAACTTCGACTGTCTGACTTGGCTTCACTAAAATGGGCATAACCTTTTACTCCAAACTCAAAATTGAGCACACTTTGTGGAGTTGGAAAGAGGACTCATAGAACTTTAATTCGATAGGTTATTGGCCACCTAATTCATTATGAGCGGAGAGATATGGTCATTTGACGTTGATTTAAGCAAAATCTCATATTGAAACTCAATCGATAAGAAGGATTTCAACTCAACTTTGTGCTAGGGGATTCTAGTGACATTAGTTCATATCCAAAATCATACCCACACTAAAGAATTGAAATTAACACCTAAAAATTAAGAATCACTCAGTACGACCTTATACACAAGTGAAGAATGGTTTGAGTCTTAATTTAGAAACTTTTGGGTGTTACAATATCTCCCCCTTGGGATCATTCGTCCTCGAATGACAGTTAAACTGATAATGGAAGGAAAAGGAATTAATCTTACTTTATTTTTGAATTCTGAACTTGTCTACCAACATAGGCAGAAGTGATTCATACTGAGAGTTTTTAAACTAGACTCGAGCATGCTTGGCACGAAGCTCACCTAAGATTTCAAGATTACAGACCATGACATGAACTTTCTAAGCATCACAATAGGAGAATCAACTCTCTCCCATCTATCATTACTCAACTAATATCGTCAACATCATTATCAAAACTAAAAGGATCACTGAGGGAGCTTAGAGCGAAAGATCAAAAGCACAATTCATTCAAGAAATATGATATAAAAATATGCATGACATAACATTATTTTGCCAGCCATTGAGGGTAAATCATAAATTCGCGAGACTGAGCATACTATGAGACATGAATGCTTATATGAATAGATTCATAGCATGAGGCTAATATTCACAACTTTGTGGAGTAAGATTAAGATCAATGGGCCAAAGTCTTTTCCCATCATTCTGGGAAATAAGCATAGATGTGAATCTGTCTGAAGTGTATGAGGATAGGTCATGGACACAATTCTGATATTAGAAACATCAACATGTTGTTTTAACGACTGAACTTTGAAATAAAACTTTAGAGTATGAATGGGTTGATATATCACTTTAACTCTTTCTGAACACATCACTTTCGGATTCTTAAAACTTGACTTGGTTCCTCACCTTAATATCTCCTCCATATGTATGAAGTCAACACTCTAAGGCTATGGATCTATTCCGACTTCTCTAAATTGGCCTACATTCAATTTACTCTAATACTCAGGAAAATGCTACTTTCATTGCTACTAAACTATCCACGTGCAGGCATTAAGATTCCTTTTAAGTTTTCTTTCTGAGAAGCGTCTCTTAACCTCTTCCCATTGGCTTATAAAGTCGCTTAGTCTACTCTTAATAGTATAACTTCTCCTTCTTAGCCCACTAATATCGTCCTTCTAAGTTCATATCCACCTGATTGGAGGAAACTTGAACTACACTTAAGAGGCTCATCATTGACTATATATGATCTCTCCGACCAAACTCTTAAAGGTAATAAATAATGCTTACATCAGCCTACTCCACATTGATAACTTAAATATATTATGTAGGCACATATAAAAAATTATAAACTTAATTAGAACATCGTCTAACTACATACGATCTCGGGTACACCTCTTAATGCTCTTGCTAATCTAATGACTTAGTCACACTTCATTACTCTCTGCTAAGAGTCATAATACCACACTTGTATCACTCACATTTATCGAAAAGTAACACCTTAATTTCTCACCTAATTTATGTCAAACCTACTAGATCAGATCTTAAAACTAACATAATCACCCTCATGTTGTCATCCTTTTTATCATGACACACATCTCAAATTTAAGCTTAGTGTCTAGTGCTAAACACGATTATCAATATAATTGCTCACATATTATACTAACGACTACTAAATAAAATTAAGAAACACTCACCCACTAAGAACTCATGACAAGTATTCAATCTTTATCTCCTAGCCTACCTACTTACATATAATCGTCACATTCCCTTTCACAACCTAAGTACTATTTACCCATTCACTACATATCATTGCCTAATTAGTTATTTTTCCCTCTGAATACCATGGGGCTCTCCCTTCAAAAATCATAAGCCTAACTTAGATCTATCACCTCATGAATACTATGTTTTTGTATTCAACACCTACACTTGGTCTTCACTAACACAATGGCACATCGACATAAACTCCTTTCTGGTTAAAGTATACTCTTAACTCAACCTGACTAGTAACTATTTCTCTACCTTCTATCATGAAATCTACACAAACTCATCACTTCTTAGTCTACCCATAAGGGAAAACTCCTCATTAATAACTTACTTGGTGCATGACTGAAACAACATAATTTGCCTCATCATTATCTCCCTTTCTTCTATTACTATACCTCTGCATGCATCTATCTAACTCTGGGCCCTTCTACTACTACTGGCTCATAATATCTCAAATCACACCAGCTTCCAGGTGGAAATACTACCCAAGCATTCTAAAACACACTCCCCTCTTAAAGGGTATCATCCGAAACAACATTTTAAAGAAGAGAATCTGAGAGTACATCTCGCTTTTAGCTCGAATGCATGATTTATATGAATAAGAGTGCATTCTTTCAAATCTCAACACTTAAGCTCACTCACGGGCTTCTCTCAAGTCCCTCTGCAGTCTCATGACTTTCTAAAGACTTTTGCTGGGAGTAACTAATCGATAAGGATCTAGGCTTTGCTTATCAACTACCTTGAGTATGAGGGGTAGTCGAATGGATTTGAGAAACGCGCAAGTTTGAATAAGTTTCTTATGACACAGTTCTATTGCATGATTTAGAGTATGAAAGAAAGAATTTTTTTTAAAATGTCTGTAGTCCCTCATTTATAAAAGTGGGGCCCTCACAACCATAAATAAGATCGTACTAACACGACTTCATAGACACCCTAGGACACTTGAACTATGTGCTCTGATACCAAGTTTATCACGATCCGAGCCTACACCCTGAACGTGGCCGGCACTCGAGAATCATTGTTGGTCCCCAAATAAACCCTCATCTTGGATGACTACAGGCGAAAAACTAACTCAAACAATAATAGGCTTAAAACAGAATGAAATCTGTTAAACTCAAATACTCAACTCATAAAGACTGGAAAATACTCAATAGCAATACTTATAGTTTGTAAAACAACTCAAAAGGAAGTAAATGCTGAGAGACAACTCGACTCTATCTATCTATGAAGCCTCTACTATTAAGGAAGGATGTCGGAACAAGACCCACGACATCTCAAAACTACAAACTAGAAAGTAAATGTGAAGTCCTCCGGAATACAAGGAGGCTCACCAAAAGCTAACTGGAGTGTAGAGTGATCTCAACAAAGTGCATGTTGATGATCCTGAACACCTATATATGCATCATAAAAGGATGCAGGTCGAATGGCATCAGTACATTTGAATGTACGGGTATGTAATATAGCCGAAGCGAAATAACTGAATGGAAGGACTGCAATAGATATAACATAAACTCAACTGTATGTAAAAAATTAAAGGAATGAAATCATTTAAACTTTACAAAAAAATGCTTACTCATCTCTGAAACTCAACATAATAAGTGATATATAAAAATACACTTTAACTCTATTGGGAGATTCTCTAATCGACAACCATCACTATGAGCTACGTGATGATACAACATCTTATCCACGCTGCTAGAACTGTCCTATATTGTGCCGGGATATAGAACCTCTCAACTAAGTGGATCCACTAAGCTCTACCCGAAGGCACTAAGAATTCATCTAAAAAGTATAATCCTATACCCATGTTGTCCAGACATAGTTCATAGGAACTGTGAGTTGTCTGAACTCTCCCCCATATCGGTGCCCAATACTACTCCCAATAATATATACTCTTGCTCAAATGTATAAAAACATACTCTTTCTCTGGTTTGAGATAATTGCTCAAACTATCCTCTTAAAAGAGGTAGCTGCTCTAAACTATCTCTGAAACTCATTGCTCATTTAGAAAACAAGGTTTCTCTTTGCTCAATGTAAAAATACATTCTGAGTTGAGATAATTACTCAAAAGGGGGTCTCTTTAAGAGGTAACTACTCTGTGCTTAATCTTTTTGAAAACTCTTTTAACTTTACTCAAAAAAAGTCTACTCTTTTTCTTCATGTAAAAATGAAACATTTGGAAAATACTTAGTTCCCTTATACTCTTTCTCAAACTCCTCTTTACTTCCTCAAAACTCAGTTTAAACAATAATGTTTTGTTTAAAAGAATCTCAATAAGAATTTAATGAATACTCACGAATAGGGTTCATGCTGAAAAATAGACATGAGCAATCAACTCAATCATCACAATACACAATTTACGACAATTCAATAATTAGAAATAAGAATTCAATAATCAGCCACTCAAGAACTTAGAACTCAATATCAACTCATCTCAAGGATACTCAAATCTCATGATAGAACCCTAGATTACTCTTTTACTGATTTGAAAGTAGATGTAGGGTGTGAGGACGAACTAGTCCAACATTATGATAGCCTTACATACCCAGAAGAACGAAGTTCTTGGTGAAATTGATGAAACTCGAAGAACGCTTGAACCCTAGCTTTTCTTCTCTTTAAACCTTTCTCTAATGACTGGAAGTGTTAACGAACGTAAAAGAACTAATTAACACTTTCTAAGCCCTTAATTAGGTGTAAAACATCATGATTCAGGCTTAGAATAAGGGTTATTACGACATAGTTTAAGTACCAAACACATATGGGAAAGACTAAAATGACCCAGCTTAAAAGACTGACGAGGTGCCTTAAAAGGGAGGCTTCATAGACCGTTTAAGGCTCCATGGTCCGTGAAGAACTTCACCGGCCGTATAGTCGTCTGTGAAACTTTGACTGTCTGGCATTGCTTCACTAAAACAGGTATAATGCTTTACTCCAAACTCGAAATGGAACAAACTAGGTGGCGTTGGAAAGAGGACTCGCAGAATTTTAATTTGATAGGTTATGGGCATCTAATTAATTATGTGCTGAGAGATATGGTCATTTGAAGTTGATCTAAGTAAAATCTCTAATGACTTGAAGTGTTAACGAACGTAAAAGAACTAATTAACACTTTCTAAGCCCCTAATTAGGTGTAAAACATCATGATTCAGGCTTAGAATAAGGGTTAAAACGACATAGTTTAAGTACCAAACACATATGGGAAAGACTAAAATGACCCAGCTTAAAAGACTGACGAGGTGCCTTAAAAGGGAGGCTTCATAGACCGTTTAAGGCTCCATGGTCCGTGAAGAACTTCACCGGCCGTATAGTCGTCTGTGAAACTTTGACTGTCTGGCATTGCTTCACTAAAACAGGTATAATGCTTTACTCCAAACTCGAAATGGAACAAACTAGGTGGCGTTGGAAAGAAGACTCGCAGAATTTTAATTTGATAGGTTATGGGCATCTAATTAATTATGTGCTGAGAGATATGGTCATTTAAAGTTGATCTAAGTAAAATCTCTAATGACTTGAAGTGTTAACGAACGTAAAAGAATTAATTAACACTTTCTAAGCCCTTAATTAGGTGTAAAACATCATGATTCAGGCTTAGAATAAGGGTTAAAACGACATAGTTTAAGTACCACACACATATGGGAAAGACTAAAATGACCCAGCTTAAAAGACTGACGAGGTGCCTTAAAAGGGAGGCTTCATAGACCGTTTAAGGCTCCATGGTCCATGAAGAACTTCACCGGCCGTATAGTCGTCTGTGAAACTTTGACTGTCTGGCATTGCTTCACTAAAACAGGTATAATGCTTTACTCCAAACTCGAAATGGAACAAACTAGGTGGCGTTGGAAAGAGGACTCGCAGAATTTTAATTTGATAGGTTATGGGCATCTAATTAATTATGTGCTGAGAGATATGGTCATTTGAAGTTGATCTAAGTAAAATCTCTAATGACTTGAAGTGTTAACGAACGTAAAAGAACTAATTAACACTTTCTAAGCCCTTAATTAGGTGTAAAACATCATGATTCAGGCCTAGAATAAGGGTTAAAACGACATAGTTTAAGTACCAAACACATATGGGAAAGACTAAAATGACCCAGCTTAAAAGACTAACGAGGTGCCTTAAAAGGGAGGCTTCATAGACCGTTTAAGGCTCCATGGTCCGTGAAGAACTTCACCGGCCGTATAGTCGTCTGTGAAACTTTGACTGTCTGGCATTGCTTCACTAAAACAGGTATAATGCTTTACTCCAAACTCGAAATGGAACTAACTAGGTGGCGTTGGAAAGAGGACTCGCAGAATTAATTTGATAGGTTATGGGCATCTAATTAATTATGTGCTGAGAGATATGGTCATTTGAAGTTGATCTAAGTAAAATCTCATATTGAAACTCAATCGCTGATAAAGCTTTCAACTCAACTTTGTGCTAGGGGATTCTAGTGAACTTAGTTCATATCCAAAATCATACCCACACTAAAGAATTGACATTAACACCTAAGAATTAAGAATCACTCGATACGACCTTATACACAAACGAAGAATAGTTCGAGTTTTAACTTAGAAATTTTTGGGGTGTTACAGTTAACGCCCAACTCCATAATCACACCCCTAGAATTGAGGTTTTAGCCAAGCATCATAAAAGGGGAAGAAATTATACCAATTATGTTTTTCAGCCATCAAAGTGTTGATAATCAGCAATAATCTTCAACACCCACTTTGAATTGAACCCTCAATTGTCAATTACAAATTGTTCTAAACCCAAAACCAAGAAATACTCAAAAACTATTTTCTAGAGATAGAAAGATAAAAGATTACTGAAAAAGATAATGATAAAATACATTTTCTCTCTCCTTTGGGCTATTTATAATTTCTCCAAAAATTAGTCTAAAATCTCATACGCGACCTAATCGGTGACATTAGTCGGGCTCGCTTACTCGATCAGTGGACCGCTGTCTTGTTCTTCAGCTCACCCTTTCTTGGTTTTAGGCTTTAGGTGTTTGAACCTCAGTTGGTGAACTCAATTGAGTCAGCCTTTCACGTTTGACGAATCGTCGATGACTACCTCTTTAGCCTATTTTAGCCTTCAGTTTGGTCCAACCTTCTTTCACTTTAGGCAATGGGACTTTTAGCTCGCCCAACGGATTCGCTGAATCGCCGTTTGCACTTTACTTCACTGACCTACCTTGAATATTTTCAGAAGTGAACACTGTAACTTTGGGAGAGGTTCAGACCCATTAGGCGATCCGCCCAATGTGTTAGGCGATCCGCCCAATGTGTTAGGCGATCCGCCCAATGTGTTAGGCGATCCTCAGCTGGGAGTTTTCACTCTTTTTGATGTTTTTGGCTTCTTTTTTCATAGATTCATCATTGCCTTGTCCTTTAGCCTTCCTAGCTGCAAAACATCACAATATCACAGATAAGGACATAAATAGGCATTGAGGATGCTATTTGTTGAACTTAAAGGCCTTAAGTGAGTCAAAATCTCAGACACATCAACAATCACATATGCGACATCAAACATGACATGCACAACCATAAGTAAATCTTGACCAAATTTATTGTGTCGCTTTGTATGAAATCTGTATCGCAACGGCAAAGGTCCAGTCACTAAATAAATTCAGAGGATTTTTTAAAGCTATTTCATTATAGTTTAAGCATTTACGAGTACTATTCGCCTATGTATATAGTCGACGTCTATCTCCTTGCGTACTCGAAAACAACTAATGTTGTCCCTCTAGAGTCGGAATGGTGTGTGCCACAGGAAGTGTTAGACGTGAATATTCTTCCGCCCCTTGTCGATACCAAGTTTGAAAGGAAGAAAAGGAAATGTGTTAAAGGCGTCAGCGAAACTTACAAGAATAAGATGTCACGATCCAAAAATGGATGTGATGACTCTCGTCTTATTCCACCAAAACAAGTTAGCCTACAACCCTAATATCACAATAAAATTCGGAAGTAAATATCAAAATGAAAGTTTAACAACAACTAATAAAGTGGATAACAGAATTAACTTACCCCAAAACCTATTTGTCACGTGTGCAAGCCTCTAATGTATTACAATCGAATTGAAATAAATAAACAAGTCTCAATAATATTGTCTCTAAAGTAGAATAAAATCATAAATAGGAGCAAGATTTCCGTTGGAATGACAAATAGCTACCTCACAAATCTCCACAGGAAGGGAAGAGGGAGTATCAGGAAGATCCAGGCTCGTAACCTAAAAAAATGTAGGAGAAAGAGGTGAGTACCAAACAACATGGTACTTAGCAAGCAAACTCCTAAATACAAGTTAAGTACTATAAAATACGGGTACTCCTACCACTCCAACCGAACATCCACAACTACAACCTGCATAAAACCAGCCCAACCTAATAGTGCAAAATTTAAATAACACGTAGCACAATGACAACACTCCAACAGTTACAGATCAACAATACACTATATCAAATTCATCATTCATAAGTTCCACAGAAAGACACTCATAAGTTTACAAATGATATAGATATTCCATGAAATGAAATGCAATTTCAAGTATAGTGTTGTATGTTTGATCTAATGATACATACCCGTTGTCTCTCATTACGAAACCAATGGGGGACTTACCAGTCGATGTATCTGTCACGGCGTGTGACAAGATCCTCAGTAATAGAATCGGTCACAGTGTATAACACGTCCCTCGAATCATAATATCTATCGTGGTATGCAACACATCCCTCAAAATGATACATTCTCTTTAATTCCTTATTCTTCCTCAATTCACATAATACTTGTCACAATCATGTCTTGCAATCAATGCAAATGACATGTTCACACAATTAATGAGGAAATATTTCCATATCAATGCACAATTCACAATAATCCAATCGTGATACAACATCAACAATGAATCAATAATTTTTTCTAATTGTTCTCAACACATAACAAATCAATATATAATCAAGTTGCCTTTTATTACCCCACTTTTCTCATCAGGATCATTCAATATGAACAAGTCAATCCATCACCAAGTCTCATTAGTCCCAAACAAATATCACAAGGAAATACATGATTCTATACACTTAACAAGGGTCAAGAAATCCACTTACCTCAATTAATCAACAATTCACTCCGGGACTTGAGTCTTCCCCTTTTGTTGGACTTCCAAATCAATGCAGTCTATTCAAATAAATAATCACAATAATATTTCGAAATTAACAACACTCATATTACTATATGTCTAGCCTAGATCTAAAAACTCAGTCAATCTATAATCAAGTTCTTAATCTTGATGCCAATTAATATGTCAAGACTCATATTTGTTAAATTTCAAGTGTAAGGTTAAGCCTCAATTTCTCCAAATATCGTAAATCTAATGGTATTCATATAATACAATACACCTAATATTTAATTACCAATCTAATATACCAAATTTAAATCATAATATGGTACCATACGAAAATTCTCTAACAGAGAACCAATTCAAAAGAAAATTGTGTTTTTGTCAGCCACGGCCCACGAACAAGAATGACAACATATGCAGTGGCTAGCCTACCTATCAATTGTCTTGTCATAAACTCTAATCATCATCGCCTAATAATTGCTTATCATTACAATACTAGAGTAGCACTCAATTTTCTTTGACAAATTCTGTCATAAATAACAGTAATTTACCTTTGATTTGAAACCAATTTTAAAAGCACCATATATAATGAACTATTGAAACTAATGCTTTCAACCCATAAAATAATAATTAACAATACCCTCCCAACAATCAGTATAAAAAGAAACAAGATCATGACTTGATTAAGTCTTATCGGCTGTGATTATGTCAATTCTATCGACGGGGAAAACCATGAGTTAAGCCGCAAACGGTTTGGTATGACTAAAATATTAACCCATCTTTCTTCAAGACTATAGAAAAAGTAAAAGATTTAAACCTAAGATAAATTGATTTTCCCTTGTTCTTGCATGCTAAAAATAGAAGAAGTGCCCCTTACAAAAGAAACCCAAGGTCCTATTTATAAGATTTGGGAAACTAATTCCTTTCTCTTATAGAATTCGGAATACTAAAAATTAAGGATTTTTCGTCGGAGTGCCTTTGGCTTGGCACGCCACCAATGCGCCAGGATGGCCTTTCTGAAGTTTAGCCCCTGGCGCGGCACACCAGCAGTGCGTCAGGGAGAGTGCTCTGATGTTTGATGGCTGGGGCAGCGCGCCAAGGATGCGCCTCAGCCCAGCTTTTCCCTGTCTCGTCCGTTGCGTGCTCCTTGGAGTTGCATCCACGCTTCTCTTCTTTGTACTAGCTCCCATGGGCTCAATTTCCCTTCAAAAACTCATGTATAAGCTAATCATAAATCTTAATGCGTAATCATTGCAAGTTAAGCAAATAGCATGAACATTATTCTCAAAACACAAGATATATGTGGGCAACTATTAGTAAATCATCATATATTACTATAAGTGGGAACAAAAAAAGTGAAAAGTTGAAATACCAAAATAACCATATAAAGTTGAGTTACTACAATAATATCATAATATATATGTATATATATAAAACAAATGTTAAGTATCATATTGAATACAATACATTGATATCTCTCCACATATCAATTACTAATTTAAAGAAGTTATTACAAGTCAGGTATGTAATGTCTTTTTAGTTTCAGAATTGATTCATATTCCCATATATGTATTAGTACACTATATTTGACAATTCAGTTGGTATATATTCCGTGCGTAATCATACGCTTCAACTTTTGAGCAATAATATCATTAATTTATATATATATATATATATATATATATATATATATAAAGTGAAGCTGCATTTTAATTAATTTCTTATTTATGACATTTTAAATTCCTTTAGTTATTACTAATTATTATTGCAAAAACTATCACGATCCAAAAATCGGGTGTGATGGCACTTGTCCTTTCCCACCAGGACAAGTCAACCTAAACCTAACAAAGCGGAAAATAAGCAATTTAAAAAAGAATAACTGAACGTAAATCTTTCAAACTTAAACAATCCCCCAAGACTGGTTGTCACTTGTACAAGCCGCTAATAACATAATTCAAATGAAAATACAAGTCTCAAATATGTCTTTGCTTCTCAAGTAGAACAAAGCATATAAACAGGGATAAGAAAGAATCCGCCGGATGACAATAGCTACCTCTTTCAATATCATGGGAAACCTCGGAGGATCAGAAAAGGAGAAACTCACAGTCCGGGCTCGGAACCTACACAAGTGTAGAAGCAAGTAGTGAGTACCAAACAACACGGTACTCAGCAAGCCAACTAAAAAAACTAGGCAAATCTAATAAAATACACGAACTCCTTTCATTCCAACCGAACCTCCATAACTACAACCTGCACAGAAAATCAGCTCAATCTAGACTACACAATTCATATAGCACAAAGATCAACAATAGCTCATCAGTATCGCCGAACAAGTCACACCCGTATCAGATATATCAATCACAGAGGCACAAGGGGCTTATACACAACTTCACGATAACAGATAAGATGTAATGCAATGCAATGCGATGTCACGTAAAGTGATACATGTCTGTCCTAATGATACACATCCGCTGAATCTTAGACCGGAACCCATGGGGGACGCACAAGGTCCACGTATCCGCCGGAACCATTTCCCATCAGCATAATCATCAATCGCCGGGACCATTTCCCATTGACATCGCCGGAACCATTTTCCATCGGCATAAGTATCTATCGCCGAAACCATTTCCCATCGGCATAAGTATCAATCACCGGAACCATTTCCCATCAGCATCAGTATCAATCACCGGAACCATTTCCCATCAGCATCAGTATCAATCGGTTTCATCATAGTGTTCCAGAACCAATGCAAATAAGCATGTTCACACAAATAATGAGGAAATGATAGTGTTCACAGTCACAAAGCAATTCACGTCACACTATCAACAGTATATCAACATCAACATTTACATCATCCACATCATTATAAGTCACCAAGTCTCAATTTCATTACCCCTTTATCACAATTAGGATCAATCAATGAGCAAGTATTTCAAATCTATTCCCATAATTCACAATGAGAAAAAGACATTTTCATCGTGTTCACGATCATATTGAGGTTATCATAGCATTCCATCGAGTTCACATTAAGTTCTAGTCAAGGAGTTCACGTTTCTAATTACATTCAATGCACACATTTCCTTTTTATTAACCCCGCCGATCATTTAAGATTAGCTCATGCAAGAATTCAATCCATAACCTCATTCCCATTACTCCCCAACACATACAAGAAAGGAAATTCGGGATCCTATAAGATTTACGGAGTTTTAGAAGTTCACTTGCCTTAGCCAAAATCACGATCAATCAATAACTTGAGCCTTCTCCTTCCGAATACCGTCCGGAACACCACAATCTATTCAAATAATGATTCACAATCAAATTCCAGAACTATCGACACCAAAAACACAACATTCGGGAAAAAGGGTCAAAATGGCTCAAAAATCCGATTCCGAAAACGGGGTTTAAATCTGGAAATTTGTATAAAATCACATTACCCAATGGTTTTGAAACTCAATAGCTAAAATCTCATTGAAAAACGAGTTAAAATCATGTTTAAATCTCTAATTTACTTAAAACACAAGTTCATGAGGAAAAACCCTCAATACTCGGATCTGAAACCCCTACTCGAATCTGAAATGTTTCTTGAAAAATATCTTACCCGAGCTTAGGTTAAAATCAACCTTAAAATCCTCAATTCATCAAACTTTAACTTTACCCAGAAAAAACTCAAATTCTCAAGCTTATACCAGGTTAATATGATGAAAATAATTGATGAATCAACAAGTTTATGCCAAAATAAGCTTACCCATAACATAAGAATCCTAAATATATATATTTTCATCAAAAATCGAGTTCAGATTGATAAAACCTAATTTCCCCCAAGAATAACACGGATAAGGAAAGAAAACTAGATGAAGAAATCATGAGAAAATTCTGAAATGAGGATTGGATACTAACCCCCATATTAAATCGAGAAGAATGCCACAATAATCACTTCATTCCGAGCTCTAGAACTCCCAATATGCTAAAAATACCAAATTAACATAGTCTGAAATTTTAAATAGATGAACAGCAGTAGTTGCACCAGCAAACCAGCAACTTCTATTTCACTAACTAGGTCGTAAATTCCTCATACAATAGCGAAATGACCCGATTCTTTTTTCTAAATGTCTTAAATAATGATACGGACCTACTCATCCAATCGAAACTCAATTCTGTATTCATTTTCCTAGTCAAATATCATTTCTTCTCGGTAAACAATTATTTCATAATCGCGATAAAAGTCCAATCTCGACTTAGCGAAAATGCACCAAACTTTGCAGATCATTCCTATAATTCATTCTCAAACTTTCAGAAGTTTTGAAATAATTTTGTGATCATTAAAATTAATGACGAACTTTTTAGCTGAAACAACACCAAAGCACCAAAAAAGCTTAAAAACTCACTGAGACCTCATCCGGAACCTCTCGAACACAAACCAAACATGCTACCCTACTAAATTCGATGCTCTGGACTCAATGGAACCGTCAGAATTTGAATTCGAGGTGTTCTTGACCCGAAACCTAATAAAGCGCATTAAAATTAACTTAAGCCTCAAAAACTCAAATCAAGCTTGGGACCTCTAAAAACTTATCCAAGGCCACTTCTAGGCCTAAAATCATCCCCCCGAATCCAACGGTGTTGTCGAAATTCGATTCCGAACATCCGATCACCGAATGTTGACCAAAGTCAACTCTATGGTAAAAAACTCACTAAATTCCAACTCAAGGCCTCAAATCTACAATATAGCTCCAAATATGATTACGTCAACTCACCTAGACTAAATTCCACATTTTGACGCTAATAGAATTGACGGAATTCCATTCCGAGACCCAAAACTTTGAATGACCTCAAATTCCACCTTTTGACAACTTAAGCTTCCAAAACTCAAAACTTTTCAAAAATCTTGACTTGGCAAGAAAATTCACAAAACCAACTTCGGATACTGATCAAACATGACTCGGGGAAACTCTTGGGAGTGGTAAAATGGTCATTTTGCAAAAATTACCAAAAATGACCTTCAGGGTCATTACATCATCCACCACTAAAAATCATGTTCGTCCTCGAACATAAAGAAGACGAAAGAAAAATACTCGAAGTTACCAAGACCCTGAGGCATAATTTCCTAAGTCGCTATTTGCTTCTCCAATTGAACGCATTCTTAGGACCATACCATCAGGATCAACTATCAAGAATTGAACTTCCAAAGCAAAAAATTGAAAAATCTACAAACCAATTACCAAGCCACGAACTAACCCATGAACCAAACCTGAATCGAAACTCTCTAAACCACAACACAACCATCAGGGTGAATCTTTTTCCCATATAACCATGAGAAATTTTGAACTAATACCTGCTAAAATTAGGAGTGAAGCAAGAACCAACCATCAAACACTTAGAATACACAAAACCCTCACTGATCTTAGTAAATATTCATCCTCTTAACATAATCCTCCCACGAGCTTTAAGCCACAAAATAAATTCTTTAGACAACACGTACTCATCAAGGGAGGTCCCAACTAATATGATCCAATGGGGATGATCAAGTAACCACCCAGTGAACGATACACCCAAACATACAAAACCTCTAATAACACTGTCGGGATGCTGGAACAGTAGTTGTGATTGTAGACAATTCCTGAAAATGGAAGAACTAGGCCCAATGGCTCTCAAAGTCAATCACACATAGTTGAAACATGTCCTCAATGACAAAATAAATACCAAGATTGTCGAGAAACTGCAATTCCCCATGATAGATCTCATACAAGCACTCTCGACAAGGTTTTGCACATACAATACCACTAGTATACCCTAACTGCCCAAAATTCTCTTTTGTCCTACTCCGAATACTCCCTCTCTATTATACACAGTTAAAACTTCTCCAGTTTCTGATTCCCACCTATTGGCTTCTCTCTGCACACGATATCTTATTTGATCACCAACACAATCTGAAACATACTAGACTCATCAAAACCCAAAATATTCACCATAATCTGACAATTGAAATAAAAAAATCTGATGCCAACGAAATATAGATCATAACCTTATTGATCCTCTACTCATGCTTCCAAAACCATCATTAGTACCAAAATTCCTTGAAAAACACATTGCCACATCATATAACTCTTAATTATGACTCCTCTTTTTCCCAAAAGAAAGATTTCTATTCATCCCAAGCCTACTCTAAGCATTCCATGTCAGAAACTGGTCCTACCCAAGGCTGATAACACTAATTCCAAATCCAATAGTACTTTTCCATCAAGCTAAAGCTATTAAATCAGATACCAATATCGACTACATGCAACCCTTCACATGTCATGCCTCAACCACCATTCGAAAAATTGCATACTCATGCCAAATCTTAGATAAACCTTTGATCAACCCAAGAATTATGTATATCATAAGCACATAACTTTTATTTGCCACCAAGTGTCTATGTTACTCATCATAATGGTCTGTGTACTTCCCATCAACAAGGTAGTATCAATCCAGCTCAAAACTTGCAATAACCATGTAGAATTGTAAGTCCTCACTATAGTGCACCCATAAGTCACCTACCATAATTTTAATAATCCAACCTAACATAAAAACGCAGAATCTCCCATACATCACTATTTGTCATCCAAACCAAAATCAACTCTTCAGAAAAGTCACTAATAAACTCTTTATAAGTTTACGCCGAACCAAGGATCTATATGTGATGTCTTATTTCTTCACATTTCTTAAATTGTACCTATGACACAGTTCCAAATATTTTGAACTCTTCAATATACAAAACTCTTGTTCCTTTCGCTAACTCATTTCCCAATTCTATCCTTTGAAAAAAAAAACCATGACATTATACCTCATACTCTAAACCATAAACTTCAAGTGAAACACTTCATTAGACCCTTTAACAATCAAAAGCTCTACCATTCAAACCATGCGCAAGTCCTTTCAAATACTCAATAATCAACATGATCAATCATTTCTTACCTTACCAATCCATACCTTGAAAAAAATATACTACCACGAATGTAGACTTACAATGAAAAACCTGAGTTCTGATTCAAACCATGTAAACTATGGACGCTTGAGTTAGGCATTGTTTAGAAGGAAAACTATAGTGATGGATCTTTGGTAAGGTATTAATGTGTTTAGATTGTGAAGTGTATTTCGAGGATCTAATTGGGGACTGATGATTTCATTATGAGCCAAAACGAGTGGATTGCTATTGAAATGATGAGCTTATGGGTAAAGGAAGTCCCAACAAGTATACTTGTGTGAAGGCAATTACGGATGTTAGTAAGAAAGTGCATGAAGAAATTGGCTAATTCAAAGAACTTGATTGGTATATCTTGGGTTTGAAGTCTCATATCAATGGTAAGATCGACTTTGTGAGGTGATGTGGCTTTGTTTGCCTTGTTTAGGTTATGGTAATAATGTTACGTTTTCATCAGATGGTTTAAAAACTGTTGGGTAAGATTTGAGAGAGAAGTCTACAGAAGTTTGGCTCAAGTGTGGTGACAAGTTCTTTTGTGGTTTTGAGTTTGGTAACTAGTACGATTGGATTTCTAACGAAGGATATGGTAAGGTCGATGGAGAGGTCATTAATGATAAGCTAAGATATGCGATTTCATAAAATTTTCTTGGTATAATGCAACATTGAACCTCATTACCCGAGTAGGTGAAAAAAATTGATAACCCTTAAGTAGTTAGGCATCACACTCGAAAACAGATATCTCTATTTCCATTTGTCACTAGTACCACATCGTGCAAGTCTGCTAGATCGACCACTAGAACACATCATACCCACCGAGACGATCATACCCAGATAGCCACACATTTCAACCCCTTAAGTAACTGCAATACATTACCGAATTCGTTCAACCTCTAGCCCAAAGCGATATGCACCATTTTTATAGACCAATTCAATAGAAAAGGTAACGCACTTCATGACTCTAACCAAGGGAACAAAGGTACCATTGAAGCAGTTGTATTTTAACACTTAAACCATTTGAATTCTCTTCCTTGCTGAATAACTAGCCAGAGAAGATAAGATGTTCATGCGTTCCCTCAAACCATTATTCACCCTTACCATTCAAATATCCTCAAAATGCATCATTGAACTATAACCTTAGTCTCTTCGAATTGCAAAACATTCTAAGTCTGACCACACCTCTTTTCTATAGGTCTATCACTTCCATGTTAGTACCAGATCTGATACCTTAACCACACGATGACATCCAAATTGCACGCATGAAAACCAAGCACGAGTCATCACTATAAGTGAGAAAATGGAATAAAACAATAGGAATCAGATGGGATCAAGGACGCACGGTAAGGAGACAAAAAGTGGAGGTTTATCCTAAAAGACACCATAGCCTCTCGAAGATAAGTAACTGACGCCTCCGCACCTATCCTCGAGACTCTATTAGACTTGGTTTGTACACACGTGAGACCTATGAACTTGGGGCTCTGATACCATTTGTCACGACCCAAAAATCGGGTGTGACGACACTTGTCCTATCCCACCAGGACAAGTCAGTCTTAACCCAACAAAGCAGAAAATAAGCAATTTAAACAAGAATAACTGAACGGAAATCTTTCAAACTTAAACAATCCCCCAAGACTGGTTGTCACATGTTCAAGCCGCTAATAACATAATTCAAATGAAAATACAAGTCTCAAATATGTCCTTGCTTCTCAAGTAGAACAAATCATATAAAAAGGGCTAAGAGAGAATCCGCCATATGACAATAGCTACCTCTCTCAATCTCCTGGGAAGCCTCGGAGGATCATAAAAGGAGAAGCTCATAGTCCGGGCTCAGAACCTACACAGGTGTAGAAGCAAGGAGTGAGTACCAAACAACATGGTACTCAGCTAGCCAACTAACAAAACTAGGCAAATCTAATAAAATACACAAACTCCTTTCAAATTCCAATCGAACCTTCATAACTACAACCTGCATAGAAAATCAGCCTAATCTAGACTACACAGTTCATATAGCACAAAGATCAACAATAGCTCATCAGTATCACCGAATAAGTCACATCAGTATCAGATATATCAATCACAGAGGCACAAGGGGCTTATATACAACTTCACAATGACAGATAAGATGTCATGCAATGCAATGCGATGTCACGTAAAGTGATGCATGTCTGTCCTAATGATACATATCCGCTAAATCTCAGATCGGAACTCATGGGGGACGCACAAGGTCCATGTATCCGCCAGAATAATTTCTCATCGGCATAATCATCAATCGCCGAAACCATTTCCCATCGACATCGCCGAAACCATTTTCCATTGGCATAAGTATCAATCGCCGGAACCATTTCCCATCGGCATCAGTATCAATCGGTTTCATCATAGTGTTCCAGAACCAATGCAAATAAGCATGTTCACATAAATAATGAGGAAATGATAGTGTTCACAGCCACAACGCAATTCATATCAATGCAATTCACGTCACACTATCAACAGTATATCAACATCAATATTTACATCATCCACATCATTATAAGTCACCAAGTCTCCATTTCATTACCCCTTTATCACAATTAGGATCAATCAATGAGCAAGTATTTCAAATCTATTCCCATAATTCACAATGAGCAAAAGACATTTTCATCAAAATCACGATCAGATCGAGGCTATCATAGCATTTCATTGAGTTCACATTAAGTTCTAGTCAAGGAGTTAACGTTACCAATTACAATCAATGCACACATATCCTTTATATTAACCCCGCCGATCATTTAAGATTAGCTCATGCAAGAATTCAATCCATAACCTCACTCCCATTACTCCCTAACACATACAAGAAAGGAAATTTGGGATCCTATAAGATTTACGGAGTTTTAGAAGTTCACTTGCCTTAGCCAAAATCACGATCAATCAATAACTTGAGCCTTCTCCTTCCGAATACCGTCCGGAACACCACAATCAATTCAAATAATGATTCACAATCAAATTCCGGAACTATCGACACCAAAAACACAACATTCGGGAAAAAGGGTCAAAATGGCTCAAAAATCCGATTCCGAAAACGGGGTTTAAATCTGGAAATTTGTATAAAATCACATTACCCAATGGTTTTGAAACTCAATAGCTAAAAT
Source organism: Solanum appendiculatum (assembly GCA_018342035.1). Lineage (NCBI taxonomy): Eukaryota > Viridiplantae > Streptophyta > Magnoliopsida > Solanales > Solanaceae > Solanum > Solanum appendiculatum. The sequence goes on from JAGDQO010000096.1 coordinate 58,721, forward strand.
CTCATTGAAAAATGAGTTCAAATCATGTTTAAATCTCTAATTTACTTAAAACACAAGTTCATGAGGAAAAACCCTCAATACTCAGATCTAAAATCCCAACTCGAATCTGAAATGTTTCTTGAAAAATATCTTACCCGAGCTTAGGGATGTTCAAATATGAAATTTCATCAAAAATGAAGTTAAAATCGATGTTAAAATCCTCAATTTATCAAACTTTAACTTTACTTGGAAAAAACTCAAATTCTCAAGTTTATACCAGGTTAATATGATGAAAATAATTGATGAATCAACAAATTTATGCTAAAATTAGTTTACCCATAACATAAGGATCCTAAATATACATTTTTCATCAAAATCCAAGTTCAAATCGATAAAACCCTAATTTCCCCCAAGAATTACACGGATAAGGAAAGAAAACCAGATGAAGAAATCATGAGGAAATTCTGAAATGAAAAATGGATACTAACCCCCATATTAAATCGAGAGGAATGCCACAATAATCACTTCATTCCGAGCTCTAGAACTCCCAATATGCTAAAAATACCAAATGAACATAATTTGAAATTTTAAATAGCTAAACAGCAATAGTTGCACTAGCAAACCAGCAACTTCTATTTCACTAAAAAGGCCGTAAATTCCTCATACGATAGCGAAATGACTTCCTCAATGTCTTAAATAATGATACGGACCTGCTCGTCCAATCGAAACTCAATTCCGTATTCATTTGCCTAGTCAAATGTCATTTCTTCTCAGTAAACAATTATTTCATAATCGCGATAAAAGTCCAATCTCGGCTTAGTGAAAATGCACCAAACTTTGCAGATCATTCCTGTAATTGATTCTAAAACTTTCAGAAGTTTTGGAATAATTTTATGATCGTTAAAATTAATAACGAACCTTTTAGTTGACACAAATTGCTGAAACAACGCCAAAGCACCCACAAAGCTTAAAAACTCATTGAAACCTCATCCGGAACCTCACGAACACAAACCAAATATGCTACCCTACTAAATTCGATGCTCCGAACTCAATGGAACTGTCGGAATTCAAATTCGAGATCTCTTTGACCCGGAACCCGATAAAACGCAACAAAACTAACTTAAACCTCAAAAACTCAAATCAAGCTCGGGACCTCTAAAAATTCACCCAAGGCCACCCCTAAGCCTAAAATCATCCCCCGAATCCAACGAAGTTGTCGGAATTCGAGCATCCGATCACCGAATGTTGACCAAAGTCAACTCTATGGTCAAAAACTCACTAAATTCCAACTCAAGGCCTCAAATCCATGATATAGCCCCAAATCTGATTCTGTCAACTCTGCAAGTCCGAATTCCACATTCCGGAGCTGATGGAATCGACGGAATTCCATTCCGAGACCCGAAACTTTGAATGACCTCAAAATCCACTTTTTGACACAACTTTAGCTTCCAAAACTCAAAACTTTTCAAAAATCTTGGCTTGACAAGGAAATTCACAAAGCCAACTTCAAATACTGATCAAACATGACTCGGGGCAACTCTTGAGAGGGGTAAAATGGTCATTTTATAAAAATTACCAAAAATGACCTTTAGGATCATTACAAAAACATTATTCATGTTATATTCTTTAGTTATGACAATAATTGTACATTACTCTCATCCTAATTATTAGCAAGCCTCTTCCACTATTAATGCAGCTATACAATTAGAATACATAACCTAATTGTCTTTAGAAATTTGTGCTATTTTTTTATAGAAACCAAATTCACGTAAGGCTTCAAGTAATGTTTGGTTTATTAATTCATATAAATTAGATATTAAATTTTTGATTGATTATATGAAGGTACATTAATTATCCATAATGATAAAGACAAAAATATTCATAAAAAATTGTTAGACATTTTTACCCTTTTAAAAACTAAATTAGTAATTTTTTTATGTTTTTGATAACCAACGTACAATCCTTTATTGTATTATCCCTTTATTATTTTGATTTAATTCATCAAAATATTTAGAAGATCAAAAGTCATCATTAATTAAAAGTTAACTGTCGTATGCCTCAATCAAAAAAATTAAATTAAATTAAAAGCCTCATTAATTTTTTTCTTAAAAAAAAAGAAGAAACTTTTGTTTTGGGTAATTTAATCGGTCAAGATTCTATATGCAATTTTGTTTTAATGTATTGTTAAACATTTGTTTATTAGTTTAACTATGAATAAAACGATTTTGATTTATGAGTACAATGATGTTCCATCTTTTTAAACCCCACATCAGCACTTAAATATCATTTGAATTATTCTTTTTTTTTCTTCAATTATTTATTATTTTCTGCTATATTTTTCTTAAATATTCACTTTCATAACTCATATCTAATTACTTATTGTTAATTTTAATATTCATAACTTTCATATTTTTCATATTCATAACCTTAAAATATTTAATTTATAACTTTAAGATATCTTTTGATATTCCTCCATATTTATCTATATAAATTCATCCTTTTTTTTGTTTCAAAAGTTACTCTTTTTCATTCTATTGCTAAAATAGTGAAATTTTTATATTGTTATTGTACTATTTTCATGCTTTAGCTTGATTCAATGAAGCGGGCTCTCGAATTTTGATCAATTAAGGGAGAAGGTGTCGACAAGAACTTAAAAAATTATATAATGATTTTGTATTTCTTTTTTTCCATCTATATTTGTTATGAATCAACTCTTAAAAAGGATGTGTATATTGCATTTTTTTTCCTTTGATATTTTGTGTTTTATCTCTGTTAAACTTCTTTAATTTAATTTTTTATGAATACCTAATTGTTGTAAGTTTGAATTTTTATTTGGGCTCAAATTAGCAATCTATGACTTTATTGAAGCTTTGCTAACTACTAACCAAAGTTTATAATTTACCGTTGGTTCCTTAAAAGAAATTATTTAAACATTAAAATATGCCACTCATTTGATGTTTCTTATATATTCATAATAGAAATTTAATTAGTTTCTGAAAAGAAAAATTATTATGATATTTTCAAATAAACATAATAGGAAAAAACAATAAAATATCACAAGCTCCAGTGATTATTTTAACATTATGTCAAACATATACATTCGAATTAAATAATTAATTTAATGATATTCTTTTTCTATTTTATTTGAAAACTATTCAAGAGAATAGATTAAAATTATGAGTATCAATATATTAACAATTTTCATAAACTATATGAAGCAATAAAGTCTACTGATCCATCTATAGATTAATTTTGAATATACTTAAAATTTGTTTTATAGGTATTTAACAAATAAAATAATGACCTACTTAATGAAAATTAGAATGAATCATCTCATTCTTGACAAAGTGATAAAAGAATGAAAAAAAGGTATGACTTTATGTCTTGTCTTTATATTCATTAAAATTAGGAGAACAATTTAGTATAGTAAGCAAAGAATTTTTTCTAAAGTAATTTATATACCTGATGAATGAATGCTTTATCTCAAATAAAGAGAATTTAAAAATATTAACAAAAGTTAATATAATATATATTGCAGTAATTTAACACGAGGTAGTTAATATAATAATTTATATAACTTGCTTAAAATGATTTTAACTGATGATAAAATAATAGTAATAAATAAATAAATGCTTCTCAATAAATTATATAATGATGTATGTTACGTGAAGTTTCGGAATTATACATAAAAAAGAGAATTCAGGTAAATTAGATAGTTCAAAAATTATCTTTACAATCCAAAAAGAAAAGCAACAACATAAAGTTGAAAAGTCTAAAGAGAACCAAAGGAAAGGACATAACATGCTCCGAAATGTTGGAAATTTTGTACTTAAAGAGATTGCTCAGTGGTTGCATTTCTTATGAATTAGGCCTTTTGAGAAAAGCAATTGTGATTGATATTAGATTTAATATATTAATTGATCTATTATCATGTTCATTATGGTGTTTGACAAGTGTAGAGCAGTTGAATTTTGCTGAAAATTTGCTATATGGATAAGTCCCATAAGTGATGTGCTCACTAAGAAATAGTGAATTTTACTTTTGTCTTATAATTATTTTACAAAAGTAGGATCATTATGTAGGGAATTGATCAAAAATGAAGTTCTTAATGTTGAAAAAATTGCATTATTGATATTCCTAATAAGAGATCTATACCAAAGTGTGTAGTATTCAGGATGCAAATTAGAAATGAAGGGCGAGGAATTTATTGATACAAGACATGAGAGGGGAGAGAATCGAGAAGTGAATGAAATGGAGAATGAGTTAGTGTCTATTTATATGTGTCATAAACTTAGTTCTATAAAAATCTTATAATTTATAGTTTCTAGAAATATCATGTAACTTGTGGAGGAAATTTAGCCACTTGAAAAAATATTTTGGCAAATTTAAAAGTAGAATTGGTAGAATTTTAAAATGAAATGTATATGAAATGACCATATTACTCTTGGTCGTCCTTAACTTCACATTCTATATAATAGAATAGAAAAATATCAAAATTTGGTCCAACAACTTCAAATTTAAATCAAACTTACATTAGTTCGCATATTTAGATTAATATCTTTGAAATCAAATAAAGTACAAACTTGATTATATATTTTAATGAAGAACTACTCTGTTATAATCTAGCAAACATTTATAGTTTACTTTAAATGCAAATATACCATCCAATTAGTTTTATTTGTAAAGTTGTTTTTTAACATTTTTTAAAATATATTTTTTTCAAAAAATATTGAAATTAATATAAAATAGATAAATTAATAGATATCACAATAACTCATAAAAGAAAATAAAGTGAAGTAATGACAAAATGAGTTAATAGTAATAAGTAATAACAATAAGTGGAGATGTTTCTAGAACTACTTAGTTTTCTTGTTGTCATTATTAGTAAATTTTTGTTAGCGTGAAATTACATTTTTACCCTTTATCATCATTCACTTCATTTATGAAAGATGTTTCTAGAATATTTATTTTTCTTGCTATCTTTCTTAATAGATTTTTGTTAGAATTAAATTACATTTTCACCCTTTGTCGTCCTACCACTTCATTCTTCTATATATCTTATCAAACATTTCTAAAAATTAATTTGTCATTATTGCATTTTATTACTCATTATACATGTATTTATATATAATTTTAATCGTTCTAACGGATCTATTCAAAATTTCATGAGACACACGTGCAACACACGTGTCCAGGAACTAGTAGGCATATAAGTACGCCTAAGATCAATATGCAAGCAAGTCATTGAAGAACTTAATGAATTTCGGGGTTTTATCATTATCACTAAAATATGCTACCACACTTGTAGGAGCTGCTAATGAGATGCTCCCTGGATTCAATATTCAGAGTTGGCGTTGGAGTAGATCTGAACTGCCTGGACGAATCAATTGGAGATGATAACAAATTCATTAAGGCCTTTGATGGTTCAAATGTAGAGGTGTCAAAAATGAGCCCAAGGTGTCAAAAATGAGCCCAACTCTAGGTAATTCGTCCAAAATTTTAAGGGTTGGAATCAAGATAATTTGAATTGTGTTCAATCTCAATCCATTTTAAGAGAATCCTCAATTGAGCCCAATTTAATCTCCAATTTCAATATGTTTTAAGCCTCTTTATTTGCATTCACATAAGGGTAAGTTACATAAATTACATAGTGTAAAGATGAAATTACTATTTATCCCTATTTTTTTCTAATTACAATAATCCCTTAAAATTAACCTAATCCGGATACATTAATGAAAGAGTGGATACATTAATACAAGCACGGATACATTAATACGGATACATTAATACAAGCACGGATACATTAATACGGATACATTATTAAAATAAAAATTAACTCAATTCGGATACATTAATGAAAGCGCGGATACATTAATACGGATACATTATTAAAATAAAAATTAACCCAATCCGGATACATTAATGAAAGCGTGGATACATTAATACAAGCACGGAAATATTAATACATTAGTACAGATACATTATTAAAATAAGGGATTTTAGTTATTTTTAAAAGATATACTAAAGGTGTGTACTATAGTAGTTTTTCCTTCATATAATGTATGTTCTTATTTATTAAAAGTATGAATTACTATCTATTTTATATCTTTTAGGATTTATCTATCCATTTGTAACTTCTTTTTTAAAATTTTCTTGAGTTGAAATTTAAATTGTGGTTATAAAACTTAAAAAATAATATATTAAAATTATTGAGATTAAGCGGGTCAAGACCCAACCCGTTTTTAAGCCCATCTGAGCCCAAAGTAAACTTGGATCGGTCAGAATCCAACCCAATTTCTATTAATCCATTTTAATATCTTCAATTCCAATTCAACCCGTCCATTTAACACCCCTATATTCAAATGCATTGTCATATTGGTGTTATGTCGATCCATTCTGGAAGCTTAAGAGATACTTCAACCTCGGCTCTGAACTTCTCCTGAAAAAGAACATCAAATTCATCCGAGAATTTGTTGATGAATTGATTAGAACAAGGCACAAATAGCTATAGATGAAACAGGATTCTGTAAGTCTTAATTTTTTATTATTAGAATGTTTGGAGAGCTAGAAATGAAACATTTCACTCTTCTAAAGCTATTTTGGAATCTCTTTGAATCTAACATAACTATTAACCTTCTTTCTGTTGTGCAAGATGGATAAGAAAGACATCCTCTCAAGGTTTCTGGTAGAGAGCAAGAAGGATCAAGAGAAATGACTGATCAGTATCTCAGAGATATTATACTGAATTTCATGCTTGCTGGCAAAGATAGTGCTGCTAATACTCTTTCATGGTTTTTCTATGTGCTTTGCAAGAACCCCTTGATCCAAGTAAAGATTGTTGAGGAAATAAGAGGAGTTATTGGTAATAACATGAAGGATAATGAAAGTGTGGATGATTTTGTAGCATGTATTACAGAAGAAGTCCTAGAGAAAATGCATTATCTTCATGCAACATTGACAGAGACCTTGAGGCTATACCCTGCTGTCCGATTGGTACTACTGTCCATAAAACTGCAATATATGCATAACCAAAACCAAATAAATCTATCATTACTGCTCTTTTGTATCTATCTGTGACTATATCTCTCATATGCAACAAGTTTTTGGTTGATATTCAGGATGGCAGGTGTGCGGATGCAGACGATGTTCTTCCTGATGGCTTTCATATCAGGAAAGGGGATGGGATTTATTATGTCCTATGCAATGGGGAGAACGCCTTATGTTTGGGGGGATGATGCTGAGGATTTCCGACCAGAAAGATGGTTGAAAGAAGGGATTTTCCATCCAGAGTCACCATTCAAATTCATAGCATTTCATGTAAGAGTATGTTGTAACTTGTAATTATAGTATACCTTCATACGTAGTGTCTCCTGAACTGATATAGGTGATCACTGAGACTATATAGTTGCTGTAAAGTACCGTCAATGTTAGAGTGGATTAGAGTCCCACTTTGATTGTGGGGAATGAATTTGTGGTCTGCTTATATGGACTTAGACAATCCTTACCTCATGAACTAGCTTTTGGGGTTGAGTTAGCCCCAAGTGTCATCATATCTTTACTTTTGGAAAAATAGGAGATTATGCTCAAAGATGTCAAGTTTTAGCAGGGAGCTTGTCAAGATCTCACCAAGAATCTTTGATGCTTATGTTAGTTTGTAACTGCGAAGATAGTAGTATACTTTGGTCTGAAGAATATATATCTTCTTTGGCCTGTATTGTGTGTAATTTGTAATGGGATTAGAATACCATAAGGGATACTTCTAAATCTTCCTTGACACAGGGGCTGCATCATATTATCTTTTCTCTAACTTGTTGGTTTATTAAATTTACAGGCTGGTCCAAGATTATGTCTAGGCAAAGATTTTTCTTATCGGCAAATGAAGATATTATCAATGGCTCTTCTCCATTTCTTGTGGTTCAAATTATCTGATGATACGAAAGAAGTAACTTATAGAACCATGTTTACACTCCACATCAAAGAAGGGCTTCAGGTTCGTGCAGTTCCAAGAAGAGGATTAGTAGAAGCATGAAATACACAAAGGCACTTTCAAATTTCAATGTATAAAAGTCATCTTTAAAGCTAATCTACAGATGTAATGACTGTCCATTCTACCATATGAACTATAAGTTCAACTTTGTGACAAGAAAGTGGATGCTAATATTCCATTATGTTCTTGATTTCGTCTTAAAAGTAAGGAAAGACTACATATTAGCGAGATGTTACACTTAGAATTCCATATTCGTAACCTGGATCTTTTTAGTGAACTTGAACAACAAATTAAAAAGCAGGAGTTCAAATCATAACAAACTACCAAGTCCAATTTTGTGCTCTTTTTAACTTGTCACTGAAACATATAACGCACATTGAGTTAACTCAGAACTTTTGATATTATTGAGACAGCAAAAATTTATCAACTAGATTATATTATACCATACAAAAGGTTTTCATGAGGTTGATCTTGAGCCTCCATCTAAGCGCGAATACCTAATATGAGCAAACATGGCATAGATAAATTGATGCACAGCAGCTGCCTAACTCACAGGGAACTAATATTAGCTTCAGACTTTTAATCAAGAGATTTTTCTGTAAGTCTTAGGGTATTTGTGATAAGGACATGTTCTTTTCTTTATTCTGTAAGGTCCTTTCAACTCATTTTTCTATGATGTAACTCGGATTAATATTTCCCAGTCCAACCCAGCAAGAATCCAAATTAACAGTTCCCTCCAAGAACACTGATGATAATAATTGTATTCTTAGAATAAATACATGCATATTTTTGAAATCACCAGCTGTAATCTTAGTACTTATAACATGAGTTTTAAATTCACAACATGTTAGTCGTGTAGCATTACATAAACTTTCATACGGATTTAAGTTTCACAATAACATAATTGGACAATTTTCCTTCAAAGATAATATATATTGAGGCAAACATGCAGGATTTAAAGTATGCAATAAATCTTCAAATTGGGTTTGATTGTCAGATTCAATTGTCTCATCAATGCCAACAAATATTTTTGCTTTTCCTGGAAATTTATCAATAAGCATGTTGTTGATTTCATCAACGAAATTATTTTTTGTTGTCAAAATTACATGGGAGTCTGTACAAGAAGCATTAGAACTAGTTGAATTCAAATACGGATATGTCAATGTGAATAAGTGATCTAAAGATACTTTTTCAGTTGTGAAATGAACAATGAATGAAATTGGAATTTCAATCTTATTTGTTGATGTGACGCGTTCCTGGCCATTTCCATTTCTCAATAAATAATCACAGAATGCAGGAACTGTTTTTGCCCTCATATTTTCAAATAAGTGTATTTTTTCTAGTTTATTCAAGATGGTAGAATATAGAAAACTTTCATTTATGAAATCTTCCTTTTTTCCATTTCTCACAACAGGAAGAGTTTGCCTGAAGTCGCCTCCGAAAACAACTTTTCCATCAAATACATGTATTCATAAGATCTTTTAGCAGCAAATCAAAAACTTCAACCATTTTTTATTTGCCATAGATGCTTCATGTCATATAATCAGCTTTGCATCACGAATTAAACTTGCAGGTGCGCTTTGTTTACTGATATTGCAACTGACATTCCCATCAATATTAATGGGAATTTTAAACCGTGAAAGTACTGTACATCCACCAGGGAGAATAGAAGCAGCAACACCAGAAGTAACAGTTGCCAAAGCGATATATCCCATAGAACGCACAGTTGCCAGTAAAAAGCACGATATATCTACAAGGTATGCATCTTCTGGCTTCTATACAACAGAGTCCATTTTCCCAGCAACTTGATACTCGCTTAGCCTCATTAGATTCTTTTTGAACTTTTTCACCCTCATTTACTTATTTGTTTTCTTTGAGGTCATTGCTATAGTTGTTATCTGTCGAGATAAAAATGTGATTACCATTGTTATTAGGTAGTCGAGTATTGTCTAAACAACTGATTTATCTATTTCCCTGCAGTTTTTCACAAACCTGAGCATTAATTACAGTTGTCTTCACAGCACAACCATTATAGAACAAGCTGTAAAAAAACCGCGATTGCTTATTGCTCCAGCTCCATTACTACATGTCACGGAGTAAAGACAAGCAAGACTAACTGAGATAGTTAAATAGTGTACACACTACAGTTACTTTGATATCTACACACTCATGTTTACATTTGTTTAAGTTCCCTTTTCATATACTTTTCTATAACATATAATGGAAGAATAAATTAACGTTGGGCCTGGGCTACCCCACTAGTTACTCTTATATATAAGAGGGAATAGAGGAGCTTCCCGTTAGCATCAATTTGTTAGTGTTTTGCCCTGATTTTTTTACTTTATTTGAAATTAATTTTTTTCCTAAAAAAAAGACAAAGTATCATATCATATATATATATATATATATAAAAGAGAAACCTCAACTCGGTGACATGGTGCCACCAAAAGCAAGAATTCTCTTTTTATTTATTTATTTCCAAAACTGCCCTTCTTAAAAGTCAAAACCTTACGAAAAAGTCTCAACTTTTCATAAAAGTCACAACTCTTTAGAAAAGTCACAACTCTTCACAAAAGCCACAACTTTACACAAAAGTCACAACTCTTCATTTTTCGTTCACACCTTTTAAAATCCAAAACTTAATTCCAAGGCACCAAAAGAAGAAAGAATAAACAAAGAAAATTGATTTCAATTGCAATGTGTCATTACTACTCTTGCACCTCTCAGTCCACAACTCATAACGCTGCTGGAATGGTTGAATTCATTACATTTGGTTCTTTAGTAAACAAAACTTCTATTTCTGCCACTATTATTTGTTGATTTTTTCCTCTATAGGGGAGTCAAATTCAAATACATTAATTAAGCTTCTTATGAAATGTGTTTCATTCTTCAAAGTTTTTGTCCTCCTATTTCATGAAGCTTAATCTTTTAATGTAAGTCATAGTGATTCATGTAACTATTGCAATTTCTTTTTGCTATTTTGGTGACTTTTTTTGAACTCTGTTAAAAATTCCATCAAGGATGATTGAAAATTGATCTTCTCTTTTGTCCCTTTCTACAGGTTTCTTCATATACTTTTTGTGAAAATTGCTTGTGGGTTGTGCTATATTTGATAGCACACAACAACAAATATATGATAACGAATATGGAACCAATGGTGAAGTTTGTTAAAAGAATCAAACAGATTGCTCTCTTGCTTACCACAGTTAGTATATTATTTTGATTGTTTTATCTTAGGTACAAACATTTGTATGCTAATTGCACTCTTCCTAGAATATTAATATAGAGACAATTAGTCCACTTCTTTTATCGTAAGTTGATTAATTTGTCATATTTCTTCCTCTCTTCTTTTTGGGCATAATAAAAGATCAAGTTTTCTTGAAACTAACAGATGCCCAAAATACACTATAATAAAAATATTTTTTATCAGCAATAAGTATGCATATTAACGAAAAGTGGTAGAGCCTTTACCGACATTAATTAATTGTCATTAAATTCAATGTCGCTATAGACTTTAGGGACATTTATAGAGAGTACTAATTGCCTCTGAAAATATATATTTAGCAGCAATTAAGCTATTAATTGCCGTTGAAGGTTATTTTTGCTATAGTGATAACTCCTTCTTTTGGCTTCTTTCAATTAAATTTTTGAACTGTAAACTTGGATTAAGCCCGGCAGACTATCTTTTTGAAAAATATGTTAAGCCACATGCCTTTTTCTTCTTGATTGTTAGGAAAATAAGATTGTCTTTATTATTATTTGTGGATATTTTGAGTTCAACTGCTCACAAAATTATACTGTGAGATTTTAGTATGTTATGTATAAAAATTTTGGTTTAGAATATCCAGTTGTGAACAGTTTCATTCAGATGTCACCTACTGTTTGGTTGATCATTGCATTAATTCTTTGTAAGTACTGTATATGATAACCATAACAATAACTATGGTTCAATTCCAAATAAGTTCGAGCCGGTGATATGAAACTTAAGCAATAGTAATGACTATTCTGAAAACTATGATACTAATAATTTTAGAATCATTTTCAGCTTATACATGATACGGCATACTATAATTATAAAAAAGAGATTGATGGAGGTTCATAAGAAAGGAGCCGATGGTGCTCCATTTGAATTTAGTTAATTATGTTCTTATATGGACGTGATGTTCCACTTTACTTGGGAGTGTTGTTGTTGGAGGCTTTTTGATCTCTTCTTTAACGTCTGATGTTGTTCTTTATAACTTCTTGAAATTTAGAAAATTTCGTTACTTCTGACCAACTATTTCCATGGAGATTTTCTTAGACTTATTTCTTATACTTAAAATCTCTCTATGACTCATAATTTTTGTATAAAAAAATATAGCACTTTAAGATTTCGGAGGAACGCTTTACCTTAAGGTAAAATGTTCTTAACAATGTAGTGTACGTATCGAAAATACGAATATTACCGAATAATCATATGTAAGCTTAATAAAATAGTTCTTTAAGTGCTTTAACTTTTCCGAAGCACGGGTAATCTACCTAGTTACTATAAATGCTTTAACTTTTCCTGAAAGGAAAATATTATTTTCTTCCATATTTGGTTATTCTTTCCTTAGATGAAAAGTTTGGTGATCTATAAATTGAAGATCAATATTCTCATAATATAACACAATAGCATCCACAATGTAATTCTTTAGAGAGTTTTGTTTAGAGAGAGATTTTCTCCTAACATGTTTATGCTATTTTCAATATCAGTTTTACAATATGTAGGTTACTTGACCAAACCATATTAATAATATGTTTTTACTATGTTTTTTATTTGTAATCTGATTTATCAACATCATATAATTTGCAATTGTAAGCTTCCGCATGATGTCATAATCACTTTCGAACCCAATACAATTGACAGGAAAGCCCTTGCTTTTTCAATATACAATTTAGGTTGAAAGGGCCCTCTTGGTCATTTCATTTGCCTTCAATTTTATCTATCTGGATACATGTGATATTGCCGGCAGCAACCACATTTTAACGTTATCAATTTGAAGGATCTTTCTCTGACTACTTGTCTTTCACATTAATTTTCCGACTGCTTCTCCCAATTTCCCGTAATTTTCAGGTATATGTTGGTTGATCATTTTTCCTTGCATCCAATTTACTTCTTTGCTCTTCTAAGTTTGAAACAATTTCTCTGACCATCAACTGTTTAAGGTATTGCAAGCTCTTGATTAAGGTTCATATATAGAGTTCCAGATGATTATAAAAAATTTCATCTTGGGTTGAATTTCCCAATTGCAGTAAGAAAAGAGGTAAAAAGAAGATAGCTGAGTTTTTCACCTATTTTTGTGAAACTCCATTGTGGGTTTCCGACATTAAAGTCGACTGATTTAAATTCCTAAAATCAGTCTTTGTTTTTTTGGTTGTTTTTTTTTTACATACTAGTATGTAAACCAATTTTCTAAAGAAATACACCTAAAATTGTTGTCATATCATGTTATCCTATGAATTCATTTTGTCATTTTTACTGCTGATTCTGCTCTGTGTTCTTTCCGTGGCAAAATTACTGAAGAGCTCGAATTCTTGCAGAAGAACGCTACTACATACTTTGCTTTTTGTGGACCTTCACTCGACTTAGCGTTGAGCGTAAACTATATGACAAAATATTTTCTCCGTCTTTGGTCATGTTTGAAGCTAATTTCTCCTTATTCTTTAATATAGCAAGAACAACAGTGTCTTTTGAATTTATTTATCTACTTCTTCCCCAACCAAAAGATCCTTAACTTATTTCTATACTTATTGTAAGATATGCATCTAATAGTAATTTATACATTTGTGCTCAATTGATTGCGAGTTATTCCAGCGTTATGAGCTAAGATTGCCTTATTCGATTCCCACTTGAGATTCATATGATAAACAGGTGGCATCATTAGGGTAACTTTAGTGGAAACCAATTTCAAACGAGTTGTACAAAATGAGAAACAAAACTTTTCCATTGAAAGCATTTTTTTACCTTTACTTGACCATACAAAACTTGATTACTTCACCTACTAATCGACCAAACAGGCACTAACTTTCTTTACCAAAAGCTTACTTGTGTTACAAATTCTTGTTGTAGCTTGTATGTTTTATAAATCTTAACTCTGACTGCATCATTTATAATCATAGTTCAGGGTAAACAAAAGCCATTCCCTGAAATAATTGTGAAGAAACCATATTAATGAATCTTTGAAAATCAAAAAGAGGGTCTCGCTCTGCGACAGAAGATCGATGACAATAACAAACTCAGTAAAAAAGATGACTCTTTAGTAATGACTCTAAAAGAAGTACTGCTGTTGGCAAGACGCCTAAAAGATAGACAGACAACAACTCGCCTTCTTTCTAACACAAATCGTACCAACCGCAGTGGAACAAAACCTCAAATACAGAATAGCGTTTCTATTCCGTTGTCTTCATCTGCTTCGGCCTCAGGTTAGGTAATCAACACATCTCTATGTTTATGCGACTCATTAAATCTACATGACAAGGGCAAAAATGTTATTCCTTTTTTCATGCTCTTTAAAAAAGATAGACCTTATAGAGTTATAGTGATTTTTAAGTGCATATGCCCGCAATCCACATTTATTAACCAATAGCTTCTGACTATGCAGTTAGTGTGGATCTTTTCCCCCATTGAATGCACTATACAATGGAAAAGATGTGTTTTATCCATTCCATTTTTTTGAAAACGGTTGGTCCACAAACATGTAATACCTCTTATTGTTTATCTGTCTCCTGCGCACATTTATTTATCAATAGCTTTTATGAATCAGATTCAAACATGTAATACCTCTTCATGTGTATGTCTCCTACGCACATTTATTTATCGATAGCTTTTATGAATCAGGAACTGCAGATGAATCATGTACTCCAACTCTTGAAACACTTACACCTAAAGGTTAGTGTTGCCATTACTCCTCGCTCATTTTAGCCTCTGCCTTCTTTATGCTGAGTCAGGTTGTTTGCAATATACAAGTGTTGTAAAGACCAAGAAAACTACCAATATTATTAATCGACTACGCTCTGACTATGTTGAGTTGCAAAAGATTCCACTGTGTAAGTTCTTGCAATGCAAAAAAATTTGAGTATGAGTCTCCTGGATTCTGTTGTGGAAACGGTAGGATCAAGCTAGCCTCTCATCGAATGCCAGCTAATCTGAGAAATTTATATATGAAAAACGATGCAAAATCCAAGCATTTTCAAACATATATCCGAACATATAACAATTTATTTGCCTTTACGTGGCTTGGTGTTAGTTACAACAAAGATTTAGATCAAAGAAATCATGGTATCTACACATTCAAAGTTCAGGACAGATGTATCACCTGATAGATGCCTTATATCCCAGGGAAAGAAAGCCAAGAAATTTGCAACTGTACTTTTATGATAATACAAATGAGATTGAAAATAGAATGTCTTGTTCTGACAAGTTACATGAATCAATAGTAATGGAACTTATGAGTTATGACTATATTAAAAGGCAATCCATACTCGATGTTTCTCCGATCTTTGAAAAACACACCAAACTTGCAAAACTTTCAAATAGCACAAAAATGTTATGCTGGATTGGATCAACGAGTATATAATC
This sequence comes from Solanum appendiculatum, assembly GCA_018342035.1. NCBI lineage: Eukaryota > Viridiplantae > Streptophyta > Magnoliopsida > Solanales > Solanaceae > Solanum > Solanum appendiculatum. Next base: position 74,287 of record JAGDQO010000096.1, read on the forward strand.
TGCCTTCTACTACTGAAACAGCAATATGGGTTGATCAGAATGATAATCGTGCTACTCATGCACCGCATATTCAACTTTATACTCACTATGACAAGACACAATGAGTCAACTATTATTTTGGTTGCTATGATCCTTTACAGTAACCATTGTTATTTCCACATGGACAAGGTGTGTAATGACCCGCTAAATTGGATTGAGCACTAGATGTCTTTCTTTCATAAAAGACCCTCCCGTAAATTTTAAATGAGAATTTTAAACTATTCGTTTAGCTACAATTATTTAGTTGACGGGTATTTGTTAAATAATAATTTTTTAGTTGTTAGTTAATGGGCCAAGTCTGAAATTTAGTTAATACCTATATCACTTGGCCCATGTATAAAAAAACAAAATGACACTAAGTATGAAACAATTAACACTTCATGAAATGTTATTCAACTGTAGCTTGAACCTTTCAGCTGGAAAATGTGCAAGGAGAACCAAAAAACATCCAAAGCTCTTGCAGCTTCTTTTTCAGCAACAATAACACCACCTCTCTGTCCTTGTTGATTATTATTGCTCATCATCTTCCATGGATCTTCCTTTCTCTTCCCTTCATTGCTGTTTTGTTCCAGTTCTTGAAGGATCCCCCTTGTCTCCTAATGCTTATTTTTCATCATACAGATTCAATTGATCAACAGTTCATCAAAGCATTAAAAATCGAACACGATTGAAGTATTTTTGGAGCAACTCTTGCTCTTTATCAAAACAATCAATCAGGAATAAGTTTGTGGTGGTAACAACACAATAAACATCTTTTAATGAAATTACAATTTGAGAATAAGTTGGTTGTAGCAAAAATTTAGCTGCTACATCTGCAGACTACACTGGACTTCTTTTTAGGTTAATTTCATATAGGTGGAAAACTATACAAAAAATAGACCTTAGGGTCTAGTCTAAATCGACACGATAAGTTAACTCAGATGAGGATTGCAAAAATGGCCCATGCACTTCACAACAACTAGAAGTAACAGTTAATTGTGTTGATGAGGCTGAAAACTTCTGAACAAGTATTACTATGCACAAAGTGAGGAGATCACAGGTTTTGCTGTCTGCGAGTCTTGAACTACAATTTTCAATCTAGGGACAATAAGGTTTACTCATACCAGAGGCCTAGATTTCAAATCCTTAGATGGAGTGGCCTTTGTAATTCCCTGGCTGACTGAGAAACACTAAGGAGTGGGAGGATTTGTGCGGATCTATGACAAGACTAAGGAGTAGGAGGATTTGTTTGAATCAATGAAACCTTTAATTGAACTGTACCCCTGCACTTAAAAGTTTTTCATTATCTCAAGAATATTTTCAAGTATAAATATAAGTCTATCACAACTTACTACCTTAAAAATAATATTCCAGTAAAGTTAGGATACTTGTAGCCAAAATGATGACTTGGAGTCAAGAATTGAAGACTGAGATACTAACTTCCCTAAGAGAAGTTAGTATCAATAGCACTTGAAGTGTATCTTTCTCATGAAAATAATGTTTTCGTTCAATGACAAATGCACTAAAGTCACAAGTTCTAATCTTCCTTCGAACAAAGTTTGGTATTCAAGTGGAGAGAGCTAGAAGAATGTCAATAGTCCACCAAGTTTCGAAATTGAAAATTAAAAAGCAAAGAATATCATATGAGTTTTTCTTCACCTGCAACATATCTTTAACTTATCTAGCAATTAGAAAATGTTGCATACAATTTGGTGCTTTCACATTAGAACCATGAAACTTGCACATTATAAACTGAAAAGTAAACTAGATCATTCTTTTGACCAGGCCCTGGAGTGATAAGTAGGAATAAGACCAGATGCCACAAAAGATGATCAGAAAAAATAAGATCTAAACATTTGTATAGTCTACTGCTAAAGACGAAAACATCAATCACAACCTAGAAGAAATGAGTAAACTTACAGGAACTTGAGGAAAACAATATAGAAGTAAAAATAAGTTCGCAAGTCAAGCATTTAAATGTGAAAGATAGATGTTGAAATACCTCCATAACATGAAGTGAAGGGAAAGGCCAATGCGCCTGCAAGGTGAGATCATTAAGTTAGTTAAGTAATCAAAGAAATATATTTCAGTTTCCGTGATAAGAAATATCAAAGAGAGTAAATGATCCACGATGCTAACTTCAAAAGCATATCAAATGAGAGAATGCATTAACCTATGCGACTGCATTAATGAAATTATACAGTAGAATGGTCATGTAGCATTGAAATTAAAGCAGAGACTAGTAATCAGCTAGATGCAAATGAGACAACATCAAGAACCTCAGTTGATCCAGTGTTGTGATTATCAATAAAAGTGATAGCCCTTGAAGGCCACCATCCTAAAACTCTTGGTGGCTTTCCATTAGAGTTACGCAAACAATCGTTTGACTGCTTCCTGCCAATGCATATACATAATATAGGTTAGCATATCCTCACTGAATCACAGACAAATCCTCACTGAAAAGGACCATCGCTTCTAATAGGATCTTAAGTTTAATACTCAATAAATTAACTACGACTCAGTCTCCTATTTTAAATGGATACTTGAAGGATTGCTTCTGTTGTAAAATCGAACGCAGTTAAAAGTTGTCCCGCACCATCAATCCAATTGATGATTCTTTGCCTGTGACCACTGTGTATAACTAATAAAGCTACCTTAATATATAGGAAGAACAAAGATATCTACAGAAGGGGGAAATTAAAGTACAGATATGCTCTGCTTCCACATTGTGTTATTGCTATGTGGCAAGCTATTGGCAACTAATTGGATCACCATATGTAGCTCAACACTGATGCTTTAATAAGATTGTAAGACTTGGATGACAATATTTAGCTTCCTGTTAACTCAGAAGTTGCCTTTGTTCAGGCACTTCATATGGTCTGCAGATGTTTCATTTGTCCTTCAATTTCATCTAAGTCACATTGAAAGTGGAAGAAATCAAACACTGTGTCCTATATACGTTGGATCTGTGTAAAATTTCTTACAATAAACGAGGGCTCAACAAAAACATGGAGAGAGTGCTTTTTAAGCTACAGGAAAATGTTGACCGTATGAATATAGAAATGTTTTCAGCTTTCGTCTATTACAGTAAAATTAAACCATTAAAAGCGCAGAAAAACTCACCGACTGGAGAAGACTGCGTTGCTATAGTGCTGTTGGAGGAGACCGCGCTGCCTTGGTGACGCTAGAGGAGACCGCGCCGTCGTGGTGGTGCTGGCGGAGACCGCGCCGCTGTGGTGCTGCTGGAGGAGACCGCGCCGCTGTGGTGCTGCTGGAGGAGACCGCGTCGCTGTAGTGGTGGTGGTGGTCCAGTTTCTGATGGCTGTAAGTGGAACAGAGAGGGTCTAGGGTTTATGAGAGGAGGAGCGCTGAAATGGGGAAAGTGTATCCTTTTGGTCTATTACATTAAAAAATACCAACCTCCGAAAGTCAATATTCTTTTAAAAAAAAATAAGTATTAGTATATCGACCTCTTGAGATCGGTTTTACTAATTAAAATAAAAACTATTTAATGAATACCGACATCGAAAAGTCGGTATTGTCTTAAAACTAATAATTTTAATATACCAACCTCTTAGAGGTCAACTTTTGTTAGTTAAAAGTAAAAAAAATAAAATTAACGAATATCGACTTTCAAAAGTCAGTATTCATTAAAAAATATTTAATAAATATTAAAAAATAATAATTTTAATATATCGACCTCTTGAGGTTGATTTTATTGATGAAAATTATATATATATATATATATGCTACACTACTCGACGAGTATAACCTCCTAATTAAAATCAATGTATTTCATATGTCTTCGATGAATTATCATTTACTTATTGCCTACGACGTGATCATTACACGGGACATCCATTCAAGTTTCGTACAAACATTGATAGGATTTGTTTTGTATAATACTTCGTGAGTATAAATGTATTATCTCCTAAAATCAATGAATTATCGATGTTCTATTATCTATATCATTAAACGAGACAAGACATTCAAGGTTACACGAGTAATTAATTATATATATAAAAATTAATTTGTTATGACATTTTTACGGGTATCAGCTCACATTTCATGCTCGGATGGATTATCTATTAGCTCTTCATTGCTACATCATTACACGAGATGTAAGTTTATGATTTGACGATGGACTGATAGAATTTATTACATTATTCTACGAATATATATAATTATCTCCTAATTAATATCAACATTATTTTATACTCCGAATATGAATTATCGGTGTTTCTCTGTCTATTCCATGAATTTTAATTTTTTTACAAAATTATACAAAATTATTACATTTTTTAAAGAATTAATATCAAGCATAAAATGAAAACTTAATATTATACATAATAGGAAAATAATGATTAATAGAACTATGTTTAAAAAAACTGACCCGCTGATGTCGATTTTATTAAAAATAATTAGATAAAATAAAGCATACCGACCTCCGAAGGTTGATATCACATTAATATTTTAATAAAAAATAAAATTAATCACATTAAATTAAATAATACCGACATCTAGAGATCGATATTTTATATTATTTTATTTTTTATTTTACATAAAATCGTCTTCCGTGGGACGATTTATTTAAAATATAATTTTATTAGTTTTCTATATTTTAAATTCAAATAAGACTAAATTTTATCCTTAATTTGCTAATGTATTACCGACCACAAAAGGTCAATTTTAATAAAAATAATTAGATAAAGAGAAAGATATCGACTTCTGGTAGTCATTATATAAATATTTTAATGAAAATTAATTTAATTACGTAAAATTTAATTTTACTGATTTACGGAGGTCGGTATTATAATTTTTTTGTTTTTTATTTTAAACATAACCGTCCTCCAGAGGACGGTTTAATTAAAATTAATTAAAAATATTTCTTTTTTTTTTAAATATTTAATTGAGATAAAATCAAATATTATTATTTATTTATTAATCAAATAACGACTACAAGAGGTCGATTTTTCTTTAATTTATTTTTTTCCGCGAAAATTTCTAACCTCCGGAGGTCGGTATGTGGTTTTCCCGCATTTTTTACATAAAAACTGACTTCTTGAAGTCGATTTTCATAAGCTTTTTTTATTGTTGATTTTTTCTAACAATACCAACTTCCGGAAGTCAGAAATTACCGACTTTCATTGGAGGTTGGTAATTTTGAGGTCGGTATTCACAATTTTTTTAGTAGTGTGGTTGAAGTTGCTGAAAGACTACGGCATGACTGTCCTTTATTATACGGGTAAGGTAAGTATGGTTGCATATACCTTGAGTCAAAAGGCGGTAAGTATAGGTAGTCTAACTTTGTTATAGATGGGAAAGCTTGCTATGGCTATGGATGTCCAGTCCTTAGCCAATAACTTTGTGAGACCTGATATTTGGGGATCGAGTAGAGTTTTAACTTACATGGATGTGAGGTCGTGCTTATTGGAGCAGATTCAGTTTCAATAGTTTGATGATGATGGTGATTTATGTAATATTCGAGAAAAGATGTTAAAAGGAGAATCCAATGAGGCAATTATGTATAGCAAGGAAGTTTTGAGGATAAAAGGTTGTATTTGTGTTCCTTGGACTGGTGATTTGACTAGGTTGATCATGGAAGAGACCCATAGTTTGAGGTATTTCATTCATCTGGGGGCTACTAAGATGTATGGTGACTTAAAATAGCATTATAGGTGATGTCGTATGAAGAGAGACATAGAAGATTTTATATCTTGGTGCTTGAATTGTCAGCAAGTGAAGTATGAACACCAAAAGCCTTGAGGGGTTACTCAATGGACGCACATACTAGGGTGGAAGTGGAAAATAATTACTATTGACTTTGTGGTAGGGCGGCCATGGACCTTGGGTAAAGTTTAATGTTATATGGGTCATTGTGGATCAATTGAGCAAGTATACATATCTCGTACCGATTCAGGCTATTTATAATTCAGAGAAATTGGTCAAATTCTACATTTGGGAGATAGTTTGCTTGCATGGGGTGCCCATATCTATTATTTCATGTCAAGGCACACAATTTATATCTCATTTTTGTGGTCTATGTAGAAGGAAATGGGACTCGGGTGGATCTTAGTACATCCTAGCACACTTAGATTGGTGGTCAGTCTGAACGAACTATTCAGGTCCTTGAGGACATGTTGCGAGCATGTGTGATAGACTTTGGTGGTCATTGAAATCAGTTTTTTCTTTTAGCAGAGTTTGCATATAAGAACAATTATCATTCGAGCATTGAGATGACACTATTCAAAGCGTGTATGGTAGGAGATGTCGATCTCTAATTGGTCGATTTGATGCATTTGAGGTTAGATCGTGGGGTACAGATTTGTTGAGAGAGTCCTCAAACAAGGTCAAGTTGAATCATACTAGGCTTCTCATGGCTCATAGTAGGTAAAAGAGTCATGCAGATCAAAAGGTTCATGATTTGGAGTTTATGGTTGGAGAACGAGTTTTATTTAAGGTTTCACCCATGAATGGTGTGATGAGATTTGAAAAGAAGGGCAAGTTGAACCTGAGGTATATTATTCTTTTGAGAATGTTGAGCATATAGGTGAGATTAGCTTACGAGTTTCCTTGCCACATGGCTTATCGGGTGTTCACCTTGTGCTTTATATTTTGATGCCGAAGAAGTATCATCAAGATGGTGCTCATGTGATTCAATGGGATTTGAGGTTACTTAATCAAAATTTGACTTTTGAGGAGGAGCCGATAACCATATTGGATAGGCAAATTTGAAAGTTGAGATCGAAAGAAATTATTTCAGTCAAGGTTCAATGGAAGCATCATCCGGTTGAGGAGGCTACTTGGGAATACGATTCAGATATACATACTAGATATCCCTAACTTTTTGAGCATTCATGTCCTTCCTATTCTTTTACCATTCGAGGATAAACATTTGTTTTAGTGGTAGATGATGTAATGACCCGCTAGGTCGTTTTGAGCATTAGACATCTTTCTATGATAAAAGACCCTCACCGCAAATTTTAAATGAAAATTTTGAACTATTCGTTTAGCTACAATCATTTAGTTGATAGGTATTTGTTAAATAATTAATTTTTAGTTGTTAGTTGATGGGTCATTTTCAAAATTTATTTAATACATATATCAGTTGTCCCATGTGTAAAAATAAATAAAATAATGAGATTTATTACTTTTGGGTTCATAATTAATTTTAGAAAAAAAAGAAAAGAGAAGTTAGGTTGAGAAACCTTACCTTTGCGGCGTCGAGATACTGCCAGGTGATAGCTTCTTCCAGATTCAACTTTTGATATGTATTTGACGTATATATGTTCAATAATTGTTTCAACACTAAGTGGAGGAAAGGAAGTAAAATTCAGTTTGTTTACGTGAAATTGGCCCCTTAAGTTAGTGGCTGATAATTGGTCAATGGTGGGGTAATTATGAGCAATTATTTAGGAATGGTTAGGATACGTAGTGTATATTGAGCATTAGGTTTAAGGATATGAACTTTTGTTTTCTCAAAGTTAAGTTACTGAAATTGTAATCTAACGTGATTTTATTTACATTTAATTATTTTAAATATTTTTCTGGTTATAGCGTTATAATTTATTTTTTGACATATTAAGATGGGTAATTACATAGTAGGTGTATTGTATTATATAAATACCATTAAATTTATGATATTTGGAGGATTTGAGACGTACCTAGATTTAAGATTTAGGAATATGAGACTTGGCATATTAGTTGACACAAATATTTATGAATTTAATTATAGACTTGGGTGAGTTTTGGGTCTAGGCTAGGCATATAGTAATAAAGTGTCTACAAATTTATTTACTTATGAGGATTACATATTTGATAGATTGGAAACACTTTGAAGCATTACAAAAAGGAAAGGAAAAATCTTGTAGAATTTGTGGCACGTGTTCAACTTTCGAGGTATGTTAAGACTTTCTAGACTTTGTTGAGAGACGTTTTCTAATTTAAGAATAAAAATGAAATAGACAATGAGTAAGGACGTAAGATGGGGGTCTCGTACCAATGGTGTGACGGGCATTGATACGAGTACCCGTGTTATTAAAGGGAAAGTTTATTACTATAGTATGATGGATTGTCATCTGAGAATGCCAAATTATATGGGCATTAGCTGATGTATTAGTGACTTGGTTTCTTTGTGTGGTTGTGTTTTTCTATTGAATCCGTATATTTGTGATAATTGAGGTGATTATATGACATAGCGACATTTGATTTATTGAGATACTTCATCATTCCCTTTATTGATATCATATTGTGCACATGCATTGACATGATATTGAGTATGAGCAAATGTCTAACAATTTTCAAATAATATATGTTACTCTGTAGGTTTCTCTCGTGAGAGAATGGGCAGTCCAATTCATATTGCTTGCTAAATTTAACTCAGGCATAACATCACCTTTATAATGAACTTTATTTTATCCTTTTGTTTCACTAAATATTTACCTTAAAAAGGTTCTAATTGATTTACTTTTAGTTATTATTTAATAATTATGAAAAAGTAGTTCTATAAATTACAATAATTAATGTAACGATTCATTAGGTCATTTTGAGTACTAGAACTATTTCAACTCTTCCTGTAAATTTTAAATGGTGATTTGAACTATTTATTTAACTATGGTGATTTAGTTGACGGGTAATTATTACATAATTAATATTTATTAGTTGGTAGTTGATGAGCCAAGTCCATAATTTATTTAATGGGAAAACTACCTATCTAGACATATTTAACTACCATATATACATATTTTACCTCTACTTTAAAAATATTACATAGAATACCACTTTTTAATAAATATACCATATATTTTAAAAAGTTAAATCAGATACACAATCCCTTTAAAAATGGTAGTGAATAATTATCTTAAAATTACATCTCCTTAATTACTGGGACATTAACAATTCAAATTAATTTTTCTCTTCAATTCAATCGTTCCCTCCCCAATCCCAAAACAGGTTTGTATCTTATTCTCACTACCCACGTATCCAACCATTACCCATTCTTTCCTAACCATTTCAATACACCTTTTGCATGTATTAAATTCATATCCAACTCTACATAATCAACGTTAGTTAAAGTGGCAAAGTAAGATTTTATTCAGTTATTCCTATTGTATATTTGTTTTCAATCGTATAATGTATCTGAATCAATCCTTTAAATTTTTTTAGTCGATTGATTTTAGGGTTTTTACATTGTTTGAGTTTGTTATTGTTCCATTCCATTTTAATGGCTCATAATTAAAAAAATAGTATAAAATGATACAACACTATAAATAGATACATGAATTCATTATCTCCTTATACATGCTTAAATATAACTAATTATACATGCTACCCAAATTATCGCTCATTCGAGATACATATTATTTATACGAGATACACAATATAAAATCTCTAGACATTTTTCTCATGTATATGTACTACATTATTTTCAGGGATAACTTTTAACAAAATATACACAAAATTCATTACTCTTAAACATGAGATCGTTTAGTTGTCCGAGATACACTATAAAATTATGTCACATTTATTTTCATGTATCTGCTCAACATTATTATATTAGATACACGCATAATAAGATACACATGCTTTAAACTCCATTACTTTTAAACATTAGATCGTTACTTTAAATAATGTGATATAAATTATTTGTTCGAGATACATATTATTTCTCCGAGATACATATTATTTGTTTGATATACAGTCATGTCGTCACCCCCAACTTGAACAATTGATGTATCTGGCTCAAAAGCAATTTCACCATTAATGCGACATCCAAAATTGTGATCTTTTGTTGTTATACACAATGGATATAACCTGCAATTTGTTTGACGTCTATTCAATTCCACAAAAAACCTCATGCCCATCTCGTTTTGAATTTTCATTGGAGTTAGATTTGCCTTCCATCGTGTATCTGATCTCCATCCTTTTTCGAGTACAATTGATTCCTAATTGTTTTGAAATACCATCCACTAGATCATTGTAGTTTGCATTATCTCTCAAAAGTATTCCATCAATTCTATAATTTTCATATTCGATTTCAGAGACCCATGAACCGGAATGCCTCAACAATATTGTGATATTCGCCATTTGCAAAAGAAATCTCGAAAATTTTAAGATTCAAAAGAATGATTTGATGAAGAAGATGAAGTTCTCACTTTCAGATTAATAATTTTGATGATATCAGTCGATATGACGGATCCACTAATTACGTTTTGGTTGTTAGTTTCCATAACTTACTCCCGTAATTAAGGGATTAAGTTACAACAATTAATTCAAATTAATTAAAACATGTATCCCGTCCTTTAAATTCTAATAGAGTCATGTATCTTACGGCTTATTATCCATGTATCTTAAGAACGAAAAATGGTATATGGAGTAATATTGAAAACTAACGGGATTCCTAGTAATTAGGATCTAAAGTAGTGGGATTTATGTAGTTTACCCTTATTTAATACCCTAAGTTTGACCCATATATGAAAATAAGTTAGGGGGTTTATTAATTTTCAGTCATAACACAACTACATGCCGCTTGACACAAAACCTTTCAGGATAACAAAGGCACGATCATCCTTCATCAGGTAAAACCTTAATATGTTTAATTCATGAATGGATTGATTTCATATTTTAATTAATATATTAAATAGATGGGAAGAAGGGAAAATGGATATCGGCAAATTGCTTTATACGTTGCGGCTATATGTTGCTGCTGCAACATTCTGCCTGCAATCATTGGTAATGATTACCAAATGATTGAGGCATTCATTTGGTTAGTGATGTTGGGAATCGGAATATATAAGTGTAGGTGTATGGTTGAGGTGCTGGCCGCCACTAGTTTCATAACCAGTGGCTTCAATTTTAAACATTATAATTTTGTTATCATATTATAAATTAAGTTTTGATATATTGAGATAGGTAACTAAATATTAAGTGTATTGTATTATATGAATAACATGAAAGTTATGAGAATTAGAGGAATTGAGACCTAATCCTAGGTTTGAAATTAATGAAATATGAGACTTGATATATTAGTTGGTATTAAGATTTAGGAAATTGATTATATAGTTGAGTGGGTTTTGAGTCAAGGTTAGATATCTAGTAATATGGGTGTCTATGGACTCATTTACTTATGAATATTGTATACTTGATAGATTGGAAATATTTTGAGACATTGAGGAAAGGAAAAGCATGGGGAAATTAGGTTGCTTGACTTCGGCTCTTTGGTGGAGGTAGGTTATGGTTTATTCTATGTGATAGAGAGACTCTTAATAGTGATTGATAGTCATTGAGTAATGCTATGAAAATTTCTATGTACTTAATTGTTGTGGTTTGGACAGTTCATGTGTTGTTGTGATTGGTTTGTAATTCCGAGATCGCGAAATCCATAATCTTAAACTTGTTCTATTAAAGTGATACCTTGAATAAAGAAGACTTGGTGAAATATTTTTAATGAAGTGGAAAGTGATGGAAAGAATGATGAATTAACTATGTTGTTCGATCGGGTGCCACGAGCCGGCACGATATATTTGGATCGGGTGCCACGAGCCGGCATGATATATTTGGATTAGATACCACAAGCAGGAACGATATTATTGGATCGGGTGTCACATTCCGACACAGTAACATTAAATAAAAACATATTAAAATAACTTAATTAATGTACTCAATTTCAAAGAACTCATTTCCCAAAAGAGCGTGGTGTGGAGGCATGAGTCCTCATGTGTGTTCTTGATATTGTGACAAATTATGTACTTGCTTCATTACTGTTGTCACTTGTCCATGTTGTTTGTTGTTTGCCACTACTAAGTGTTATAATTGATTTCATGTTATCACTTTATGCATATTAATTTCTATTTGAGTCAACCGATGATATCTACCCAGTACATGTTGCTCTGTATTGACCCCTACTTTTGTTTTTCCTTCATTTTTCTTTTGTGGAGTGCAGCGAGTGTAGTAGCGACTTCGACTCGTCCTCAGCTCTAGCCAGTCTCCACCACATCATATTCTAGGGTGAGCTATTCCTTCTAACTCGTGTTGGATTCTCTCGGTTATGACATGATGTCCTTAGTTTTCAGACACAAACTATTCTATTTATCTATTATGGTGTCTTTGATACTCTCAGACTTGGTATTTAGGGATTAGATGTCCTTGATGTGATGACTTTTAGGTTTTGGGAAACGATATGTAGTAGACTCTACTAGATTCCTATTTCTCACTTTAATAAGATTTGAGTTTCCGCATTATTATCATATTTCATAAGTTGAATAATTAATATAAGTTGAGGTTTGAACTTGTTGGTTCAGCCACCTAGAAGTTTAAGTGTGGGTGCCACTCATGACTCATTTTGGGTCGTGACAATTAATATTTTAAATATTAATTTAGTAAACTCTCAAAATTTTATCTCTGCCATTAGGTAGATGGATAACATATATTATTTGAAAATTACATAAAAATACTATAAATCACAATAATTAATAATTTAATGTCACGCCCCAAACTAGGGGAGGCGTGACTGGCACTCGATACCTTATTCAATCGAGTTAGCCACTTAAACATACTAACTGACTCAACTGTGGGCCTAGAAGGTCAGGCAGCATAACATCTAAAATACTAAGCCTGGACCATTAAGGTCATAACCTAAATAACAACAAGTCATATAGACGAAGGTAGACAAGACAAAAATAATGAAGTACTAGCTGGCCGACGAGGCTGCAACTGAAGACATACATATGTACATGCATATATATACATGCCAAGCCTATGGTGCTGGAGATTGGAAGCTGCAGAAAGAAACACAGAATATCAAGTCCACAATAGCCTCTAAGAGTGTCATAAGCACTGGTCCGGACAAGGCCCCGACTATACCTAAACTGTACAACAAAAGTAAACATCCTATGAAAGCTCCAGGAAGAGGTGAAGCTTACCAACTCACAACTGAACCCTGAATCCTAGCGTAGGGTCCCTACATGGACCTGCACGCACGAAACAAAAATGTAGCGTTCCCAGGCAACGGGACGTAAGTATGAATAAAAATGTACTGGTATGTAAGGCAGAAAGTAGAATCATAAATAGCTGATGTAAAAAGGGAAATAAATATACCACCTAAAATAGAAACTCTGATAGACCTCCGTGGCTGACATCTGACTTTATATAAATTAAATATGCATGGTATGCTCGTGTAATTGTATGTCGTAAATACATATATATATATATATATATAGATGCAAATGCATGTCATTCCCAACAAAGTGCTAGCAATGGTGGTGCCTTCCGATAGCTAACCAGCATCATACTCGCCAACTTGTGGCCATCTGTGTCACATACGTATAAATATAGGCAATAGGCCCCATACCTCCCGATTATAGCTCGGGAGTAGAATGCATAGCATGTCATGTCATGAATTCAGAATGAATTTATGTTACCAATAATCATGTTGCCAATCTTGGCCCGTTGGTACTCTTGTTCTCATAATTTCGTAATCACTTTCGTATCAAATGTAAATTTCTCGTAGAACCTCATATGCTTCTAGATTAAACTGGAACGCTTTGCTTGAATTTAGAAAGGTAACTTAAACATGAGGATGTTCATAAAGAGCTTAAGGTGCATCACTTAGTTTCCATATATGTTTCCTTAGTAGTTTGTAAAAGAAAGTATTTTAAAAAAAACATGTCCTTTAGTAGTTTAAACATATGAGTTACACTTAAGAGTTTTTGAAATCGACGTATTGTTTTAAAGTTTTTTAAAAATAGATAAATAAATAAATAAATTAGCGAGGAAGGAGGAATGATCGCAAATTCTTAATGTTCCTCCATAATCTTTTTAAGTTACAACACCTAAAGAAGAATAAGAACTTATACACATGGACCTATAGTCAAGGGAATCGACAAAATGACATAAAGACATCGAGTACCCTATATAACCGAATGAGTGGTATATCAACATAATGGAGTCACAAAAATACTTCAGCTGCAATCCCAATGCCTTTCATTGAAGGTCTTTCTAGCAATAGATTAGTGAAACAACATTTGACGATTTAGGTTTCTAAAATTCGTGCTCAAAGTAAGTACAAAGCTTAGCCTTAACATACCTCAGTTTTGGGCCTTGCGGTATTAATATAAATGGATTGTACCCCTTCCTTACAGTATGTAATCTACACAAAATCTTGTGACACAACCATTATAGATAGAATATTAACACGTCAGGGTCAAAGTAGAAATTTAGAGACTACTAGGACAGTGATTAGCTCGTGAGACCCTTTCTAACCGTATGATTCATTACATTTTCTTCTCCAAATTACAACCACAAATTAATGAAATAACATACATTTTTGCAGCAGCTATTAACAAGTGGAGGCCTATGAAATAGTCTATGACAACCAAATAGAGTATGTTTACACAACAATAAAAACTCGGCGTATCGCCACACCCCTCCTTTCCAACCCCAAAATAACCATAACCAAACCCCAACCATGAGTCTTCAAACCATTAAAGCCAGAAATATATATAATACAGTCCTATAATTGTTCAACATAACCATAATAACTCGAACTCACGGTTTGCGATCACCATCCTGTGACTTTGTCCAATAATTGCATTTGGAATCATGTCTTTCTCCTCATACGCAATAAGAGGTTAAGAGGGCAGAACCTTAACTTAAACTTGATGGAGTTTATAGTAATTTAACATGTCCCCTCAAATAATAAACAGTCTCCTCAAACACAAGACCTTGAACCCAGAAGAAACCATTTGAAAATCACAATGCAATAATAGAACTAACGTTACACTAATTTATCTTACAATTCAATACCCATCTTTACTTCTTCTTCTCTCCCAGATTCATATCAACAACAACAACACATATACAAAAAATATCTAAAAATTCCAGCAACAACAGTATCAGAAAATACATCAAAACAACCCAACATCACATAACTATCCAAATACGATTTTCCAACCGTCTATTCGTGTGTTCTTGCTTATATAGCTTAGCTATAACTTGGATCACTCAATAAATGAAGGGTGAGAAATATTACCTCCAAACAGCAGCAACACCACCTAAATACGAGACTCCTTCACCATGAAGAATCCTTCAATTCACCACCAATAAGGAGGAAAGAAGTAACACAATCTCTACGAACATTCCGAGGGTGAAACCATGTTGAAATCTTATAGATCTTGTCTTGGATTGGTGGGGAACTCTAAGAGAAGATTCAGGACTGTTTTATTCTTATTTGTGTGAAAAAAATGAGATGAAACGAAGGGATATCCACTCTTATAACGCTAAACCGACATAGGAGCTATGGGCCCACCTTCACGTGCTTGCTTGTGCAGTCTCACAAAAATGGAATATCTCTCTATTTTGAAGTCGTATGCCTGAACGGTTTAGTGCGTTGGAAAATAGACTCGTAGACCTTCGATTAGGTATATTGTGGTACTTCTAAAGCTTTATAGATTGGGAGAAAATCTCCGAGACATCTAACCCATATTTCAGAATGTTTATCAAAGAAACTTACTCTAACTTTTTCCCACTTTTTTTCACAACTTGCTTGACTTCCAAAACTTAACTTACGATCATTGCGCGACTATATTAACTTATAAAACATCCTTCTTAGCATATAAGACACTCTTAATCTTACCCCGAAGGTACTGGTTAATTTAAACCTTTCGAATGGGCAGGGTGTTACAAGAGGCATTCTTTAACTCAAACTTGTTTAAGGGCATCCCGACCCACAACTTTAGTCTAATTCTTTGATATTACAACTCCTTTGCAACCTTATTCTCCTGACATGATACACCAAGTCATATACACCTCATACACTCATGCTATGCTACGTATATTATGTGAAAGAACCACGGGGTCTCACACTTAAAATATTTTTAAAATATATTAAAATGTGGTTAATTTCCAAAATTTCACACGTGTCACATAAATTGAGAGACGGAGAGTAACATATATTTTTTTAAAATTACGTTAGAATATTAACAATTTAAGATATTTTAAAACCATATAAGAATTTTATTGACTCTCCTAATTTATCTGTGTCACATAAATTAATACAAATAAAATAGCATATATTTAGCCTGTGTTTGCACGGGCCAGCTTAGGGTCAAGAGGCTATTTTGGAACTTTACTAAATGTGTGGGCCAATTAAATTTTTCGTGGTGTCTTTAAACTGCAGTTGCATATTATTTTTCCTTTTCATTAATGGACACATGGGGTTGAGAAAAGGTCCTAACTAATTTGCTTTCAATTAAAGTTAATAAGAAAAATTAAGGTGAAAAATATATATGACGGATTTTCTAGGCTGTTTGGCTAAGTTTTTAAGATGCCAAAAATGCTTATTCTAAACAGAGGATATTTGATTTAAGCCTTTAACGAAAAATAAATGATTTTAAAGAGTAGCTTAAACTGTTTTTCAGAAGCGAAAAATAATATTTTCTTTCTTCAATGTTTTTTTAAAATAAACTTATTTTGGCATTTAATTTGTTAATCAAATCATGGCATGTGATAAGTTAATGACAATATTTTGATCTTGCCCTCAACTCCACACCCGTAACAAGCGGTAGAACCATATCGACACTTTCCCAAGTGAGACCGCCACAGTGTCAGCAAGTAGGTCGAGGTGGTAATCTTCGACTAACACCTCTCTGATAGTGGGGGTTAGGTGCCCTCGAAGTTTGATTCTTGTCCTGCATAGGTCTCGATGACTGAGCTGGGGTACTTGCTGTGGAGTAGTCTACTGATTGAGATTATCTGGGTGGACCTCTACTGGAGTGAGATCTATCACCTCCTTGAAATATTTCAACAGTCCTAGCCCTCTTATTTTGCTCCCTTTCTCTCTCTGCCAAATGATTTTGTATACGATTTTCTGTTTGCTGAGCGTGTGCATAAATCTTGCAATATCCATATCCCGATTTAATGTAGCAACTGTACAAGAACCAATCAAATGATCTCCAAGTCAACCCACGAAGTGATGCATCCTGGATGCTAACCAGCTCAGGAGAAAATCTAGCCAAGTAAGTGAATCGCATGTTGTACTCCCTGGCACTGTGGTTGTGTCACGACCTGACTTTCCGAGTCATGATGGCACCTACTATAACCTATCAGTAGGTAAGCAAACCCGTACCCAGAATGACAAGTAATGAGTTCAAGGGTAGAACTAAACAGAAACAACACTAGCAATAAGAAAGAGAAGGAAGCTAAGCAAACCAAAAAAATATATACAATAGAAACCTTCCCAGAACTTGGAAGTCATGAGTACATAGCTGTTTAATATGAACAAATACATGTCCCAAAAGTGGACCACAACAAGCCTCTCAAGGGCAAAAGACTAGCTAACATATATACAAAAATAGACAGGTTGATTCAGGATGCCAAATGCTCACCCTTGTCTCCGGTATCCCAAGCTACATAAGATGGCACGAACGATCACCACTGGTAGCTAGTACTAGGAACCGCATCACGAAAAAGATGTAGTGTGTAGTGATGAGTGGTAGATTTACACTCATTTAAGGTCTATTTAGCTCAATAATTAGTGTCCTCAATGTCTAGTTTTGTCCTATTCTGA
The DNA here is from genome assembly GCA_018342035.1 of Solanum appendiculatum. Lineage (NCBI taxonomy): Eukaryota > Viridiplantae > Streptophyta > Magnoliopsida > Solanales > Solanaceae > Solanum > Solanum appendiculatum. The sequence goes on from JAGDQO010000096.1 coordinate 91,868, forward strand.
TAAAATGTTGATGATTTGCTGCTATGAAAGCAATTGTACAAGACAAGGATTGATGTTCGAAAGAATGGCCAAAAATGTAAAAAGAAGTGCAAACTATACATTGTTGATCACCTAACCAGAAGGACAAATCGCCAAATAAACCTGAAATCGCCTAAGTCAACAGTGTAATAAGTCAACTCCCAAGATCAATTGGCGAAGTGAGACAAGAATGGCGATCCGCCGAAAGACAAAAGGTGAAGTGAGTGGATATCGCCAAATATGACAATGCTGGCAGATAAAATGATGTTCCAAAGGGTGACATGAGGTAGCAATCGGTGATCCGCTGATTTGACAAAAGTGAACTCAGACGGGATCGCCAAATAATGCTTAAACACTTGAAGCCTGAAGCAAGAAAAAGGCGAAACGAAGGAAGATAGGTGATTCACCGAATGTGGTTGGTGAACTCAGCTAATGTCACCAAATGAGACGCGGAAGTAATTTTTGGGTAGAATTTTGGGAAACTATAAATAGCTCAGAGGAGAGAGAAAGAGGGGGCGAACAAATTGGGAGGAATAGTCTGAACATTCTAGAGAGAGAAACATTTTTCCATTGAGTAAGAACACTTTTAGTTTTGAGTTTTTCAGATTTGTGAACTTGAATTTTGTAATTTGAAGTGGGTTTGCTATTTAGTGCTCAATTTCATGCTACCCATGACAAATTTCATGCAAAGTATAATTTGTTTACACTTTGCAATGTGTGGCTAAAACCCCAAACTCTTGGAATGTGATTATAGGGTTGGGCGTTGATGTAATTTAGTGGGTTTGTTGAATTGCTCTGTTTTATGGCTGTTAATCATAAATTTGACTGATTGCCGAGTGATCAATTCATGAATTAAGGTGGCCAACTTAATTTTAGTTTCGATCTTGCATTGGTGCGCAAAAGAGATTAATATAAGTGGGTAATCTATTCAATAGTTACAATTTTGTATGCTTGATTGCAAATATAAAGTTTTGGGTTGTTTAGGATGTCATATAGATGAGACCGAAAGGCGATTCTATGCAAGGATGCTTTGAGATCGAAAGAAGATTATCATCAATTATGATGACCCAACTTATTTGTGATTAATTAGTTGTAATGAGCAATTCTACAGTACCCCAAATGAAATCAACCTTCAATCTCCACAATCCTAGAGTCAATTAGTTTCTTGAATCATTAATTATTTTAATATTGTTAATTGGGTGTCTAAATTAGTGTTGTTAAAATTTGTGGGTTTCTCCACTCAATTGCTATTTCAATTTCATTGCAATTAATTGCTAGTTAATTCTCTAATTAAACTCTTAACCACACACCATTCCCTTTGGGATTCGACCCCGATTCTTAGTTGGATATTTTTATTAGCAACGATCGCTGTCCCTTTTAATTGGTTTTAAGGAGGACATTTGATCGTTATAAAAAATGGCGCCATTGTCGGGGAATGGTAGTTAGGAATTTAGTTTAAGAAGTAATTTGCATATTAATTTTCTTTGTAGTTGAACAATCTTACACTTGGATTTCTTGTTGTGATCTCTTGGTAGGTGTAACAATGATTAGGTCATTTGCGTGTTTGTGCCTCTTTTCTGTCATTTAGAGCATTCCTGTAGCGACCCCAAGTCATTTCTGACTTGCTCACACTGTAGGTTTGGTTGCCTGGTCATTCATTTGGATTTTATGCCTGTTTTCCTGTTCTGGAGCTTTTGAACCTTGAAAAGTTGACTTCGGTCATAACTTCAGGAAAACGACCTCAGATGGGAATTTTGACAGTTCCATCAGCTCTGGAGCGGCCAAATTAGGCTAGAAACATGGTTGGCCTGAGTCCCGGGGTTTTCGGTGTGATTTTGGAGCCCTTTAGCCTACGAAATTTGGCTTAAAGTTGACTTTGGTCAACATTCTTGGTAAACGCGCTCGGATGAGAATTTCGTCAGCACGATTAGTTTTGGAACGCTGAGTTTGGTCTAGAATGACCCTTCGAGAACTTCTGGGAGCTTCCGATCAAATTTCGAGGCCTCCGGTAGAATTGGGCTAAAATGGCATTTGGGTGTGGGACCCACTTTTTGTCGAAATGACCTTGTGTGGAAATTTCAACTGCCCCATTGAGTCTGGAATGTCAAATTTAGTGGAGTAGTATATCTGGTTTATTTTTATCGGGTCCCGAACAAATTTCGGGGGTCTGTTCGGACACTTTAAAAAATAGCAAAATCTGGTGTTGCTGATGCAGAATTTTAGCGACCAGGACTTAGCCTTTTAGCGACCAGAAATGGCTTTTTTCGACCAGAACTGCTGCTATTTAAATAGCAAAAAATCAGATTCTGCCCTCATTTTAAAATTTCGATATCTCGAGTTCTAGAGCTCCGTTTTGGGTGATTCGAAGTCCCAGGTGCTCGGAATCTTGTTGGCTGTCTGGGTGACTGTCTGGAGCATGTCGGAAAGTCTCTGATTGTGGTGTATCTGCATTGTAAGTGCCTGCCCCAAGTCTCTTTTTGTGTAAAGTTTTGTATTTTGGTTTGTTGTTGCATGGAGCTGTTCTGAGCCCCGAGTGGTGCTCCATTTTGGAACACAAGCTCGGGGGAAGGTTTAGGGCCTCTTCATGCAGTCAATTCCGGAAATTCCAGAGCGGGTCCCACATTTTCCGATTTTGACTTCAAAATTGGTATGTCTCCGATTTTGATGATTTTAGTGTCTAAACGACTGTATTGATGCTATGACTCTATTTTTGACTATGCGGCAGCAGTCTAAGGCCGTTCGGAAGGGGAAAGCTCCAGCAGAGTGACTTGGGGCGCGCGTGATTAGCTTTCTGGTAGGTTACGGCTTCCCTACTTCATAGATTGAGCTTGAATGTGTGATTACTTGTCGACCTGTGTGAATCTGGGTTGGGTAGCTAGTACTTCTGTTCTTCTTCTCCGATTTTCTTGTTTAGAATTGATTTCTAGACTGTTTGGGGTTAGTATCATGCTTTAGCGTGGGTTATCGATTTGGGTTGTTGATGAGTTGTTGTGGGTTACCTGTTAGGTGGTTATCTGTTGTTGCATGCGTGGGTTCGGGGTATTTTCTTGTGTTATGTTGATTGCAGTAATTTGTTTTTCGACCTTAGAATAGGTTAGTGTAGTATTCCTTTAGTCACATTTACCTAATTGGCCTGAGTATGTATCCGACGTCAATTCGAATGGACTAGATCCTTGTAAACTGGTATAGTAGACTTGGGTCTGATAGTATGGGCCTTAGTATAGGCGATTTCATGGTTTCTTTTCGGATTTTCTATTCTGTCTCCTTCTATCTCTACGATTCTGGGGTGCTGCCGGAAGTTTTAGCGGATGCGCCGATTGACGGTAGGGTTGTGATAGGCGGGGAGCCTTTGGTAAATCTCCTGGGGGCGGCATCCCTCGGTGTCTAGCTTTGTGTTGAGATGGTTGGTGGTGGCTTGATTCGGTTCGAGGTGGCTAGCCCCAGTCCGACGCTGACATTACGGGATTAGAGTCCGATATTTCCAGCTCGAGACTGTTGAGAGTAGGCTGCTAGCTCCAGTTCGACGCTGACGTTACACGGTTAGAGCCGTTGAGCGAGGGGTGTTAGCTCCAACCCGAGGCTGATGTTATGCGGTTAGAGTCTGGTATTTCCAGCTCGAGACCGTTGAGCGAGAGATTTTATTTTCCAGTCCGAGGCTGACGTTACGCGGTTAGAGTCTGGTATTTCCAGTTCGAGACTGATGATTTGGGTTCGATTCCCAGGATCTACTATTTGCAGTTCGAGTCCACGATTTTCGGTCCAAGGCTGACGTTACGCGGTTAGAGTCCGTTATTTCCAGCTTGAGACTGATCATTTGGGTTCGAGTCCCATGGATGTTAAGGATGTTGAAGTTGGGTTCCTTTGTTTCTGTAGCGTAGATTTTCTGTGTACCTGTCGGGCTTATGGGGGTCCGTTCGGGTTCTTGTTTGTCTGTGCTTGAGTGTGCCTAACAGGTCTTATGGGGGGGGGGCCAGTTGGGTTAGTGTGATATTTTTTTCTTTGCTTTCTGTTTACTCTTTTCCTGTTCTGTTGGCCTCGGTTGCATTGATTTTGTCTTGTCTGCGTGTTTTTACCTTTCTTGCTCAGTCGGCCTATGATGCCTATTGGGTACCGGTTGTTTTGGTACTCATGCTACACTCTGCATCTATTTTTGTGATGCAGGTCTGAGCACCAGTTCTCAGCGTTGAGTTCGAGCCTGCAGCTGTCTGTTCAGGAGACGAGGGTGAGCACATGGCGTTCTGGGATTACCTGTCTTCTTCTATATTTATGTTTTGACTTGTCTTTTGCTTTCGAGACAGTTTGTTTTTGTGGTCCACTTTTGGGACTTGTACTCTTGTTAGTAGTTCTGTACTTGTGACTTCCAGGTTCTGGGAGGTGTCTTGTATATATAGTTTTGGTTTCGTTTCCGCCTTCTCTTATGTGTTCTTATTTTGTGCTTCTGCTTAGTTGAGGTTAGTTTGCACCCTTAGTCCCATTACTGTTCAGTTCTGGGATAGGGTTTTGGCTAGCCTACTAGTAGGGTGGTAGGCGCCATCATGACTCGAGAGATCGGGTCGTGACAATTCAGGTGTCCTCACATCAAGAACGATTCTCTGCTCTCACAAAGCAATTCAACAAAGGTGTAAGGGATCAATGCAACTCTCACTCTCTCAAAAGAGAAACACATGCAAGCATTGCTCCATAGGTTTGCCCATATTTCCAAATCATCACATAACCAGTTCATACAAGATCTCAAGGGTCTTTTAGACTTGTAATGGGGCTGAGGGTTAAGGTATGGTCGATTTGGCTTGGCGACTTTACCTTTTCAAAGCATTGTTGCAATCATCTTCACCTCTTCTCAAGTTCGTTTCATTCTTTTTTAATTGAGAACTCAAACTTTGACTTTTCATTCAATTTATTTAAAATCCCCTTTATTTCATTCACTTCTCTTTTTCATTTCCATTTTTCAAAAGCATTTTCATCACAATGATCCTTTCTCTCTCTTTTTTTATAAGGAAGGGTTCCTTCATTTTGCAAAAAACTCCAAAATTGAGTCTCCTTTCATCTTTCTTTGCCCTTCACTTGGCTTTCATTCTTCCTTCCTTTCCACACCCCCAACTTAGGCTTTTTGCATAAGTTGGCTATCCAAATATAGCAATGCTTCGAAAAGGATTTTTTTTGGTGAGAAGGTAGGGACAATTTGGTTCAAGAGGATTTCTTTAGGTTTTGCCACCAAATAGGTTAGGCTCCAATGGTTCCAAAATGGATGCACACCCTCACAAGGTAGTCAGAAAGGATTATGGACAATTTGGGTTCCCTCTTTGAATTGTTGCCCAAGATCATGTCTCACATTCACCAAGATTCAAACAATTAAACAAACAAGGCAAATTCTAGGACTCCACATACATGCTTTCAAGTAAGACCTCACCACACATGACACTTCGAAATACGCTTATTGAACACATCCCGAAACTATCAAAAGCGTACATGTGATGTTCATTGCAAGGCTCACATCAAAATGCAGCTAGTCAACAAAAGATTTAAAGAGATCACTCAAAAGTGAAACCATATCAATTTCATTTTCGCAACACCAACACTCTACACCGTGCTCATCATGAGTACTATTCAAGACATCGATGTTGAACACAATCGATCCTCAAATTGTTATCAATGAAAACTCCAACCATTTCACGATTTTAAACTCATGGGGGTTGAAATAGAAACAAGAGACACACTTTAACCAAGAGAGCACTACAAAACTCAAAAATAACAAAATATAATCAAAAAGGGGAATATTGTCTCAAAGGCCCTCACCCCACCAAAAAGGAAAGAACAGTGTCCTCTGCAAAGAAATATTATAAAGAGATGAAGATAGAAGCACTCCCTGAGTAGTTACTGAGATGGACATTCATCGATGTATTCGGTGAATCGTCAAGTAGGATCAGATTGCTTATGGGGTCTGTGGCTTAGGATAATATGGCCTGCTTTTCGGCCAACTACACCGTGATCGCCCAATGCACATGGGCGAATCGCCATTCTTTACATAAAGGTCACCGAAATTACCAGTGTGCGTCCCATTTTGCATGCCTGATTAGGTGAACTGCAGCGGGCTCACCCAACAGCATCGGTGCATTGCCAAGTAGGTGATGTTCTTCGCCGAAATAGACAGTAAGCACTTAAAGTTGAGCACCCCATTTGGTGAACTTATTGGAGTTTCACTTACTGTATTTGGTGTAACCCTGAGTTACCTTTTCCATCGCCCATTTTTTACACAATACCTGCATATTTTGACACCCACGTTATTGAAACAATTAACACTTGGGTTGCTTCCCAAGAAGCACGTAATTTAACGTCATGGTACGATGTGGATATGCCATCAGACATCATCCAAATACACCACTTCTACAATCCTTACATCAAATGGTCAATTCACAATCAAAAGTAATTTCACAAGAAATGAGACATTATAGTACAAGAAATACATACTTTATTTTATAAAAATATTGTTACATCATTAGAACCTTAAGCCTTTAATGTTTAAATTTTATTTATTTATTTATTTATTCATTTATGAGATTCTCTAATAATTAATAATTTATTAATAATATCATTTCAAAATCAATTTTAGGTGTCTCCGTTGTTGAAATCTCAAACTATATTTGAACATGTTAATACTTTTCATCATGTTAATAAATAAAATTTAAATTCTCAAACTAGTAGGATCAAGCAATTTATGATAACGTGGGCATATATGAAAAAGATATTATTTACTAAATCTTAAAACTATGAATGGGGAAAATTTAAATTCTCAAAATAAGTGCGATCAAGTAATTTAGGACAAAACAAGCATAAATATGGATAATATTTGGAGATTCAATTTATTCGGGCCTTTGACCCATTTATTAAGCCACGAGCTTTATTTGGCCTTCAACCGCGATATTAGTTTCCCTTTCAACTTAGCTTCCCTTTCCTCCGCATCAATCCAATTTGACGAAGTTAACTCGAGTAGACATGCAATTAGGCCTCCGTGACCCATTCGAAATGCAAGGGACGGGTAATACAGTAGTCCAATGGACTCGATTAAATGCTTCATGCAGCAAACAAAGGAGAAAATATAATTAATAAATGACTAAAGAGAGATTGATTTGAGCATATTTATCCATTAACTTAAACAATGGAAACCTGAACATTTTTATTTTTTTTCATTTAACCAAGAATCAATTCACTGCCAAGAATTGAAGGAAGAAAATGCATCATAATCATGTGTCTAAAGATAAGCAACTATACTAATCCTAGAATCAAATTAGGCCATATCTTTTTGCATCAAGAAACCACTTTATGCGTGACTTTAAAATGCAAGTAAAGGACTACTATATTTATTTAAATAAACAAACCAACATATTGGATTAAGGATAAAATGTGACTTGTATATGGCGTAGAATAATAAAGTAAAGGAAATGAGAGGATACAATCCTAAACAATAAAAACATAGGTAATTGAATCAAGGGAAGAAGACCATCATACTATCTACACTTCATTCAAGAACATGACATTCGAGAAGTTAACAATGAAGGAGAATAATGCAAGAGGGTTGTTACGAGATTAATACTACGTTATCAAGGGTAAATAAACTCACTATTTAACATAACTAAACTTAGTGACACACAAGATACACAATAAAACTCGCGAAGAAAAAGAATTTGGATAGGAAAGTTCATGTATTAAAAAAACAGAAACTAAACACATTTGGGTTATATATATATATAGGACTGGTTTTCTTGCAGATTCAAAGTGAATAAACACCAACATGCTTATTTAATCTTTTATCAGAATTGGAAACCAATAGCTGCTAGTTAGCAATAAGCTACTGTCAAACACAAGCAGCAACCTTCAAAAATATTTAGATAAAATCTTAACTGACTGGAATTATTTAGGGGAAGAGAAAATTAGTCCAAGATAAGATTAGCCATTGCATTTCAACCTTAACAAACAAGTAAAATAGGCAGCATTTAAAACTCCCTATCTAGAGCAGAACAGGGACACATACTAGCACTCTACGATGCAAAATGCTAATGACGAAGAGTATAGCTCATGCCTCATGTATAAATTGTTCAAAACAGAGGCAACTTGAAGAACAAATTCATGCCTGATAATTAACTAAATGTTGTTCTAATACACACATCAAATTAGTAGCCCTTCAAATACTTTGAGACATGCTTACTTGAATCAACGAGAGGAGACTACAACAGAGGAATGGACAGGGGTGAGTTTCGGACAATAATAAAAGAAAAATCTAAGCCAATTTCGCTGAGGCAGCAACATCATTCAACCGAACGTGATGAACATTTAGCTTAGATAGACAAAGACATGACATGAGCAGTAGCACCTAAAACAGCAAAAATTGAAGCTAGATTTAGTCTAAACAAGTTCTCACCTATATAATTTAATGCTATGCTGAGCAAGGAAATATACTAGAAAAGAAAACTCGAAAAAGAATTGGAAACTAAAATAGACATGATAAGAGCTCGAGCTAAACAAAAATCACAGACAAGATTATCAAAAAATAGTACTTGTAGTTTCTAAAAACACTAGATTACTAATTCACAAAATGGTCTACTGTAATAAAAAACTAAGGAAATAAGATAGAAATAAACTTGAAAACATATTAACAAAGGATCTAGTTTAATCAAATTTAAAACAATACAACTACATAGCTAATGTTCATAATTTATGAGCAGGCTCAAAATTCATATTAAATCTAAGAAAACTAGAAGAGGAAGGCATATACCTTTTACACCACCACAAAATAGCACTTATCTGAAATAGTCAAAGAAGAAAAACAATTCTCCGAAACTTGGGGTGCCTCAAAAGTGAGTAATGGGGGTGATTTATAGGTGTAAAAATCAGAAAATTTTCAAATTCCTTCAAGGATAAGAATTGAGGTGAGGTGAAGTGGACGGCGGAACGGCTAAAGCTGTAGGTATTGTCAAGGAAAGCTTAAGAAGAGACCAGAGGCGTATTGTAAAAAGGTGGATTTAGGATGTAAATTTGATCGGAATAAACATATATATATAAAAGATTCAGATTTCTAACTTCACTTAGAGAGGTGCACCAATCATCGTCACATAATACGATAATTCGAATATGGGTTCACACATCTATATTTCAATATTTTTTAAGAAATATAACACTATTATATATGATCTGGAGAAGAAAACATGAGTTCACATCAACCTGGTGACCCTCCTTAGATACGCCTCTGGAAGAGACGAGGCAGAGCCTGAGGTTGCACTGGTTGAGGGGAGAAGGCGACGTGTATGTATCCATGTATTGTATCCGTTGTGTATTGCCGTGTATTGCTTCTGCGTATAATGTGAGCGGGTGGGCTGTTGGAATTGTTACTGGAAAAATGAATTGGAAATTGGGTCTTTTGGGGTGAGAGTTGATTTAAAATTGGAGACAAAATGTGGCTGAAATTGCACTTGAAGAAACGATCAAGTGAATTTGCAATCGTAGCCCATAGGAGTTAGAATTTAGCCAAATTGAATTTTAATTGACAAATTCGATTAAAACTTAAATAAGACGAATTAATATAATTAACTAACGAGCTTTTTAGACTTAACAAAATAAAAGCCAATTATTTCAAATTGTTTGAAATTTAAAGAAGCTCGATGAATAATCTATATTGTGGAGGGCCAAAACTGGGTATCAACACACATACCACCTCATAATCGTCCCAAACAAAAAAAGCAAGATGTACCGGAAGGAAATCATACTGATGACATGTTGACTAGGATCTTCAACAAGGTGGACGATTTTGACAAAGTGTTGAAAGACTTGAAAAATGACTTCTCCAGTTTGACTCAAACGGTTACTTCCCACTCCATGTAAATTAAACAGCTGGAAACTCATGTGTCAAATCTACACTCATTTACATCCAAGGAAAAAAGGAACTTTGCCTAGTGATACCATCCCCAACCCCAAGAATGATGGTGGATGAGTAAGAACTACGTCGTGCCACGACGTCAAATAAGGCGCTTCTTGGGAGGCAACTCAAGTTTTCTTTATTGCTTTCAATAACATGTGTTGTGAGTGTAGATTGAAAGGAAGTCAAAGAATTGAAAAGGAAAAAATGGGCAATGAAAATATTCATTGGGCGATCCGCCTAGTGGGTTTGGAGGGCTTATCCATCCTCACCTTCTTATCCTAGCATTTTGAAAAATGGTTGTCATATTCGGCATACGGGTACCTGTTCGGCGATCTGTCGAATGACATTTGGTGAACAACATCGGGTCCACCGAGTTGAACTTCAAGTTTGGATATTTGTACTGGCAGCATGGACGAGCTTAAGCTCCTTCGGCGAGTCACCAAACTCATTAGACGATGTTAGTTGCAGTCCGTCGAATGCGCCTGAAAGTAGAAAGCCAAGGGTCTTGGCTCTTTTAAATATTCATCCTTTGACATTTTTGAGCTTTTTCACTTCGTACACTCTCTATACTTAGTCTAAATACAATAGTGTGTCCTTGGTGCTTCGATTTGCATTTGCGGAGTGCGTGATTGCGATTGATTCTCGACCCAAACCCGTTCTCCCTTTTTGTTTGAAGACTTCTTGAATACTAAGGTTGGTTTTCAGGTTTAAAATTCTTTCTTCTATTTGCAACTTGTGGTTAATGACAAGATCGACGGTTTTGCTATTTTGATATGTGAAGTTTGTGGGTATGTGATAAAATGGTCGATTGAATGTTACTCATGATTTGTCCTTGTTGATTTTGTGTCCAAATTGCTAAAAATTGATTGTGTGGGTTGTTAGTCGATAATTGCTTGATAAATATCAACCTTTTTTTTCCTATTGTGTTGATGACTATTATTTGTAAATGTGGAGCTCTGACAACGTTGAAAATTAAAGGTGCACATCACTTATCACACCACCAACTAAAAGTCAAAATCTTGCTCGTGGGTTAGAGAGCCCCATTACTTATCAAGTTATCTCAGGTCTTTGTGGGTGTGTGAGAGACTTAAAAAAATGTCACATAAGCATTAAACGATAATAATTCCATTTTTTTTAACTTTTCCCTTTAATTTTCTACCATCCCCAACGGCTACAATAACCCTTCTTCTTCATATTTTACTTTTCCTCTATTTAAACACACCTCATGTATGTTTGAACCAATTTTCATTATTCTTCTCTTTTTTAATTGCTAAATATTTTTGGGTTATAACTATTGAAGATTAAGGAAGTTGATAATTAGAACATGTCAAAGGAACAGGTCCAATGAAGCTGACTGACGAGCTGACGAGTTTACCGCAATATAGTTAGAGTCCTAGCTGAAGTCGACTAGGATTATATTCTGACCGAGATTAGATTATTTATAATAGGATTATATTACGACTAGGATTAGATTATTTATAATTGCATTATTATTATAATAATATATTTGTATTGTAGTAGGATTCCTAGTATAGTAGGATTCCTAGTATAACTAGTATAGGATTCTTCTTCAATATAAGGAGCATGTAACTCAACAATTTATTCATCAATACAATCCTTGATTTCTCTAATCCTAGACGTGAGAATTTTACATGGTATCAGAGCTTAAAAGTTTTTTCGCTCTCTGAGTATTGATAAAAAAAAAAAGAGTAAACCACACGTTAAATTGCAATGGCCACTTCTACCAACACTATGTCGACCTGCTCACTTCACCAACTCATTGCCGCTTGCTCCATTAAACTTAAGCCAACAAACTACCTCATATGGAGGACACAAATATCCCAATTAATTTAGATGATGAGACTAACCTATCTCATCACCGAGAATGAACCAACTAAAAGTGTCTGTTCCACTGGACAAACTGCTGGGAAAGTTGTAGCGATTGAGAAGGATGCAAAAGATAGTGGCAACATTGATGACTAGGAGGAGAAAGATGTGTTGCTAAGGAGTTGGATCTCAGGCACCTTGACAGAAGAAAGCATGTACCTAATTGTGGGCTATTCAACTGCCAAGGAGATGTGGGAATGCTTGGAAGAAACTTATCTTCAAGCAACAAAAGATAAGGAGTTTAAGCTTAAACAACAACTACAAAGTGTTAGGCTAGGAACCAAAAAGATTGATGAATATATTAAGGAATTCAAAGGCATATGTGATGGCCTTGCAGCCATACACAAACCTGTGGATGAAGATAGCAAAGTAATCAATTTTGCTACAGGTTTAGGTCTCAAATACAAGACCTTTAGGACTGTCATGTTAGGTAAGGCACCATATCCCTCCCTTAATCAATTTATTAATGCTCTAAGGGGTTTTGATATAAGGGAAGATGAAGAAGAGGTGCCACAACAAAACCATAACATGACATCCTCTGCCCAAAGAGGCAGGGAAAGAGGAAACAACAACATCAACTCCAGAGAAAGAGGTTTCAAGCTTGCTGGGCAGGGAACACGTTCTCAGAACAGTCAATATGGACCAGGTTCATTAAACAATAAAAAATTTTCAAGTGGAAATAAGGAGAGGAATAGTACTGAGTCATGTCAAAGCTGTGGCCGGAATAACCATACTGCTCTTAATTATTTTTACAGGTGGGACTACTCATATCAATCTGCAGATGAACTACCACAAGAACCGACTTGACAATGCATTCATACCGTAGCATTGACAAAACAAGTTTTTGTTGGGTTTTCGAAGCAAGCTAAGAGTAACCGTTCCTCCACTCTCTAGCTTGAGGGGAAGTATTGAAGATGAAGGAAGCTGATAATTGGAACATATCAAAGGAACATGTCCAATGAAGCTGACTGACGAGCTGATGAGTTTACCGCAGTATAATTAGAGTCCTAACTGAAGTCGACTAGGATTATATTAGGAATAGGATTATATTACAACTAGGATTAGATTATTTATAATAGGATTATATTACGACTAGGATTAGATTATTTATAATTGCATTATTATTATAATAATATATTTGTATTGTAATAGAATTCCTAGTATAACTAGTATATGATTCTTCTCTTATATAAGGAGCATGCAACTCAACAATTTATTCATCAATACAATCTTTAATTTCTCTAACCCTAGACGTGAGAATTCTACAATAACAACTTTTCTCTTCCTATTGTGTTGATGACTATTATTTGTAGATGTGGATCCCCGACACATGGTTGATCATAAAAACCAATTGGGTAAATAAACACAAAGTTGAACATAAACACCAATTAGACATCACGATTAGGGGTGTCAAATGGGTGGGTTGGATTGAAATTGGAGATATTGAAAACGGGTTGGGTCTTGACCCACCCAATTTGACCTGCTTCATCTCAATAATTTTAATATATTATTTTTTAAGTTTTATAATCACAATTTGAATTTCAACCTAAGAAAATTTTTAAAAAGAAGTTACAAATGAATAGACAAATCCTAAAAGATATAAAATATATAGTAATTCATACCTTCAATATAGGAACATACATTACATTAATGCAACTAAAGAGTTTTAAAAACGGGTTGAAATTGGAGATCAAATTGGGCTCAATTGAGGATTCTCCTAAAATGGGTTAAGGCTTTAATGGGTTGAGATTGAACCCAATTTAAATTATCTTGAGCCCAACCCTTAAAATTCTGGGCGGGTTACATATTATTGGGCTCATTTTGACACCTCTAATCACGATAGATCTGGACAATAGTACCAATTGTCATCGGCAAGATAAAAGTTGGCTAGCAAAATAACTAGACATTAAACTACATTTTTTGTTACATACCCAAATTTCAATAAATGTTATATTTTCTTAGAATGTTTTTTTTGATAGTATATTAATGTATGAGGAATTTGGACAATTTTGATAATTTTCACAACTTATAAGGTTTTTATGAGCTAAAAAAATACAACTTAAAAATCCAAATTGCATATCCAAACAAAACTTCAACTTCTTCTCATATGATTTATATCATAATTTCAAATCGTGATTTCATCTCATATGGCGAAGCAAGCCCTTAATACAAATGTAGAATGTGAGAAGAGAAAATCAAATAAAAAGCAAAAGTTTTTCCCTGTTTAGACATAAAACAAAAAGTTGTAATTTATGGAAAAGTAGAGATGTCAATATGGTCCGGCCCAATTCACATAGGTTTTGAAATTTGACGGCATCCCAATCCATTCAATTTCAAAGCTATAGTCAAAGCACAAGGAGAAACACTCCTTCCCTGCCTCATTAAGGTACTCAAGGCCATTGGAACTTCATGCCTTTGTTTTATCTACCATTGCAAGTAGAGGAAGTTCAGCAGGGTCGTCTCAACGAGTTTGGAGATCTAAAGCCAAACTTTATAAAGAGATCTTATTTATTTTTCTAGTTGACATATATAAATTGAATAATTATAACATGCTCAGTATAATCCTACAAATAAAGTCTAGAGATGTAGGATATACGCAGACATTATAAAGTAAGTATGCAAACAATGTAAATTTTCAATGAAAAATACATAATATAAAGTTAGAATAATAAAACATGACTCAAAAATTTGAAAAGTTTATCTAATGATATCAAAATAGTGTTGCACTAAATTTGATAAGTTGATATAAATATATTAAAATAGTGTTGATCAGTTTTAATGCTTGAAATTTGAAAAAGACCAAAAAATAGATTTGATGTTTTTATAAACACAACAATAGATTTTGCATTATGTAAAAGGTAAATATAAAAATAATAATGTTGGTGGATAATAATGATCGGAATATAAATAAGTCAACAAAACAGATAGTCACATAAGAAACGATAATACAGTTAACTAAACATTCCATTTGAGAATTATTACAATGATTGCTTTTGTGACCTTATGGTTGCTAAATCTCTGGGAAGTTGTCAGGGCATCTCACAACCATTGCAAAATTATTTGTGCATGATTTGCATTCGTCCTTGATGCATGAATTGCAGTAGTACCCCTTGCATGAGTTACACCAAATCCAGAATACAGATGAAGCATAATTTGGACAAGCATGACACACAGGGTCATAGAGAAGTAGCTTGGATCTATACATTTCTCCGCTCTAGAGAGTCAAAGTTCATTAAGTGGATATAATGAAGTAGAGTATATATGTGAAGGTTTTGAATATAATGGTCTTTTCGATCTTTTGTTGCTTGATCTTCCATGGCTGTTTCACTTTTACAGTAACCCCATTGCCGTTTTCCTTTTTGGGTAAAAGGGTTTTGAAAAGAAACCATTATTAATTGGCCAGAAAAGGAAAAAAGCGCTTTTAATTGAATATACATATATTTATCCGATGTTATTTTTCAACAAAGTGGGTTTGAACCCACTTGACCCTATGTAGGTCCGCCCCTGCACAGTACCTGTAAGGTGAAAGAATATTTGTTTTTTTCTAGCTTTGATTTATTTTACTTTTGCTTTTTTGTATCATCAGTGTGTGTCTTTAGCTCTTCATTAATAGAGTATCTGTTTAGTCAACCTCTGTTAGTAAATTTCAGAAGTATGAGTTATTAGAAAGTAGAGAAGTCAAGAAGAACATCAGTAGAAGAACATTTTTTTATTGATGTCTTCAGATTACATTTATAAGACTGGAATGAAAACAGAAATCAGTAAAACCACGATTAACAGATTCCTAACTCACTAACTTACTCCTAAATAATAGGAATAGATGGCTAACAAGTAATTGTCTAAGTCTTATCTAATATAAAGCAGTAAAAGTAAATTAAATGCAGTTGAAAAAAGCAAATTTCTAACACTCCTCCTTACTTTGGAAACTGCAAACTCCAATTTTATGTCTGAGAAGCTCAAACTTGCTGACTAGTAAAGGCTTAGTGAATATATCAGTCAAATATTGTTCTTCCGTCTTGCAGTAGACAAGAGTTATATCTCCATCTTTTTGCACTTCTCTCAAGAAAAAAACTTGATTTCGAAGTGCTTAGTTCTTCCATGAAACACAAGATTGTGAGATATAGCTATTACTGCTTCATTATCCACGAACACTTTGATGCTTCCAATCTGTTCCATATGCAAATCAACCAGAATTTTCTTCAGCCACAATGCTTGATTTACTGCTGTTGCAGCTGCCACAAACTCAGCTTTGGCAGTAGATTGAGCCACAATATCTTGTTTCTTACAACTCCATGAGAAAATCCAGAACCAAGACTAAAACAGTACCCTAAAGTACTATTTGCGTAATCCTCGGAACCGCCCAAATCACTGTCGGAGTACCCACAAAGCTTCACAGGTTGAGTCTTCTGAAACTTTACTCCATAGGTGATGGTTCCTTTGATGTATCGCACAACTCTTTTGGCTTCCTGCAAATGTATTTCACTGGGACAATGCATGAACCTTGATATAAAACACTTACAGCATACAATATATCGGGTCTTATTGCTGTAAGATAAATTAAACACCCAATAAAACTTCTGAAGTATGTCTCCTCTACCTTTTCGGCTCCATCATCTTTAGTTAGTGTCTCTTTTTGGTTTATGGGAGTACTAATCTCTTTGCAATTTTCCATTTTGAATTTCTTAAGAATTTCCTTTGCGTACTTTTTCTGGCAAACGAAAAACTCATCTTTTCCTTGTGTAATCTCCATTCTAAGAAAATATGTCATAAGACCAAGATCAGACATTTCAAAAGCCTGCATCATATCTTGCTTGAACTCATCAATTAGTTTTTCACTGCTCCCTATAATCAAAAAGGTCATCCACATAAAGAGAAACAACAAGAATCTCACTACTATTATGTTTAACATACAGTGTGAATTCTAAAAGACTCTTTTCAAAATCGAGGCCAAGCAAATAATCATCTATTCGACTATATCAAGCGCTTGGTGCCTGTTTTAAGCCATAAAGAGCCTTATGTAGTCGATATATCTTCCTTTTCATCTATAGTAAACCCTTCAGGTTGCTCAACATAAATTTCTTCTTCAAGAATGCCATTAAGAAATGCTGATTTGACATCCATTTGATGCACTTTCTAGCCACGTTGTCCAGAAATAGTTATAAGCAATCTAATCGTGTCGAGCCTAGCAACTGGAGCAAAAGTGTCAGAATAATCTACACCAATAATCCGCGCATAACCCTTAACTATAAGCCTTGCTTTATGTTTGTTGATTGAACCATTAGTATTTAGCTTGGTTCGGAACACCCACTTTACCCCAATTACTTTTCTGCCTTGAGGTTTGTCAACAAGCTGCCACGTATTATTTTTTTTGATAATAAATAGCTCCTCCTCCATTGCATTTCTCCACTTGGGATCTTTGAGAGCATCTTTAGGGTTAGCAGGTTCACGAATCGTAACATTGAATCTCTCATATATATTAGAGAGCAATCGAGTTTCCCTAACTGGTGGATCATCATCCCTTTCATTTAACCACGAGCTTATTTTCTAGACGGAATTCCTTGATTCATCCCAATCTCATTCTTCATTCTCCATGAAGTGGACATCTCTGCTGATAACTATCTTCTCACCTTGAGGTTGAAAGATTTTGTATGACTTTGAAATATTACTGTACCCAATAAAAATATTCAGGGTAGCCTTCTTGTCTAGTTTATCCCCTTTGACCTGAGGAACATAGGTAAAACAAAGAAAATCAAACACTTTAAGAAAATGCTGCGGAAGCTTGTATCCATACCATGCTTCAAAAGGAGTTTGATCTTTCACAGTTTTTTAGGGAAGTCGATTGCGTAGGAACACAGTTGTATTTGTTGCCTCTGCTCAAAATATCTTTGGCAAATTCTTTTTGTGCAACATACATCTTGCCATCTCCATGATAAATCTATTTCTTCTCTCACTAACTCCATTTTGCTCTGGAGTTTAAGGAGCAGTAAGTTGACGTTCAATCCCTGCTTCCTCACAAAATAGACCAAACTGATGATAAGTGTACTCCTTGCCATTGTCAGATCATAAAATCTGAATTTTGCAGCAACTTTAATTTTTCAACTTTGCTTTCAACTTCTAGAAAATGCTCTTGACCTCTGATTTGAACTTTAAAAAATAAATCCAACACATTCGGGTCAGATCATCAATAAAAATAACATAATAAAGACTACCTTTAAGTGAAGGAGTCCTTTGGGATCCTCCAATATCGGTGTGAACCAGTTGCAACTTTCTTGTTGCTCTCCAAGTTGCCTTTGGGAATGGAAGTCTACTTTGTTTTTCAAATTGACAAGCCCTGTAATTTTTAGAACTCGCTCCCAGTTTAGAAAGGTTCTCAACTATCACCAATTATTGCATTTTGAGAAGCCCTTGATAATTATGGGTAGGCATTCGGTTCTTCGGTTCGATTTTATTAAATTTTGGTTCGGTGTTTCGGTGTTCGGTTTTGAAAAAGTGTGCACCAAATACCAAACCAAAATATTTCTGTTCGGTTCGGTTTTTTAAACTTTGATTCGGTTTAATTCGGTGTTTTCAAAATGGTTTTTCGGTGCAAGTAAATAAAAAATAAAATGAAAATAAAATTATCAAAACGTTTAACTAAAGATAAAAGTTGAAAACTCGAAATAATCAATTAACATACTTAATAGTTAAAGTTTCCAACAAAGAACTAAAGAAGTTTTTTTTTTCTATTTCCAATTTTTTGTTTTCAACAAACACTATTTGTAATAGTAGCCAACAATTTAAACCAAGAACTCAACACTTGAAACTCAAAAGTTAAAACAATACAAAGTCAAAATGCCTTAATATTCAACTTCGTTCAAATAAAAAACAATAGTAGTCACAACTCACAAACACAAGTTACCAAGTATATAATTAATAAATTTAAAATATTATTTAAAATTTAGTTAGTAAAATTTTTGTTTTTTGGTGGACCAATTTTTTTTACCCTTACAACAAATACCGAACCGAAAAATTGAAATTTCAAAAAAAAATATCGAAATCGAACCGAAAAATCGAAAAACCGAAAAATTGAAAAACCGAATTAGTTTTGTTCGGTTCGATTTTTCAATTTTTCGATATTTATACCCACCCCTACTGATAATGATAGTATCTGAGTCTCTTATGCCATAACTCAGAAGCATTTTCTCTTGCTGAATACACCACTTGTTCTTCCTCTAATGGATTTAATGAGAAACTTCTGCCTCTCATTTTGAATTTAAACAAGTCATGTCCTGAGGTTCCTTGATCAAGCAATGTTTATCTTCAAAATACAATTTGAAACCTTTTTCTAACAATTGACCAACACTCAACAAGTTCTGATCTAAATCTGGTACACAAAGAACATCAAAAATTGCTTTAGTACCTAGTTGTGTTTCAATTGTAATGTTCCCATTCCTTTTGCCAGAATGTAACCGCCATGACCTATTCTGACTTTTGTAACTCCAGTAGGCTTCAAGTCTTTGAAGAGCTCTTTGTCATGAGTCATATGGTTTGTGCATCCGTTTTCAATCAGCCAAGCCTCAGTTGAAACATTGCATGCAAAACACGATGCCACAAAGAGTTGATCCTCTTCCTATTCATTAACAACTTGGGCGTCTGCGTCTTGCTGCTGCAATTTATTCTTGCAGATAATTGCTTCATGCCCGAGTTGGTTGCACTTACTGCATTTAGCATCCGACCTTTTCCAACACTCATACGGCACGTGTCCATTCTTTCCATAATGCTTACAAAAAGGATAGTTTCCTTTGAAGCTGCCTGCTTTGCTTTTGTTGTTGTAGCGAGCTGCTCCTTCTCCATTTGTTGGTTCGTTCCTCTTATTGTTTTTCTTTTTGTATCTTCCACTATTTTCATGTTTGGCCGCCAATGCTCCTTCTCTAATTCCATCTTCTCTCATAACCCTTCTTTGTTCTTGAGCCTGCAAGGAATTCAATAATTCCGCCAAAGTAATTTTTGACAAATCCTTGGTGTTCTCCAAAGTGGTAATGGTGGCTTCAAATCTTTCAGGTACAGTAAACAGAATCTTTTCAACAATACGTGAGTTTTTAAACTCAGAACCAAGTAATCTTACTCTGTTTGCTATGTTTATAAGCCTGTCTGAGTATTCTTTGATGGTTTCCGATTCTTTCATCTTCTGTAACTCAAAGCCTCTAATGAGATTCAGCACTTGCATACCTTTGATATAATTATCTCCTTCATATTCTGCCTTGAGATAATCCCAAATGACTTTTGCTGATTTTAGAGACATGATACAAGTGAAAATTATTGAAGAGACTGCTGAAAAAAGACATGCCTTAGATTTTCTGGTTTTCTTGTCCTTGTGATTTTTGAGTTGAGCCATTGTTGGGTTTTCGGGTAGTGGTAGAATTTCATAGTCTTCCTCGATTGCCTCCCAAAGATCTAAAGCTTCGAGATAAGCTTCCATCCTCACTGCCCACATGTGAAAATTTTCACCATTGAAGATAGGAGGTGCCATTGCTGAGAAACTTGAGCTTTCTTCCATGTTTAATCTTTTGTTGTTTCTGGTTGTGGAGCTTGAGTCCCTTGAAACAATCACTCACAGTAATACTTACAGATCCCGCAAGATAAAAAAGCTCTGGATATCAATTGTTAGTAAATTTCAGAAGTATGAGTTATTAGAAAGCAAAGAAGTCAAGAAGAATATCGGTAGAAGAACATTTTTATTAATGTCTTCAGATTACATTTCTAAGACTGGAATGAAAACAGAAAGCAGTAAACCTACGACTAGCAGATTCCCAATCACTAACTTACTCCTAAATAATAGGAATAGATGGCTAACAAGTAATTGACTAAGTCTTATCTAATATAAAGCAGTAAAAGTAAATTAAATACAGTTGAAAAAGCAAATTCCTAACAACCTCATAGTCCAGTCCATGTGCCAAAAATGAAATCCTTAGCTCTTTTTGGTCTATTACTGCACCTCTAGCAATATAGATGAATTTTTCCCCCTAAATAGCAAGTTTTCTTTGTACAAATTAATAATTATATTAGTCATTCGTAAATTGAAGGATATATTTGTCCTCTACTTCTTTTTGCATAAAAGTGGAATAGGGATATGGTTTTTATCTTTTACTTACAAAGGCAAAGAAAATTTGAATAATTCATTTTTCTTAGCTGTTTGCGGAGGTTTTAAGTTCTGATTTTAGAAGGTGAATAAGAGGGTCTACTTGCAATGTAAAACGTGTTTGTCCCTTCTTATTATTATTAAATAAATTTCTATATACTAAAAAGTTGAGTTATAAAATAGGAAATGCTCAAATTAACAATAGTAGTTTTACCATTTATATTTTATTCACTAAATAATAAAAAATATACTATGAAGAGGAACATTAAAATAGAAGATATACTCGAGCATTTTTTGTTATCCCTCATTTGCAGTTTCTAATTCCTTTTCTTTTCATGTTAAATTGTGCAATTTCCTTCATATGATGACATCCATATTTGTATATTGGTTCTTAAAAAGAAGTAGAGAATGACCTTTAGATTCAAATTTTAATTCTAAAAATGTTTTTACATAATAGTGGAGAATGACTCTTCATATTCAACTTTTAATTTTGAATAGTAATGGACAATTACTATTCAAATGCAGCTTTAGTTTTTTTTAATCTTACATTTATTGAATCATTCTTGGTAATAAGTTTGTTTAGTTTATTGATTTATAACGGAATAGTAAACTATTAAAATGATATTATTAGAAGCTAGCAACCATCTAGACATGTTTTTATGTTTTTGGTCATGTGAATGAATGTTACATTTCTCTTTCTTCTACTTGTACGTTTTGCTTTTGGTATTTTTCAATGAGGTTCTTTTATTACATCTTTGCAAATGAGATAAAAAAAATTTAAATAGTTTGATCTTTTCCACTTTCATGCCTTTACATATTGTAAATTTATTTAAGATAATAAGAAAGTACTTAGTTATTGAATATTGCTTAACTAATTAATTTGTTTGGATTAATATTAATTTGTACTAATATTCATAATTCTCATGCATTTCATATTCATAACCTCCAAATCTTTAATGTGTAAGTTAATGATATATAATATTTTATTAATTAGGTATTTGATTTAGTGTAGGAACAAAATGGTAATCCAACTTTGCACTTTTGAGCTTTTTCATTTTTAATAAGTAATTATAATATATACAAAAGATTAAACCATTTGATATTAAAAAATTATGGGTATGAGTAATAAGTATATTCAATAATTAGGCAGAAGAATGTATCACATTCTCATAAATAATATCTCTAAGGCAAAAACAGACATTCTAATTTGGACAATTACTACTTAACTACTTATGGGTCCAACCAATAATCTGGAGAATGGAGTTACAATTTTCCAGTCATAGTTAAAATTTTACATCAACAATAAATAACTTCTCATCACATTAAATAGACGTTGGATGCATATACAATTTATAAGTTCTAAAAGACCTCATCAGTTTGGTACATACGCAAATGATATAAACACTTTGATATATTGCGAAACACACTTAAAAGCTAGTGGAAGGTGTTCGATATTCGGTTCGGTTCCCAAATTTCGAGTTCGGTAATTCGATAATTGATAGTTAAAAGTAAATATCAAATATCAAACTTTTAAATTTTGATTAGGTAATTCGGTAAATGGTAAATTAAACTTCGATTTGGTACGGTATTTGGTAATACCGTATTGAAGTTATAGCCAATTGCATGACAAAGTTAATACTATTTCTCCAATCATTTCTATTTTTTTAGGTGAAAGCACGATATAATAGAAGATCAATAAGTAAGAAGACATCAAGAAAATCAAATTGATACAACTAAAAGACATATGTATTTGACTTATTCATGCTTCTTCTTTAACTTTCTCTTTGGACTTGTACTAATGAGTAATGGATATGTTGATTCGGTAATTCAATTTCCGGTATTTTATGCCCAAACCCTACTTAAAGCCATCACCATAATTATTATGTCAATTATTTTAATTATTATATCACATATACATCTTCTTTTTAACCTTAGAGAAGTACTGTACATATGATTTATGATGAGAAAAGAATAATACTATTAATATGATTCTTTTTTTCATAAAATTTCTCCTTGAATAATTAATATAAATTGAGCAACACAAACTTTTCAAAATGACTTATTCTAGATATATGATCAATTTGAGGAATGAATGTTTCAACACATAAATAATAGACTAATAAGGTCAATAAATTATACATATAAGCGAAAAGTTGAATAAAAATACACCCTCAAAATCACATACTATGATCGATCCTTTATCTCCAATTCCGTGGCCTATTTTATCTTAGGGCGTGGATTCTTTTTTTTTTTTTTTTAAAAGAAATCATATTTGATTTTTCTCATTTAGCTATTCCTCTCTCTACTCATAAACAATAATCTCCAAAATATATTTATATTAAAGTAGAACACTCTATGGAGAGCCAAATAAGCATATCAAATTAACT
This sequence comes from Solanum appendiculatum, assembly GCA_018342035.1. NCBI lineage: Eukaryota > Viridiplantae > Streptophyta > Magnoliopsida > Solanales > Solanaceae > Solanum > Solanum appendiculatum. The sequence goes on from JAGDQO010000096.1 coordinate 115,185, forward strand.
GATTAATCTTTCATCATAAATTCCATCAATAATTAAGAAATATAGTAGAACATGAATTGTATATCACTAATTTCTTCATGTAGGACACAAGATATTCCAATAGAAAAACAAAATCATAAGAAAGTATATCAAAATATTGCCATCACAAGAATAATTCATGTTAAGTAAACCAATATATCTATTTTAGGCTAAATAACATATTGCCAAAAAAAATGACATATAAAATACTTAGGCTACAAGGAGGAGCGGATAAAAACAAAGAAAATTACAGCACATACAAAATGATGAGCAAGATTAACTTTTTGCAAGATAATCTCTCATCCTCTGCTTATCATTTATATGGAGACCATACTAGGCCTTTTATAGCAGTAGCTAGGATGAACTTTGAGTGAATAAAATTAATTTTCATCAAATTAGTTCAATGATTTTAGTTCATATCAAATTTATTTAATGGAAAAACTCTTCAAATACTCTTGATTTTTACAGCAAAAAGAGAAACTGATTATTAATGTGAATTTGATTCATGTACTATAGTAATTACTTTTAAATTGCAATGAAAAAATGTTGATTAATGTAAACCTCTTGGTTTTTCTTCTGCACTATAGTAATTACTATCTGAGTCCCACGTTTGGTTTTTTTTTTTTTTAATTTGATATATATAATAAAGAAGACAACTTTTTTTAGGATATGTAATTCAATATTTATTACATTTGAGGAGCAATTTTTTACTATTTACTATTTAATTATATTTTATAGCATTTTGTTTTAATTGTTTCAATGTAAGGGTAAAATGGTAATTCAACTTGGGCTTTGGATCTTTACACTTTTAATATATATATATATATATATATATATATATATATATAATATAATATAATATGAATATGAATATGATATATATGATATGATATATCATATTATACTTCTCCTAACCACCACATGTTATTTAGGTATGGAGCCATACCTAAGTTATCAACTCCTTCTGTAGCTGCTCTGGTGTTTATCACCATTGCTTTCTCTTCAATAGACAAATAATTGTCCCATCAGCCTCTTAGTTGACCAGTGAAACCTGCAACTATCATTTTGCAAATATTTCTATCTGTGTTTTGAACAGTCCTGCAAATGGTTGCATACATTAACATACGATGAACCAAAATGGTCAACTGTCTATCTGTTAACCCATCTAGATTCCATTCATAAATTTCAGACCCATTATAAGAAGTATTAGTCTGATTCCAATCTCTTTCCTCAATAAGAACATCTTGAGGAGTCGGTCTTGGATAATAATAAGTCTCCATGCGAGGTTTATCAGCATACTTACTGTTATTTTTAAAATAACTCTTAAGCTTTTTTATTTCTGAAGAAATTTCTTCTTTATGATCAAAAGAATTTTCTATTTTTTCAGCAAAATCATCTGAAAGGTTAATTGGTTTTAAACTTAATTCTGCAAATTTTTTATTTAATTTTGAAAACTTCACATCCAGAAGTTGTTCTAAATCATTTAAAGATTTAAATTTAAAACCTTGAATTTCAGGAAGTCGTTGAATATTAGCCACAGCAACTGGAGCATAAGAAATACCTTTTGAAGTTGAGGCCACTTCAGACGTCTTTTTGCTATCACTAATCTCCTTTATCAAAGAAGTAAGATCATCAAGTTTTTTATCAAGAGAACTAATATGCTCTCCTAAAACTTTAACATATAAACTCAAATAATTATTTTGAGAAATAATTTTATTAATTTCAGCTATACTTATAGCCGCAACATCTTTTTCAATAAATTTTTGAAAAGCTTCAAATGTAATACCTGTATTATTAGGTAAAATAAAAGGCGATTGAGGAGGGTAGATTGTTTTAATAACTTTTCCACTCCCATCTTTGTAAGATCTTTCTAAAACATTTATGTATAACGGAAGATAACTGGTTATAAACCAAGGTACAAAATACATAATTTGATTATGCAAAGCACAAGTTTCATAAAACTCTTGCGAAATATTATTAAAATCTTCTTTGCTATAAGAAGTAAATAACCAAGTTTTAAACTTGTTCCATTTCTTAGAGAAAAATTCATCTTGAATATATTTTCTTGCCTGTGATCCAGGACTAAAATCAATTTGGTGTGCTAACATTTAAATATTGTCGACATCAAATCCCATCTCGGAATTGGTAGGTATATCACCTATTTGAGAAGCAGTGAGAATATCCCCTTGAGTATTCACCACCTGCACAATATTAGTCAGCGGGTCTACCTTTATCACTTCTATAGGTTTTACCTTTTCTTCTGGTCGTTCAGTCGACAGAGTATGCAAAGAAGCTGCACGATTCCTAGCCATTCTATAAACTGACTCAATAGGAGAAATATGACTTACCATCGGTCGTTTCATTCTCGAATCTGAAAATGATTGTCTAGAATAAATCGATGATTTTTCATCAAATCTTCCAGCATTACTATTATCAAACTGAATCGTAATCCTTCCATCAGGATTCTGAGATATATGAGAACATTTAGTATTACTGACTTCATTAGTCAATTGATCCGGAGCTATCACCGAATTTAAAGTCCATGTTGCTGGAAAATCTATCTCATCCCACAAGATTGTTCTTCATGTGGTTACCTTTGACTTCGCAAAGTTGGTTTCCATCAAAACCGTTTGTTGAGAAGTATCATATAACTTACACTTTGGATTCAAAGTAGATAATAGACGATAATAAATTCTATAAGACAAGCATAATAATTCTGAGCCTGGCGCATAATTATAACCATGCGTTTTAACATTTAAAGTTAAAGCATCTAAAATATTCACATCAGAAAGAGACAATTGCAAATTAGGCTGAGTGTTAAAATAAACAGGACCCTATCAATTTTCCATACGTCAAATCTCCATAAGGAATTTCTATCGAATTTCCCCTCAAAGCTTTCTTTACCCGCTCTGCAAATAACAATGGAAGCCCATCTATGAACTTAGCTTTCCAATATTGAAGCTTATTTTCGGGTAATTCCATAACCCTACTCATATAAGTATCCTTATACCATCAAAATTCTCCAAAAGTTCTGCATCGAAGACCATTAAGCAAAGTACGCACTGTTTCGTGCTGATTAGTATAACGTCCTTCTCTTAGAGATGCCATAAAAGTTTCAGGTAATCCCTTTAAGGTAAGCGGTTTAAATGCAATCTGCACCATGTCAATATGCATAAAATTAAACTGAATACTATACATATTAATATCTCGTTCATTTAATAAACAAATCGTCTGTTCTGACGAATTTAAAGCAATAGATTGTTTGGTAGTTTTTATCAATTGCTTAGATGAAAATTTATCAAACCATCCATAGCCATAAACAGTCTTCATCGAGACTTTAGGAATAGTCCACTTGTTTAACAGATCTAAATCTTGAGGTATATCTACCTCTTGCAGTCTAGTACTGGAGTCTCCCTATTCCATAAACAATTCAAAAGATGTTCATATCTACATTAAATATTTTCACATCTGAAAAACCATGTTTACTATGAAAATAACCCCTTTTTAACCTATCAAATAAAGGAGCCAAATCTCTGGATAAATTTTTATAAAAAGGAGATATATAATTTAAACTCTCTAGAAATCTCTGCAATTGAGTTCTATCCGAAATAACATTAGGAAATTTAGATGCAAAGTCTATAGATCTTTGAATAGGCGTTATTTTGCCTTGACTAATAAGATGACCCAAAAATCTCACCTCAGTTTGAAATAAACTCATTTTTGGTTTTGATATAACCAAACCATTTTGAATCACTACCTTTTTAAATATATCTAAATGCTTAATATGCATTTCAAAGGTTTTTGAATATACCAGAATGTCATCAATATAAACAATAATGAAATCCATATAAGGATTGAAAATATCATTCATAATTCTCTGAAATTCACCTGGAGCATTTTTTAATCCAAATGGCATCACGTTCCATTCATACTGCCCAAAAGGAACATTAAAAACAGTCCTATAAGAATGCTCTTTAAATATCTGAATTTGCCAGTATCCTGACTTCAAATTGAATTTTGAAAAGATATTAGCATCATATAATCTTGACAATAAATCCCTTTTATTAGGAATGGGATATCTGATCCATTTTAAATATTTATTAAGAGGTTTATAATTAATAACCAATCGAGGAACCCCCTCTTTCTTTCTCAGCTGCGTTATTAACATAGAAAGTTGTACAAGACCAAGGAGATTTAGAAGGTTTTATCAAATCTTTTTGCAATAAATTATCAATTTCTTTTTTACAAAATTCTACTAATTCAGAATTCATTTGATAAGGTCTAGATTTAGTGGGAATATTTTCCTCAACAAAATCTTTTTAATAAGGAAGAGTAACTATATGCTTTTTTCTATCCCAAAAAGCACTCGGATGATCAGCACAGATATCAATAGAAAGTTGTTCAGTAATTAATTTAATCTTTTCCTGAACTTTCACAGATTTTAAAGTTTAAAAAATATTCATGCTATAACATTCTAATTGGAATGTATTAACATACTTTTGCTTCATATCAATTAAAGCACTGATTTCTTTAGAAATAGGATCAGTAATGAAACTATAACTTATTTTCCTATCATTAGTACCTGCAGAAAATCCTTTAGCATCAATATGAGTAAAGGGATATATAACATTTCTAAACGGGGTTCCAAGTATAATTGGAGGCTATAACTGATTTTTTACCAAAAAGAAGAAATGCGGAACAACTTAGATCTCGCAATTGAAGTACCCGTACAAGGAACATACAATCGAAGTAGAAGAGAAATTTTTGTCTAATTATAATGACTATATGGACTGAGGTTAAATACCCTTTTACCCAAGCAAGGGGTCTGTCTAAATCTGAATACAGTCTCAAGATAGCTTATGACTAGCAGTTTCTGACCGGGATTTAATTGCCCTTTCTTAACTCCTTTTTATCAGGACTTACTTCTCCCAGCTTAGCTAGTTGGAGACATCAAGAACATTATAGCATGAATATTTTTGAAACTTTAAAATCTGTGAAAGTTCAGGAAAAGATTAAATTAATTATTGAACAGCTTTTTGTTGATATCTGTGCTGATTATCCGAGTGCTTTTTGGGATAGAGAAAAGCATATAGTTACTCTTCCTTATGAAGAAGATTTTGTTGAGGAAAATATTCCGACTAAATCTAGACCTTGTCAAATGAATTCTGAATTAGTAGAATTTTGCAAAAAAGAAATTGATAATTTATTGCAAAAAGATTTGATAAAACCTTCTAAATCTCCTTGGTCTTGTACAATTTTCTATGTTAATAACGCAGCTGAGAAAGAAAGAGGAGTTCCTCGATTGGTTATTAATTATAAACCTCTTAATAAATATTTAAAATGGATCAGATATTCCATTCCTAATAAAAGGGATTTATTGTCAAGATTATATGATGCTAATATATTTTCAAAATTCGATTTGAAGTCAGGATACTGGCAAATTCAAATATTTAAAGAGCATTCTTATAGGACTGTTTTTAATGTTCCTTTTGGGCAGTATGAATGGAACGTGATGCCATTTGGATTAAAAAATGCACCAGGTGAATTTCAGAAAATTATGAATGATATTTTCAATCCTTATATGGATTTCATTATTGTTTATATTGATGACATTCTGGTATATTCAAAAACCTTTGAAATGCATATTAAGCATTTAGATATATTTAAAAAGGTAGTGATTCAAAATGGTTTGGTTATATCAAAACCAAAAAATATTATACGCATCCGTCTCAATAATCTTCTGCCAAGCAGGATTAGCAAGAGTCAAGCAAGGCAAATCATTAATCCTTTGTTTCACAAATTTCACTAGAACAGTATGACTATCAGTCCAATGTTCTTTATAACCCTTTTTTAACCTATCAAATAAAGGAGCCAAATCTCTGGACAAATTTTAATAAAAAGGAGATATATAATTTAAAATCCCTAGAAATCTCTGCAATTGAGTTCTATCCGAAATAACATCAGGAAATTTAGATGCAAAGTCTATAGATCTTTGAATAGGCGTTATTTTGCCTTGACTAATAAGATGACCTTGTCAAATGAATTCTGAATTAGTAGAATTTTGCAAAAAAGAAATTGATAATTTATTGCAAAAAGGTTTGATAATAACTTTTGGGATAAGCTTGTTAAAAGAGATCCGAAGACTAAGGCATTATATGGTCAAGAACTTCTCGATGAAATTGAGACAAAAATTCAGGGGTATTCTAAAACTCCGATAAAAGAAATAATCGACGATAGTTCAGTAAGACATATGGCTAGACGAATCTCAGTTCAGGATGGTGACAAAGATGAACTAATCGAGAGATATCTCGAAGAAGTAAAAAGGAATTTACCTCACAATATTAATCAGTTTGATAAATCGGACACTTCTATGAGAAGTGAAACAAGTAATGATGATGTGGTGGTAACCGATGCTCAGCCACTGGAACCAGAGGACGAACTGACCGAAGACTCCTTGAAAAGAGCAGAAAAGTTAATTCGAGAAATCAGGGGTAAAGAGAAACAGTGAAGCCGTCGAGGGCCCCATGGATACAGTAGATTCACTGTAACTAGGCACTAGAAACAGTGCAAGGACCCAGATGTGGGACCAGTACTGTACATAAAGTAGCTTTTAGTTTTGCTATTTATAGGACCTTACCTTCAGTAGAGAGGGCAGGTTTTTTTTTAAAGAGTTTTAGTTTCCTCTCCACTTGCAAAGCTCTCTTGTATCATATATTCTGAAAAATCAATAAAATCTTCAATCATTTGAAGGCACCGGCGGGAGTCAGCCGTAAGGTACTATTATAGTTTTTATTTGTTCCTAGATCGGACGATGTCCGGCTAAATCTTTTCATATCTATGTTAAATATCTAACTTCTGGGCTATGTTAACTATAAAGATATACTAGACTCAATTTAGGTATGAAGAGAAGTTTCTGTTCCGACTATTTTGACTTGGTTTTGAGATGGTGGTACAGTCAGATCTGAGCACTGTTCTTGATGGCTCCAACTAGCTAAGCTGGGAGAAGTAAGTCCCGATAAAAAGGAGTTAAGAAAGGGCAATTAAATCCCGGTCAGAAACTGCTAGTCATAAGCTATCTTGAGCATGTATTCAGATTTAGACAGACCCCTTGCTTGGGTAAAAGGGTATTTAACCTCAGTCCATATAGTCATTATAATTAGACAAAAAATTCTCTTCTACTTCGATTGTATGTCCCTTGTACATGTACTTCAATTGCGAGATCTAAGTTGTTATGGCGGATTACCGCCCGATGACCAGATCCTGTAAAAATGGTATCAGAGCCTAGGAATTTTCATAGTAAACATGGTTTTTCAGATGTGAAAATATTTAATATAGATATGAACATCTTTTGAATTGTTTATGGAATAGGGAGACTCCAGTACTAGACTGCAAGAGGTAGATATACCTCAAGATTTAGATCTGTTAAACAAGTGGACTATTCCTAAAGTCTCGATGAAGACTGTTTATGACTATGGGTGGTTTGATAAATTTTCATCTAAACAATTGATAAAAACTACCGAACAATCTATTGCTTTAAATTCGTCAGAACAGACGATTCGTTTATTAAATGAACGAGATATTAATATGTATAGAAATTAGTTTAATTTTATGTATATTGTCATGGTGCAGATTGCATTTAAACCGCTTACCTTAAAGGGATTACCTGAAACTTTTATGGCAGCTCTAAGAGATGCTAGAAATTATAATTTCAGACAATCATTAATAGGTTCGATAGAATCTACAGCTGCATATGGTCCTGTTTATTTTAACACTCAGCCTAATTTGCAATTGTTTCTTTCTGATGTGAGTATTTTAGATGCTTTAACTTTAAATGTTAAAACGCATGGTTATAATTATGCGCCAGGCTCAGAATTATTATGCTTGTCTTATAGAATTTATAATCGTCTATTATCTACTTTGAATCCAAAGTGTAAGTTATATGATACTTCTCAACAAACGGTTTTGATGGAAATCAACTTTGCGAAGTCAAAGGTAACCACAAGAAGAACAATCTTGTGGGATGAGATAGATTTTCCAGCAACATGGACTTTAAATTCGGTGATAGCTCCGGATCAATTGACTAATGAAGTCAGTAATACTGAATGTACTCATATATCTCAGAATCCTGATGGAAGCATTACGATTCAGTTTGATAACAATAATACTGGAAGGTTTGATGAAAAATCATCGATTTATTCTAGACAATCATTTTCAGATTCGAGAATGAAACGACCGATGGTAAGTCATATTTCTCCTATTGATTCAGTTTATAGAATGGCTAGGAATCGTGCAGCTTCTTTGCAAACTCTGTCGACTGAACGACCAGAAGAAAAGGTAAAACCTATAGAAGTGATAAAGGTAGACTCGCTGACTAATATTGTGCAGGTGGTGAATACTCAAGGGGATATTCTCACTGCTTCTCAAATAGGTGATATACCTACCAATTCTGAGATGGGATTTGATGCCGACAATATTTAAATGTTAGCACACCAAATTGATTTTAGTCCTGGATCACAGGCAAGAAAATATATTCAAGATGAATTTTTCTCTAAGAAATGGAACAAGTTCAAAACTTGGTTATTTACTTCTTATAGCAAAGAAGATTTAAATAATATTTCGCAAGAGTTTTATGAAACTTGTGCTTTGCATAATCAAATTATGTATTTTGTACCTTGGTTTATAACCACTTATCTTCCGTTATACATAAATGTTTTAGAAAGATCTTACAAAGATGGGAGTGGAAAAGTTATTAAAACAATCTACCCTCCTCAATCGCCTTTTATTTTACCTAATAATACAGGTATTACATTTGAAGCTTTTCAAAAATTTATTGAAAAAGATGTTGCGGCTATAAGTATAGCTGAAATTAATAAAATTATTTCTCAAAATAATTATTTGAGTTTATATGTTAAAGTTTTAGGAGAGCATATTAGTTCTCTTGATAAAAAACTTGATGATCTTACTTCTTTGATAAAGGAGATTAGTGATAGCAAAAAGACGTCTGAAGTGGCCTCAACTTCAAAAGGTATTTCAGATGCTCCAGTTGCTGTGGCTAATATTCAACGACCTCCTGAAATTCAGGGTTTTAAATTTAAATCTTTAAATGATTTAGAACAACTTCTGGATGCGAAGTTTTCAAAATTAAATAAAAAATTTGCAGAATTAAGTTTAAAACCAATTAACCTTTCAGAAGATTTTGTTGAAAAAATAGAAAATTCTTTTGATCATAAAGAAGAAATTTCTTCAGAAATAAATAAGCTTAAGAGTTTTTTTAAAAATAACAGTAAGTATGCTGATAAACCTCGCATGGAGACTTATTATTATCCAAGACCGACTTCTCAAGATGTTCTTATTGAGGAAAGAGATTGGAATCAGACCAATACTTCTTATAGTGGGTCTGAAATTTATGAATGGAATCTAGATGGGTTAACAGATAGATAGTTGACCATTTTGGTTCATCATATGTTAATGTATGCAACCATTTGCAGGACTGTTCAAAACACAGATAGAAATATTTGCAAAATGATAGTTGCAGGTTTCACTTGTCAACTAAGAGGTTGGTGGGACAATTATTTGTCTATTGAAGAGAAAGCAATGGTGATAAACGCCAGAGCAGCTACAGAAGGAGTTGATAACTTAGGTATGGCTCTTGTCGCTAATAGAGAAGATGTGGTGTATACTCTTGTTCTTACGATTTTAGAACATTTTAATGGACGTTATACTAATCAGCACGAAACAGTGCGTACCTTGCTTAATGGTCTTTGATGTAGGACTTTAGGAGAATTTCGATGGTATAAGAATACTTATATGAGTAGGGTTATGGAATTACCCGAAAATAAGCTTCAATATTGGAAAGCTAAGTTCATAGATGGGCTTCCATCGTTATTTACAGAGCGGGTAAGGAAAGCTTTGAGGTGAAATTCGATAGAAATTCCTTATGGAGATTTGACGTATGGAAAATTGATAGGGATATGTACACAAAAGGGATTAAACTTGTGTAATGAATTGAAACTTTCGAGACAGCTTAAGATAGATAAGCTGAAAGAAAGAAGTCAATTGGGAGATTTTTGTACCCAATTCGGATTACCAGATACTTCTAGTCATAAAAAAAGAAAAAGGATAAGTATCACCGATATCCTTTGGAAGATAGTTCGTATAAGAAAAAGAGATCGAGAAAGCGATCTAAAGAAGAACAGGAAGCTAGGAAAAGCTACAGGAAGGGAAAAAGATTTGCCAAAAATAGGTCTAAAAGAGACTTGGCAAATATTAAATGTTATAAATGTGGGAAGTTTGGCCACATAGCACCAAATTGTAAGCTTGAAAAGCTTAAAGCTCTTGAATTAGAAGGAGAATTGCATGACAAAATCTATGGATTGTTATACACTTCTGGTTCAGAATAAGATTATGGTTCAATATCCGAGTCAGAAGCGGAAGTTGATTTACTTGACTTCTCTGATGAGGAACATGTTTGCAATAATATTTGTGATACTTGTAAAGATGATAATTGTGTTTGTGAAAATGATGAATTTTATAAATTACAGGCACAATTTCAGGATTTAAATGTCAAAACGATTACATCTGATAATGTGATAGAGCTTTTAAAAGAAGTAACTGATAGCAAACTTCGGGAAAAGATTATTGGTCTAGCAGATGCATCTGGATCAAGTTCTTCAAAACTTTTCGAAAAACCCAAAAGCTTTGAATATCAGGCTCCTTATTCTATAAATGAGGTTAATAACCGTTTGAATAAAATTAATGTTCCAACAAGAGATTCTTCATTTGATGATTTGAAATATGAAATTGAAAATCTTAAAAAAGAGATTAAATCTTTAAAACAGAATCAAATGATTTGTGATCATAGGGTATCTTAGGTAGAGAAATTCAATTCTTTAACTGAAATGTCCAGTGATAAAGGAAAGAATGTTGTGGTAGATGAAGAACCACAAGAAGTTTTTGAAAAAATTAGTTCTGAAGACAATTCTTTTCTTGGAATGATGCAAGTTATTACTGCTCATAAGTGGTATGTTAAATGTACCATTTTAATTGATAATAATTTCTCAATAACTGATATAGCTATGATTGATAGTGGTGCAGATGTTAGTTGCATTCAGGAAGGACTTGTTCCTTCGAAATATTTTCAAAAAACAACTCATACAGTTAAATCTGCATCAGGACATGCTTTAGATATAAAGTATAAATTGTCTAATGTTAGTATTTGCCAAAATAAGGTGTGTATTCCGCATTTCTTCTTTTTGGTAAAAAATCAGTTATATCCTCCAATTATACTTGGAACCCCGTTTATAAATGCTATATATCCCTTTACTCATATTGATGCTAAAGGATTTTCTGCAGGTACTAATGATAGGAAAATAAGTTATAGTTTCATTACTGATCCTATTTCTCGAATTAACTTTTCTGCTCTTTTCAAGGAGTCTTCGGTCAATATGTCCTCTAGTTTCAGTGGCTGAGTATCGGTTACCACCACATCATCATTACTTGTTTCACTTCTCATAGAAGTGTCCGATTTATCAAACTGATTAATATTGTGAAGTAAATTCCTTTTTACTTCTTCGAGATATCTCTCGATTAGTTCATCTTTGTCACCATCCTTAACTGAGATTCGTCTAACCATATGTCTTACTGAACTATCGTCGATTATTTCTTTTATCGAAGTTTTAGAATACCCCTGAATTTTTGTCTCAATTTCATCGAGAAGTTCTTGACCATATAATGCCTTAGTCTTCGGATCTCTTTTAACAAGCTTATCCCAAAAGTTATTATAAAAAACCCTGAATAAACATGGAATTTGTTCTGAGTTAAAACCCAGCTCTGGCGTCCATTTGTGGATCCAAGGGATAGAAAATTCAATGAAAAAATAGATTTGATCTATATTTTCTAGATAGCAGATATGATCTGCATGATATAATTAAGATAATCTTGGGGATACTTTTACCCAATCTTTGTATAACTTAAAGAATTGTTCCGGCAATATTTCAACTGTCGGCCCGTGGTATGACCACCATTGTAAAAACCAATTCGGAATAGTCTGCTTGAATATCTTCGCGCATATCTTTACAAACCAAGTATGTTTATGTCGATCGTTATTATAGTATAGTACTTTATCAAAAGCCTGCACATAATCCCAATATGCAAAATTCATTTTAGTATTGTTAAGGCTTATCTGCCTTTCTTTCATGGTGGATATTCCCCATTCTTTGATGGTTATCACCTTCTTAATGATTATCTTTGAAAAGTTATAAACATTTTCATTTGAACTGTAACCTGAGAAGTGCTGAAAATCTGCACTACCAGTCTCTTTCAGAATGGTTTCATAATAAGATCGGGTTTTGTATGACTCACCCGGATAATATAATCCATTGATCAAATACCTTTGGAATATCTTCCAAGGTTCTTCTTTCCTATGAATCTCAGAGTTTTCAACAAGAAATATCAATTCTCGTTTAGGTACCTTTTCATAAGACTTGATATCATCATTGTCTTCTTGAGCGATTGAAGCAAAGGTATCTCTCTGCTTTTGTTTTCCTAAATATGCCTGTAGTTGGGCATACAAAGGATCATCCTCTGGAATATCTTCCAGATGTACTGATGACGATATTTGAGAAATCTTCTCATTCACCAAACTCTTTTTCCCCATCTGTATTACTGGAGAATTATGTGAAGACGATCCGTATGAGGATGCCTGAGAGTATGACCTCTGCTGAGGAAAGGATCCCCTTCCTCTACCTCTTCCTCGTCCTCTATAATTAGAGGAGTCCATCCTGCATACATAACAATTTTAATCGGATAAGTCCTCATAAATTGTTAAATCTCTTTCAAAATCGTTAGCTATTTCTAACTCATTTTCGGACTCATATGACGAACGTCCTTCTATCATATTTTGATATATGATCCATTCAACGATCTCAAGCATAATATCTTGATTAAATGGAAGACTTAAAAGAATTGTTATTAACACTTCTTCACCTAACCACCTTACAAAGAAATTCATGATTGAATATATTCTCTTGATAAGAAGTCTGGTAAGGAGTTTTCACTTACTTTCTTATAAAGAATTTCGAAATCAAAAGGGGCCAGCTGTGCCTGCCACCTAGCGAATATAAGCTTTGAAGTATCGTGTTTAAAATCTTTATTAAACATAAATTTGACTGCTTGAGCATCAGTTTTTATCAAAAACTTTTGATTATATAAATCGTCTTGAAATTTTAGAATACATTTAACAATTGTAAGCATTTCATGCGCCACAGTAGCATATTTTTTCTGAGCTTCAGTCCATTTCCCAGAATGAAATCGAATTAAATATTCAGTATTGTCATGGGGATTAATCTGTTTTAAAATTCCACCATAACCAATATTAGACGCATCCATCTCAATAATCTTCTGCCAAGCAGGATTAGCAAGAGTCAAGCAAGGCAAATCATTAATCCTTTGTTTCACAAATTTCACTAGAACAGTATGACTATCAGTCCAATGTTCTTTATAACCCTTTTTTAACCTATCAAATAAAGGAGCCAAATCTCTGGACAAATTTTTATAAAAAGGAGATATATAATTTAAACTCCCTAGAAATCTCTGCAATTGAGTTCTATCCGAAATAACATCAGGAAATTTAGATGCAAAGTCTATAGATCTTTGAATAGGCGTTACTTTGCCTTGACTAATAAGATGACCCAAAAATCTCACCTCAGTTTGAAATAAACTCATTTTTGGTTTTGATATAACCAAACCATTTTGAATCACTACCTTTTTAAATATATCTAAATGCTTAATATGCATTTCAAAGGTTTTTGAATATACCAGAATGTCATCAATATAAACAATAATGAAATCCATATAAGGATTGAAAATATCATTCAAAATTTTCTGAAATTCACTTGGAGCATTTTTTAATCCAAATGGCATCACGTTCCATTCATACTGCCCAAAAGGAACATTAAAAACAGTCCTATAAGAATGCTCTTTAAATATCTGAATTTGCCAGTATCCTGACTTCAAATCGAATTTTGAAAAGATATTAGCATCATATAATCTTGACAATAAATCCCTTTTATTAGGAATGGGATATCTGATCCATTTTAAATATTTATTAAGAGATTTATAATTAATAACCAATTGAGGAACCCCTCTTTCTTTCTTAGCTGCGTTATTAACATAGAAAGCTGTACAATACCAAGGAGATTTAGAAGGTTTTATCAAACCTTTTTGCAATAAATTATCAATTTCTTTTTCGCAAAATTCTACTAATTCAGAATTCATTTGACAAGGTCTAGATTTAGTCGGAATATTTTCCTCAACAAAATCTTCTTCATAAGGAAGAGTAACTATATGCTTTTTTCTATCCCAAAAAGCACTCGGATGATCAGCACAGATATCAACAGAAAGCTGTTCAGTAATTAATTTAATCTTTTCCTGAACTTTCACAGATTTTAAAGTTTAAAAAATATTCATGCTATAACATTCTAATTGCAATGTATCAACATGCTTTTGCTTTATATCAATTAAAGCACTGATTTCTTTAGAAATAGGATCAGTAATGAAACTATAACTTATTTATATAATATAATATAATATAATATGAATATGAATATGATATATATGATATGATATGATGATTAATACATAGAGATGTTTTTTTTTTTTTACTCTACATGTATGTGTTAATAATCTTTAGTTGAAGAGTTGGAATATACTGTATTTGTGGGAATGGAATCATATGGAAATTAGAATGCTGATTTGGTAAACCATGTATGACTTCATGTATCTATGTATTCTGTGGTTGCTGCTTCATGTTCTGGAGTCTTTTTTTTAGTTTCTAAACTCATTTATATGGTCCTTTCCTACTAACTTAGTCATTTTTTTCTGGAGTTTTACTGTATGTTGTGGTTTAATATTTTTCCCTTAGTCTGAAAATTGGATACTATTGTGTGTCATTTGAATCTTTCTAATATTGTAAGATGTGTCTAGCTAATCTAAAAGCTTAAGTTGTTTTAAATGGTGCATTTTTGTTAATTTGAACGTATAATCATGTCTCTTCCCTAAGGATCCTACTCAAAACCTTAACATGACTAGTGGAATAGTCCACTACCTTTATTAAACTCTTTAAATATAATTCAATAGTGTACTTTATACAATGTTATTCTTCTTATATTTACTATGTGCAGTTTGCCCCTAGCTTGAGCTGCATATAGTAGAGAACCATTTGTAGCTCCAGATTTATTGCTGTTAATTTCCTGAGTAATTGTTCAAAGAAGCATCATTATGCTACTAATTTCTCTTTTTTATCCCCAAACTCTAAAATCTTTTTTCTTGGGGATGTTGCCATGAATGCCTTGATCCTTTACTAGGTATTGATGTGAATAATTCTCTTAGACATAAGATTAAAATATTTGTAGTATGGTTTTCATAATTTGTTCGATTTGTATGCTAATGATCAACCATATAGATTGTTAATTGGTAGGTAATTTTCATGTTTGAATGTCCTGTTCTCATTTCATTTCAGCTTATTTAGTAACTTTCATTTTCCAATTGGCTAAGTGGAATTAGTACAGAGGCATTTCTTTGGTCTATTGTATGTGCCTCTATGTGTCTGTGCATACATGTATGCTGGAGAGTAGATTATATCTATGTTTTTTCCCACCTGAAAGATGATACTGTATCATTTTATAAAGCTAATAATGGCACTTACAATTCCATTACTGTTTCTCTGAATAAATCAATGAATTGAGTATATTTCCTTTGGTCCTAAGGTTATTAGAAATGGCCTCTTCAAAAGATGAAGGTACAACAACAAAATCAAGCCGTCTTCCTATAGCTCGACAAGGAACTGGGTCATAAGGACAAAAGATTCGCCTACTCACCAACCATTTTAAAGTAGGGCTGAACAACTCTGATGGAGTGTAAGCATTCAATTTCATTGAGCTAAAAGCAATGTGCAATGCGCTATGTGTTTGGCTTGATACATTTCAAATAATGATCATTATTGCCTCAGGTTGCTATAAATTATGAGGATGGAAACCCTGTAGAGGTGAAAGGAATTGGATGAAAAATCCTTGACAAGGTCCATCAAACATATTCAATGGATCTAGCTGGCAAAGACTTTGCTTATGATGCGGAGAAGAGCTTGTTCACTATTGGTGCACTGCCTGGGAACAAGTTTGAGTTTGATGTTGTCCTGGAGGATATCTCTTCATCTAGGTACACTAGCGTTAAATTTCTATTATATGCTTTTGTTGTAATATAATCCTATCAGCTAAAGTTTGCTTCATGTGTACAGAACTACTGGAGGGAGCCCCAGTGATGTTGATAGCAAAAGATCAAAGAAGCAGCCTTGGTCAAAGGCATACAATGTGGTAATTAAGTATGCTGCAAAAATACCAATGCAACCCATTGCAAATGCACTCCGGGGACAAGATTCTGAACAGTATCAAGAGGCAGTGAGAGTGCTTAACATAATTCTGAGGCAGCATGCTGCCAAACGGTATGGAATTGCTTGCTTATTTTTCATAACTTATTCTGGTTTTCTAAAACTTTTCGTTACAGGGGCTGCCTTATTGTGCGCCAATCTTTTTTTCACAATGAGCCTCAAAACTTTGTTGATCTTGGTGGAGGAGTTTCAGGATGCCGAGGTTTCCATGCAAACTTCCGGGCCACGCAGGGAGGCCTTTCATTGAACATGGGTAAATTGTTATCCAGAAAATCACTACATTTTTTCACCCCCGTCCGTATCAGTATCTTAAGGTGTTTTTAATTTGCAGAATTGTCAACCACAATGATTTTGAAGCCAGGGGTAGTGATAGATTTCCTTCTTGCAAATCAAAATGCAAGAGATCCTTACCAGATTGATTGGTCCAAGGTAACTAGTACTTATTCTCTTTTCCTTGCAACAGGGACTTGTAAATTTTCATATTTGCTCCTCTGTCCAGGCAAAGAGGATGCTGAAGAGTCTTAGGATCAAGGCCAGCCCTTCAAATAGGGAATACAAAATCACTGGCCTCACTGATAAGCCTTGCAAAGATCAGACGTCAGTTTGTTCATTATGAATCCGTTTTGCCTTTTCAAATTTGTTATCGAGCACATATTAAATCTCAGTTGTTTACATTTCAGTTTCATGTTAAAGCAAAAAAATGGGGATGGGGGAGTGCAAGAGGTTGAGATGACTGTTAAAGAGTATTTCACCCATCATCGCCGTATTCCTTTAAAATATTCTGGAGATTTTCCTTGCATTAACGTTGGGAAACCAAAACATCCAACATTTATTCCTCTTGAGGTACTAGACAACTAACAACTGCTAATATATGCAACTTTTAAGGTTGTGACCTCACAGTTTTTCCTTTTGTCTTGTCAGCTTTGCTCTCTGGTGTCTCTGCAGCGCTACACCAAGGCCCTTTCAAATCTACAAAGAGCTTCCCTTGTAGAAAAATCCCGACAAAAGCCCCAAGAAAGGATGAGAACATTGACCGATTTAAGCTCTTGAATCAATTGTAGCTTGTACTAATTCCATACAAGCTATGCATTTCACTATCACGTAAACATGCAGGCTCTAAAGACCAGCAACTATAAGGCTGTCCCTCTTCTTGGATCTGCTGGAATTTCAATCAATGATCAGTTTACTCAAGTTGAAGGTCGTGTCTTGCCAACTCCAAAGGTGACATAGTCAATGTTCAATGTACTGCTGTTGTTGTTCTCTTGTCATTTTAAATTGTTAAATGTTTCTCAGGTTGCACTGTAGATTATAGAATTCGAGTTTGAACACAGTATGTATGACTGACAAGACTTAACATTTCTTATTACTCTACTACAGTTGAGGGTGGGGAATGATCAAGACTTGTTTCCTAGAAATGGAAGATGGAATTTTAACCAGAAGGTAGGTATCCTGCTCATCATTTTTTACTTTCTCCCCATGATTAATCCATGCTCATCCTTTAATTTGAGTCTTGCCAACATAGCGATTGGTTGAACCGGTCAAACTTGAGCGTTGGGCAGCTGTGAACTTTTCTGCCCATTGTGATGTCCATAAGCTTTGTATGGATCTACAAAGTTGTGGGAAAATGAAAGGAATTGTAAGTACCTTTCCAACTCTGGGGTGCAATATGTGAGTGCGTGTGTGTTTATGTAAAAACAATTTTCTGCATCATTAACGTGTTACATCACCAATGCACTTCATCAATCCACCATGTCAGCATATCTTTGAGGAGAATCAGCAGTACAGGCGAAATCCTGCTCCTGTGAGAGTTGAGAAAATGTTAGAAGAATTGAAATAAAAAATTCTAGATCCACCTCAGTTCCTTCTATGCATTCTACCAGGGAAAAAGAACTCTGACCTTTATGGTTGTTGCCTTAGAACCAACAAATCTTGGTTTCTTCAGGATCTTATGTTTAATTATAATTTATAATAAAATTATGGCTGGTATATCTTTTTTAATTGTCTTTTTTTCTGGTAATTTTCCATATTGAAGGCCCCTGGAAGAAAAGGAATTTAGCTGATCTTGGAATTGTTACACAATGCATTGCTGCTACAAAGATCAATGATCAGTACCTTACCAATGTGCTCTTGAAAATCAATGCATAGGCAAGATTTGAATTGACAAAGTTTTTACAACAATTATTAGTGACACGTGATTGATTAAACACTTGTTCCATATCTGGTGCTTCTTTGCAGCTGGGTGGCATGAATTCCTTTTTGACTACGGAGCTTGCCCCTACACTACCTCAGATTTCCAAAGTCCCCACTATCATTATTGGGATGGATGTCTCTCATGGCTCACCTGGACGGGCAGATGCTCCATCCATTGCAGCGGTAGTAAAAGATTATTGCTCATTTTACACTCTGCTTACTTCTCTTGGTCTTAGACTGTCACTGACTTTATGGATTTGAGATCACCAGGTGGTCAGCTCTATACAATGGCCCTTTATTTCACGCTATCGAGCAGCTGATTGTACACAGTCACCGAAGCTGGAAATGATAGATTCTCTGTACAAGAAAGTATCAGATACCAAAGATGAGGGCCTTTTCAGGTTGTTGCTGACTAAATGTAGTTGTTTGTGGTTAAACGTTTTTTTGTATACATGAAGTTTGTCCTGTTTCCAGGGAGCTGCTGTGGGACTTCTACATAAGTTCTAAAAATGTTAAACCTGAGAATATCATCATCTTCAGGTATAATTTCAGTAAACCTGTTTCTTATGTATAATTTTTTGGTTTCTTCTAATTAATGCACATTAAAAGGTAATCATTGCTAATGATAAAGTTGTCTCTGATGTACAGAGATGGAGTAAGTGAGTCCCAGTTCAACCAAATCATTAACATTGAGCTCAATCAGATTATCGAGGTTTGAATGTGCAGTAACTGCAGCTTAGTTTTTCCCTGAAACCTAATCTCTTTCTGATCACAAAATACGACTGTATGCTCTAGGCATGTAGTCATCTGGAAGAAAATTGGTCTCCAAAGTTCACTATCATTGTTGCACAAAAGAACCACCACACAAGATTTTTCCAGACCAACTCACCGGATAATGTTCCTCCTGGTTTGTAATTTTAGCTACGTGGCTTGTGTTGTTAGTGGAGTATGATATGATTGATTGATCGTGTAGAAACTTGCTTGAAATATCTTCCTATGCCAGGGACTGCGATTGACAATGCAATTTGTCATCCAAAGACCTATGACTTCTACATGTGTGCTCATGCT
Source organism: Solanum appendiculatum (assembly GCA_018342035.1). Taxonomy (NCBI): domain Eukaryota; kingdom Viridiplantae; phylum Streptophyta; class Magnoliopsida; order Solanales; family Solanaceae; genus Solanum; species Solanum appendiculatum. The sequence goes on from JAGDQO010000096.1 coordinate 134,902, forward strand.
GGACCTATTGTGAGTTTGCAAATCTCTTTTCTGAGTCTGCTCTGCAATTTCATATTAATTGCTTCTGTCATCTTTTTGCTATTCAGGGAACAACAAGACCTACACACTACCATATTCTGCATGATGAAATTGGATTCTCAGCAGATGACATGCAAGAGCTGGTCCATTCATTGTCTTATGTGAAAGCAAGCAAGCAATCTCCTTCTATGAATGGATGCTACTACTTATAAAATCCTTATCTTTTCTACTACTTGACTGCAGGTATCAGAGAAGTACCATAGCCATCTCTGTTGGTAAGAATAATCTGGAATTACGATTCTTTACTGGCTTTAAAGGTGTTAAAGATAGGATATCATGACATACTACTACTATGCTGATCTGATGAACTTTTTTTTTTCCGAGCAGTTGCACCTATATGTTATGCCCACTTGGCAGCAGCACAGGTGTCACAGTTTATCAAGTTTGATGAAATGTCGGAGACTACCTCTAGCCATGGTGGAGTTGCAAAGGCTGGTAGTGTTGTAGTCCCTCCATTGCCTCGGCTGCACAAGAATGTTTGCAGTTAAATGTTCTTCTACTAAACTAAAGAAAATATCTGGTTCTGTAATGTAATGAATCTTAGAACTAAGTAGTATATCACTGCAAGTCTTATGTTTTTTTGTCTAAGGCACTGTTGGTGGGGTGGAGAAAACTAAATTATGCTGGTTTCTGGTTGTGTTGGGGATGAATGCCAGAAATCAGCAAATTATAGTCGTTTGTGCTTTTGTGTTAAGCCATTGCATTGGCATTGTTATTGGATACAAGTTGTTGGGAGCTTTTGTTTTGCTGTTTAGACAAATATTTATCTACATATAATAGGTACCCTTTAAGATGTTGCTATGAGACGTGTAGTTTTCTAATTATCTTTGCTATCTTCATATGTTTTTCCTCTTTGATGTGATCCTGAAAATATCATACTCAACTCTCTACAAGTCAAAAAATTAAAAGGACTTGGCCTCGAGGAGGCTCTATCTTTGGATGGAGGATGCAGAAGAGTAAGAGGAGATGGTGATCCGAGATTCAGGTTAAAGGAAACAAGTGTTATATCTGTTTCTCCTTAGATACCTCAAGTACACAGTGTTATATCTGTTTCCCAACCCGTGTTCATGAATGTCATAGAGCAGGTAAAAAGAACCCTGCAAACTTGAATAGACAATAGAAACACGACAAATTACCAAGTGGTGTGTTTCATCAAAAAAATAAAAGTGAAATATGTTCGCTTTGGAAAAGGAACCAGCTAACATCATGATAACATATCCCACTAGGATTCAATTCCATCACACTAGCTACTCACACTTCCGTAGGGAATACATAATTTAATATACCCTAATATTGAATTTTTTAGAGTTTATACATACTCCTTTTTACTCTTGTGGTGTTGGATTCAATTGCTCCCAAAGCGTAATGAGCTGTAAAGTGATCCTGAAATCACTTCATACACTTAATAGTTAACATGAGGATGTGCTAACGTAGTCTTATACTTTATAGTAAAAACCAGACGAAGATAAGAAAACAACTAACCATATGATCACTATATATTTGTTTGTGATTAATTAACTGTTGTTTTCCCTATTTAGGAGAGTTAACCGTAGAATGTTTCAAATCTGTAGAAGGGTAATAGGACTATCTTTTAAGAGTCCCTTTCTTTAAAGGTACTCTACTTCTTTTTAACGTTTCTAAGTTAATGTTTGTCTTTGCTAAATATTTTCAAGTCAAAGAAAATTTTGGCATTTCTTTATGGAAAAATTACCTAAATACATATCTTAATTTATCATAATCTCTAAAATTCCCTATCATTTGAAATTTTTTCAAAAATCCCCTCTCGGATACATCACTCTCCTCTCACTGATACATCCTTATCCCCCTCTCGGATACATTCGTCCCCTCTCTGATACATCCCTCACCTATGTATCCGGAAGTCCAGTAATGTATCCGAAATCTATAAATTTTAAGGAATTTTTGTAATTTGAAAAAGAGTAGAGAAATAATGTAATTAACTCTTAATACTATGAGATTTATGTAAATTATACCTACTTTATTTAGGTGTCATAAATCACCTTAAAAATAATTAAGAAGTGACTCCTTAATTAATTTGGAAATTACTAATATGTTGTACACTAATTTGACTTGAGTAAAAATAGGATATAACAAACCAAATTACCAATGAACACCTATCATTCATAGGTTGTAAACTAAATTAACAATACATCTAACCAAATGATCCCTAATTGTATATCAAATACAAAAAGTATTATCTACCAAATTTGCTAATTTGTACAGTGTTTCTACACATCCAATAGCAAAAATATAAATTAAGGTAAAGACAAGTTTATCGAAAAAAACATAACTAACCATTGATAGTTTTATGAAAACACTTGCCATCTGCAAAAGAAAAACAAGATAACAATCAAAATATATCATAACTCGAAAAACAAAAAGAAGAAGAAAATTACAACAACAACATATCCAGTAAAAGTAGACCTCTACCTAGAGATAGAGAGATGTTGTTTTCGAAAGACCAGAGTAAAACAAAGAAGAAGAAAAGAAATTGCATACAAGTTGATTATGTACAATCGCCGGTTAACATAATTATTAAAAGATAGGTAAAGCAGAAACTAGTCAAAGACAACCAAAAAGTTGTTATAAAAGAAAACAGAAAGTAAGACTAACAATACCATAATTTTATCATTAAATTAATATCACAATGTCAATATTTATTTTAAATCTATTCACATATACATAATTATTATAGAATTCATCACTTAAATTTTGCCTACAACTTGAAAAATCATAGAAAAATATAAATATGTGACAAACTTCGATAATTATGATTCAATAATTATGCCTCTAATATCACAATTATCAAATTTCTTTCCAATTCTAATCTCTTTTTAAAATTTCTTTTGAATCGTGTCCTTAGAGAAAATACATTAATTGATACGGGGTAATCAAATATGGTAATTGAAATCAAATACAAAATATTATGTATAAAGAAGCTAAATCAAGATAGAATATTTTCCATATCTGTATCATATATTATGATTTCATTATAGTATATTCTCTGATTCTTTACCTTTAATTACTTGATGTGATTTATTAGTTTTACTGATATTGTGGGATCTTTTACCACATAATTCTTTTGTATTTAAACTAGGGGTGGGCATTCGGTATTCGGTTTGGGATTCTCAGATTTCAGGTTCGGTAATTTGGTAATTGGTAGTTAAAAATAGATACCAAATTTTTAAATTTCGGTTCGGTAATCGAAAAATTAAACTTCGGTTTGGTACGGTATTCGGTAATACCGTATTGAAGTTGTAGTCGATTATATTACAAAGTTAACACTATTTTTCTAATTATTTCTATTTTTTTATATGGAGACACAATATAATAGAAAATCAACAAGTAAGAAGATATCAAGAAAAGCAAATTGATACAACAAAAAGACATATGTATTTGGTTGTTTATGTTTATTCTTTTAACTTTCCCTTTGAACATATACCAATTAGTAATGGACATGTTGATATGTGACCTTTATTAAGTAACTAATTCTGTATTCGGGAAATACCGAATACCAAATGGTACTAATGTCTCATACCAAATCCAAACACGAATATCATAATTCTAAAATTTTACTCCCAAATACCATACCCAATACCGTATTACCGAATATCAAATTACTAAAAATTTTGATTCGGTTTTCGGTATTTTATCCCCAGCCCTAATTTAAACAATACATAGTATCAATGAAAGACACAAAACATTTCTCCTGTGTACTCTACTCCTTTATGTATCAGAGCTATCAACACTCAAACGAGTATAAACCTGTAATCATCTTCCCATCTTATTCATCAAGTTTTTTCCCTTCCATTCCAAACCACCTAAAATCAATGGCGGATTCATCTGCTTCAGAAATCAATCTGAACATCAACGACCCAATCAACACTTCATCCACAATTGTGAATGTTGCTGCAACCAAAATGCAGATCATTAACATCAACCCAACTGCATAACTTCCAATCAAACTTACTGGTGGTGCAAACTTTGCAACATGGAAAGCTCAAATTCAAAAGGTCATGAACGGGTTTGACTTAATGTGCTATCTTGATGGATCCATAACACCATCACCACGCACCATTAAGCAAGACACACAAGATGTAGTCAATTCAGATTTCAAAATCTGGTTTCAGCAAGATAATCTCATCTGAAATGCCTTAATGGCATCTATTGACTCCACAATTGCACCATCAGTTGCCTCTGCTGAAACTTCAAAAGAAGCATGGGATTATTTGCATACTACATATGCAAATAGATCTCAAACCAGGATCTACAGTCTTCGAGATGCATTGGTGAAAGTTCAGCGAGATCAAAAATCTGTCACCGATTATCTCAGGGAAATAAGAACTATCACTAATGAATTAGCTGCTGCCGGTGCTCGCATTTCTAACGAAGAGTTGGTTGTAAAAATTCTTTCGCCTTGGACCTGAATATAAGGCTCTAAGTACTGTTATTCGTTCGAGAGATTCTCCTATTTCATATGAGAAATTGGCACACAAACTCACAGATCATGAACTTTATCTAAAGCAAGCTGAAAAGAAGCAACCACCAACTCCAATCACTACTCAATTTGCACAGCGAACAACTAATCACAATAACAATAGCAACAGGCAAACTCACCGCTGGTCTGGTTAGCCTCAATGGCATTCGCAAACTACTCCTTCTGGAATGCAACAATGGCGTACCCACCACACTCAAAGCAATGGAAAATTTTCCCAGCCATGGCATCCCTCCATCCCTTTGCAGGCCAAAATGCAAATCCAAATGTCAGTTATGTGAAAATTTTGGTCACACTGCAAATGTTTGTCGTTCCAAGTCGCATAACCATTTTGACGCTAAGGATATGTTTGTTGCTCGGTCTTTTTCCAATACTGCTCCATGGATTCTGGATTTCGGTGCCTCATATCATATCATTGTGGATTCTCAGAACATAGCCTCTCCACATGAATACACGGGTCCTGAACAAGTTTCAATGGGTGATGGTAATGGTATTTCGATCATCCACACTAGTTCCACTCCCATACATTCTTTTTCCTTACATAATATTCTATGTGCTCCATCTATCAAAAAGAATCTTATATCTATTTCAAAATTTTGTCAACAAAACCAAACATCTATTGAATTCTATCCTTTTTCTTTTGTTGTGAAGGCACTGACTACGGAGGCACCACTATTACAAGGCCGGAATAGAGATGCCTTGTATGAATTGCCAACGTTTACGACTTCAACACATTCATCTCCTATAGCCTATGCGGCAAATACTTCTCAAGTTCCTTCATCTCTGTGGCATCGTCGTTTAGGACATCCTAATATCCATCTTTTGAAGCTTCTTTTAAGAAATTACCAGTTGCCTTATTTTAATAATTTTTGATCTTGTAATTCATGTCATTGCAATAAAAGCCAATGGATTCCATTCTCATTTAACTCTTTGCAAAGTTCAAGGCCTTTTGAAACGCTCTATACCGATGTTTGGGGTCCTTCACCCGTTCTATCCCTTGATCAAAAGCGTTATTACATCGTTTTAGTCGACCAATTTGCCAAATATATTTGATTCTATTCACTTAAAAAAAAATGTGATGTAGTCAAGGTCTTCTTTGAATTCCAGCCACTCAGTGAGAAGTTTTTCAATACTAAGATTCTCACCTTACATTCTGATAGGGGAGGAGAATTTAAGGGACTAAAATCACTTCTTGCTGAATTTGGGATTCAACATTTATCCTCTCCCTCATATACCCCACAAAGAATTTCCTTAGCTGAAAGACGTCATAGGCACATTATAGAAACTGCTAGAACCCTACTTCACCAAGCATCACTACCGCCCCAATTTTGGAGCTTTGCTTGCCAAACTGCTGTTTACTAAATTAACATATTTCCTACATCCTTAGATAATATTTCTCCATATCAAGCTCTTTTTGGTACAACTCTCAATATTTTCTCACTTTTTATGTTTAGTTGTTTATGCTATCCTTGGCTAAAGCCATATACTAAAAATAAACTTGAACCAAGATCCACACCATGTGTCTATTTAGAATTCTCCACTCACTTTCATAGTCATCAATGTTTTGATCACGAATCCTCAAAAATATATTTCTCCAGAGACGTAAAATTTCTGGAAGATAGTTTTCCTTATGAAAATATTTTTTCCAAATATAAGGGAATCTCTCAGAACATCTTATGGTTTAATTCCACATCCAATTCGGATACATCTTCCTTTACTCAATATTGTCCAGATCATACAATATCTTTTCCTATTACTATACGAAGTCCACTTCCAATCAAAGAACTTGGCTATTCGTACAAATGAATCTACTGCACCAGCAACAGTTCCGTCAGAACTTCCAGCAATCCGACAAAATGAGGTAACTTCCTCCTCTCTAGATAATTCCTTTCTTACTGTTGAATCGTCCACATCTCTCCCCTTTTATTCCCTTTCCCAACAACAATACTCACCATAACTTAACTTCCCTTCTCAGACCAACCAGTCTTCACCACCACGACACCCTGTCACCCGCTCCAACATCAAATCACTAAGCCCAATCCAAAGTATGCATCCATGGCCACCCTTACATCCCAAATACCACCAGTCACAGTTAAACAAGCTTGCAAGGACCCACAATGAAGACAAGCTATGCAAAGTGGACGCTCTCATGAGCAACAAAACATGGAACCTTATTCCTCCATCTAATCACCAAAAAATTGTGGAGAATAAATGGATCTTCCGCATCAAGCGCAAACCTGATGGATCAATTGAATGGTACAAGGCTCACCTTGTTGCCAAAGGTTTCACTCAATGGCCCGGAATCGATTATGTTGATACTTTCAGTCCGGTTGTCAAACCAACAACCATTCGAACAGTACTTGCCATCGCCACACAAAATAAGTGGCCGCTTCATCAACTAGACATAAACAATGCTTTTCTACAAGGTACACTGACTGAGAAAGTCTTCATGAAACAATTGAAAGGTTTTGAGAGTCCTTATCACCCAAACTACGTATGCAAACTAAACAAAACCATATATGGTCTCAAACAAGCACCCCATGCTTGGTACACCGAGCTCACGAATTTTCTCATTTCTGCTGGGTTTCTGATCACTCTTTATTTACCTTACACTCTCATAAAATTGTCATTTTCTTGCTTGTATATGTAGATGACATTGTTATTACAGGCAATAACTTGCAAACTATTAACTACATCAAGAGCGCACTCTCAAACCATTTTTCACTCAAAGACCTTGACCCCTACATTTTTTCCTAGGCATTGAAGTCCTTCCACAATCAGGTGGATTATTTCTTTCTCAAACCAAGTACATAATGGACATCTTGTAGGAGTTCTCTATGCAGGACTGCCAGGGTGTCTCTACACCATTATCCACCACGAGATCACTTAGGTTGAATAATGGCTCCTCTCCTACAGATGCAAAACAATACGTAGTGCAATTGGAAAGCTCCAGTATCTTGCATTTACTAGACCGGACATAAGCTTTGTTGTTAATAAGCTCTCTCAATTTATGTATCAGCCATATCACACACATTGGCAAGCTGTGAAGCGCCTCCTTCAGTATCTCAAATTAACTATCCATCATGGGCTTCTTTTTCGCCATGGATCAAATGCTTCCCTTCATGTTTATATCGATGTCGATTGGGGCAGCGGACCGCGATGATCGTACCTCTACTTCTGCTTATGTTATCTATCTTGGCTTACCACCAATCGGCTGGTCATCGAAGAAACAAAGAACAATCACCCGATCTTCAATTGAGGCCGAGTCTCACGACGTTGCTCATGCCGTTGCCAAGACAAATTGGCTTACCAATATTCTCAAAGAGCTTCGTATCTCTCTTGATAATGTACCAACTATCTACTGCAATAACATTGGCACCACCTACTTGTGCCAAAATTCAGTTTTCCACAGTAGAATGAAGCACATAGCCATTGATTTTCATTTTTTTAAGGACCAAGTCCAACGTCAACAACTCCACATAATACACGTTCACTCAGCTGATCAGCTAGCTGACGCACTTACGAAATCTTTATCCAAAGCACAAACTCAATGGGCTGTCTCCAAGTTAGGGGTCGTTCCACCACCCCCTAACTTGTGGGGGCATAAAGAAGCTAAATCAAGATAGAATATTTTCCATATCTGTATGATATATTCTGATTTTATTATTATATATTCACGGATTCTTTACATTTAATTACTTGATAGGATTCATTAGTTTTACTGATATTGTGGGATCTTTTACCACATAATTCTTTTGTATTTAAACAACACATTGTAGCAATGAAAGACATAGAACATTTCTCCTATGTACTCTGCTCCTTTAATATATGTAGCCATCAATTAATTAAGGTAGTTCTATAATTAAACCTATCAAAAGTTTATTCACGACAAAAGCTAAAGTTGTTGTCACGACCTAAAGTACCCCCTAGACGTGACATGGCGTACAAGACCCCGAAAGGCCCCAAACAAGCCACTTAGCATACATCATACAAGATAATAGTAGTTTACGAGTTCAAAGACAATCTATTTATCAAAAGAGCTGACAAAAGTAGAGAAAATCTAACATACTCTCAAAGCCATCTAAGACATCAATAGAATGAAAGTGGGACGTAACCCATACAAGTTCTAACGTAAAATGGCATAAAACTGTAAATGTGACCTTGTCCTCGAATGTATGAGGACTCACCAAGTCTTCGAGTCTCAAATCAACGAACTAACCATGGGTGGATGGAGAAGAGCCGGATCCTACATTTTTGTGATAATGTAGGCAAGAGTATGCGTTAGCGCAAAAATGTACCAAGTATAATAACTATGCATAGAGGTTATACAATCATGCTAAAATAAGGGGCTATACATAAGATGCAATGACCAAGCTAAATAATAAGATGACATGATAGAAAACATGAGTCAAAACCATAGTCAATGCAAGGAAATCATCTTAAAACAACACATACTTGAATTACCTCTTTAGGAAAATGACCTTAGTTCATTATGTGGGAAATGAGCCTTAACCGACATAGACCATGTGAGCTATAACATGGAATTCGGTGTCTACCCTACACCGAAAAGAGGTGTCCTTACTTGCCAAGGTAAGAACCATAATTTCTAGCTTAAGTGGATCCACTAGCTAATGTCTATCTAAGACAATCATCCTATGGTGGCACATAGTTTATGGGATAAGGAGATTGCTACTAGAAACCCGGCTCTACTACGGGAGAGCTTCCATCTCAATATCCTCTAGGTGCGAAGCATAAATCCCACGGAATAGTTATAATTCATAAGTCATCTTGTCATTTATAGACATGGGTAATTGCCTCTTGTCTTATCATTAGAATAACTCCTAGTTCTTGATTCAAAGTTTAGTTGAGAAAACCTTTCAACCCTTATGAATCCTTCATGTAAGAAATCCTTTCACAACTTCAAGAACAACAATGCTTCACTCTCAAAGAAACTAAATTCATCATCAATTTCATAATTGAACATGCATATCCTCATAAATTCATCTTTTGATCATTCATAAACTTCATCATAAAATCGTAGCTTAGAAATCATAGATCATGCATGGGATCATGTAATTTCATCTTAAATCATTCAATTATCTCAATTCATGTATAAATAAACATAATTCAATCAATTAGATCAACATTGAAAGAACCCATGAGATTGAAGAAAACCCTAATTTCAATTGGAGAATCTAACTTGTGAAAATTGGAGAATTTTGGAACCCTATGGATGAAAGGACTCCATAGGTGAAAGCCATCATACCTTGATGCCAAAATCTCTAAATCAATGGAGGATTAGGAGGTTTGATCTTGGAACCTTAGATTCTTCTTCTTCTTCTTCTTCAAGCTTTAGAGAGAAAAATATTTGAGAGGTGATTGAAGAGATTTTGGGGGAAGTTGAAAAGTGATTAGAATGGGTAGATTTTAGGCTTAGAAGTCTTATATAGGGTCTAAGATTAGGACTAAACTGACTTAGGTTAGGCATTAAACAATTTGGAAAAAGACCAAAAAGCTCTTAAAAATAACAGTCGAATTCCGACCTACAGTCCGTAGGTCCAACTACGGACCGTCCTGGTCAACTGTAGAAAAATTCAGAGATTAATAATTTTGGACTTCCAATGATGGTTGTCGTGTACGGTTTGTTGGTCCACTTACGGACCATACATACCAACCATAGATCCCAACTTTGACCCTAAAAAATTCACCAAGTCTGGGAGTGACCTACGAGATCTATCTACGATCCAGAAAAGCAATGACGAACTATCTTGTTGAGTCGTAGAAAGGATCCTGAAACTTGACATTTTGAAATCATTTATCCTTCCACCTACGGCATGTAAGTTAACCTACAGTCCGTAGATGGCTTCCTTCAGTACTGGCATCAGTTCTGAAAACCTAAAATTTTTCCTTCTTTTCGAATTCGAGGTGTTACAATATCTCCCCCTTGGGAACGTTCGTCCTCAAATGGGAATCAAGACATCATAAAGAGGGTAGAAACTAGATCTAACTGCCCGACATGAATGCAATCACATAAATGCACATATCCGAGGAGGAAACATCAACTCCAAGCTACAGCATGTTCAAATCATCATCTAATAAGGCCTGTATGCAACTCATACTCAAAGCACAAAAACATGAAGAAATCAATCAAGTTAACTTATTTTCTAAAAAATTAAGCTTTTCATGAACATGCATAAATGATGAATCATGGGAATATGTACGACACATGAGACTAAAAGAGTGAACCATGAAGAACTAAATACCTCAAGCTAGAGTAGGGATGGAGAGAAAGAGATGAGGATAACGGGATATCATATCGGCCTTGGCCTCCCAAGTAGCACCCTCAACTAACTGATTCCTCCAAAGAACCTTTACAGAAGCAACTTCTTTGTTTCTCAACTTCCGAACTTGACGGTCCAAAATCTCAACCGGAACTTCTTCATAAGAAAGGTTGTCCTTTATACCAAGATTTTCCAATGGTACTATAGATGTCGGATCACCAACATATTTCTTCAACAAGGAGACATGGAAAACCGGATGAATCGAAGCTAAGTCATTAGGCAAATCCAGTTCATAATTAACCTTGGCAATACGCCTCAAAATCTGATATGAGCCCACATAACAGGACTAAACTTCCCTTTATTTCCAAACCTCATTACACCCTTCATGGGTGAGATTTTCAAGTAAACCCAATCATTAACATCAAATTCTAGATCTCTTCTCCTAACATCGGCATAGGACCCCGTCAACTTTGAGTCATTTTCAACCTCTCTCTAATAAGCTGAACCTTCTCAATAGTCTCATGTAGTAATTCGGAACCTATCAAGGAAACTTTGCCAACTTCAAACCAACCTATAGGAGATCTACACCTCCTACCATAAAGAACCTCAAATGGAGCCATACCAATACTTGAATGATAGCTATTATTGTAAGCAAACTCAATCAAAGGCAAATGATCATCCCAATTACCCTTGAAGTCAATCACACATGCTCTAATCATATCTTCCAAAGTTTGGATAGTACGCTCCGTTTGTCCATCGATTTGAGGATGAAAGACCGTGCTAAGCTTAACACGGGTACAAAGGCCCTTTTGGAAAGATTTCCAAAATTGAGAAGTAAATTGGGTACCATGATCAGATATAATGGATAGGGGCACTCCATGCAACCTAACCATCTCTCTTAGGTACAACTTAGCATAGTCTTCCACCGAATAAGAAACCTTGAAGAGAATGAAATGAGCTGATTTCATCATACGATCCACAATAACCCAAATCGAATCATGTTGTCGCCGGGTGCATGGTAAACCAACAACAAAATCCATACTCAAATCTTCCCACTTCCAAGTAGGAGTGCAAATTTCTTGGGACAAACCTCTCGGCTTTTGATGCTCGACTTTCACTTGTTGGCAATTAGGACACTTAGCCACAAATTTCGCAATGTCCTTCTTCATCCCATTCCAATAGACCTCTCGCAAGTCACGGTATATCTTGGTGGCTCTCGGATGAATGGAATATCGGGAACTATGGGCTTCCGATAAAATCTGCTCCCTCAGATTATCAACATTGGGAACACACAAACGACCTTGATATCGAAGCACACCATTTCCTCTTGGGAGAAAACCTCGACGGACTTTTTAAGCACCGTTTCCTTCAATTCAACCAAATTCGGATCAAGACCTTGCCTGGCTTTCACATCTGACACAAAAGACAATTTTGAACCATTATGAACAACACCACCACCTTTATTAGTATCAATCAACCGAACATCCATTCGGTCCAATCTATGAATATCTTGAATAAACTCCTTCTTACCATCCTCAACATGAGCAACACTACCCATAGATAACCGACTAAGGGCATCTGCCACCATGTTTGCCTTGCCGGGGTGATAGAGGACACTATGTCATAGTCACATGAACACCATACAAATAATGCCTCCAAATCTTTAGAGCAATACACCACCACCGCTAGTTCTAAATCATGGGTAGAATAGTTCTTTTCATGAATCTTAAGTTGCCTTGAAGCATAAGCAATGAATTTCTCTTTCCGCATAAGGACACATCCCAACCTGATTCTTGAAGCATCACAATAAACCACAAATCCATCGAACCCTTCCGGTGAAGCCAATATCAGAGCGGAGTAAGTCTATCTTTCAATTCTTGGAAACTCTTCTCACATGCTTCAGACCATACAAACTTAACTTTCTTTTGGGTCAATGCCATCAATGGAGAGGCAATCGAAGAGAAACCCTCAACAAACCTTCTATAGTAACCAGCCAAACCCAAGAAACTTTGAATATCTGAAGGGGATAGAGGTCTAGGCCAACTCTTAACAAAATCAGTTTTTATAGGATCTACCTCAATACCCTTACCGGAGACAATGTGACCAAGAAAAGCCATGGATCTTAACTAAAACTCACATTTACTAAACTTTGCAAAGAGTTGTTGGTCCTTGAGGACTTGCAACACAATACTTAAATGATTAGTATGCTCATCCTCACTCCTTGAGTAAATCAAAATATCGTCGATGAACACAGTCATAAACATATCTAGGTATTGTCTAAGCACTCTGCTCATCAAATCCATAAATGCGGCCGGAGCATTTGTCAAACCAAACAACATTACTAAGAATTCGTAATGACCATATCTCGTCCAAAAAGTCGTCTTCAGAATGTCATCTTCCTTCACCCTCAGTTGTTGATAGCCTGACCGAAGGTCAATCTTAGAGAAGTATCTTGCTCCATGAAGTTGATCAAACAAATCATCTATCCATTGGATAGGATACTTATTCTTAATAGTAACCTTATTCATATAGCGGTAGTCAATACAAATACGAAGTGAACCATCCTTTTTTCAAACAAACAAAACTAGAGCACCCCATGGAGAGATACTCGATCGGATGAAGCCCTTATCCAAAAAATCTTTCAATTGCTCCTTCAATTCCTTATGTTCGGTCGGAGCCATTCGGTAAGGAGGAATAGAGATACATTGCGTATCTGGGAGAAGGTCAATGCCGAAGTCTATTTTCCTTTCGGGAGGAACACCGGGTAAATCATCGGAAAACACTTCCAGAAACTCATTTACAACGGGGACCGACTCAAGGATATGGGTTTCAGAATCCATATCCCTAACCTTAACAAGATGGTATATGCAACACTTAGAAATCATCTTTGTAGCTTTAAGACAAGAAACAAATCGACTCTTACGAATAGAATTTCTCCCTTTCCACTCTAGGATGGGTTTGCTTGGAAATTGGAACTTGACCACTTGGGTTCTACAATCAATAGAAGCATAACATGAATACAACATATTCATCCCAAGAATAACATCAAAATCTAACATATCAAGCTCTACAAGATCAACATGAGTGACTCTATAGGGTAACGAGATGGGACAATTTCTATAAACTCTCTTAGCCACAATAGATTCACCAATAGGAGTAGAGATGGAAAAAAGATCTAACAACGCATCTGAAAGAATATCAAACCTCCTAGCCACATATGGCGTCACAAAATATAAGGTAGCACCGGGATCAAGCAAAGCATAAATATCAAGACGAAATACTTTCAACATATCGGTAACCACATCGGGAGAACCCTCTTGATCATGTCGAGTTTGGAAAGCACATAAATAGTTTTGCTTGGGAGCATTTGAACCCGAACCACTAGGCAGAGCTTGTCTACCTTCTCTTCCCTTAGCCATAAGTGATGGACAATCCCTTATCTTATGACCACTCTTATCAAAACCAAAGCAACCATCCGTACCGGCTAAGCATTTACCCTTATGTTTCCTTCCATATTTAGCACAAGTAGTCAATGAAAATCCACCACCGTTCCCTCCTTGAGTCTTAGGGTTAGACACCCAATCTTTGTTAAACTTAGGAGGAGCATTGGAGGAACCTTGACCGAAAAACCTTTATCGAAACTTAGAACGACCATATCCATCGGACCTCGTGCGGGAAAAGTTACCATCACCGGTCTTAGACCTCTTTACCTCCCTAGACTTTTCCTTAAGTTTCTCCTCTTCTATTTGTTGAGCATGTACCATTAGGCAAGAAATTTCCATATCATGGATAAGCATAGCGGTACGACATTCCTTGCCCACCATTTTGGATACTCTGAAACAAACTTACTCATCCTTGCCCTAGGGTCGGCAACCATAGTAGGAGCATATCTAGACAATTGTGTGAATTTTAAAGCATACTCCTTCACATTCATATTTTCTTGACGAAGATTGATGAACTCAAGCACCTTTGCCTCCCTCATCTCAAGGGGAAAGAACCTATCAAGGAAAGAAACTTTAAACTTCTCCCAATCAAGAGGACCCGCATCCACCGCCCTCTCTTCCTTCCATTGGTTGAACCAAACTTGTGCAACACCCTTAAGTTGATAGGCGGCCAATTTTGCCTTTTCCACCGGTATCATACCCATAATCATTAGCACCTTGTACACCTCATCAATAAACTCTTGATGATCTTCCTCAACCCTAGAACCATGAAACTCCGAAGGATTCATCCTAGTGAAGTACCTCACTCTAGATGCTACCGTACCCACATTTGGGTTCACGGGGACCATAACATCCCTATTGGCTTGAGCCTTCATGGCTTGGGCTAACACTTGAAAAGCAGCCCTAAACTCTGCATTAGTTACATGCTCAGCCAAAGGGTCGACCGAAACTTGAGGAGCTTTTTGAGGAGCTTCTTATTCCATATTCTCTCTCGCATTCCTCCTAGAGTATGCCCTTCGAGTGGCCATATCCTAAAAAGCATCGGATAGGGATTAGGAGAGAGATACATATAGAGTTAAACTTTATCGCACGACTTTAGAATGATGAAAGAAGTGGAGTTTCCTAAACAACTTATAGCCTCTCATTCATAAGTGTGGCGCGCTTCACACCCATGAATAAGACTCTACTCGACGTGGCCTATGAGACATTCTAGGACTTTTCTAAAACCTGACACTCTGAATACTAAGTTTGTCATGACCTAAAGTACCCCCTAGATATGACATGACGTACAAGACCCCAAAAGGCCTCATAAAAGCCACTTAGCATACATCATACAAGATAATAGTAGTTTACGAGTTCAAAGACAATCTATATATATCAAAAGAGTTGAACAAAGTAGCGGAAGTCTAACATAGACTCAAAGACATCTAATACATCAATAGAATGAAACTGGGATGAAACCCATACAAGTTCTAAAGTAAAATGGCATAAAACTGTAAATGTGGCCTTGTCCTAGAATGTATGAGGACTCACCAAGTCTTTGAGTCTCAAATGCAATGAACTTACCATGGGTGGATGGAGAAGAGCCGAATCCTACATTTTTGAGATAATGTAGGCAAGAGTATTCATTAGTACAAAAATGTACCAAGGATGATAACTATGCATAGAGGTTATAAAATCATGCTAAAAGAAGGGGTTATACATAAGATGCAATAACAAAGTTAAATCATAAGATGACATGATAGAAAACATGAGTCAAAATCATAGTCAATGCAAGGAAATCATCTTAAAATAACACATACTTGAATTACCTCTTTAGGAAAATGACCTTAGTTCATTATGTGGGAAATGAGCCTTAACCGATATAAACCATGTGAGCACATGGAATATGGTGTCTATCCCACACCGAAAAGAGGTGTCCTTACTTGCCAAGGTAAGAACCATAATTTCTAGCTTAAGTGGATCCACTAGCTAATGTCTATCTAAGACAATCATCCTATGGTGGCCCATAGTTTATGGGATAAGGAGATTGCTACTAGAAACCCGGCCTCTACTACTGGAGAGCTTCCATCTTAATATCCTCTTGGTGCTAAGCATAAATCCCATGGAATAGTCACAATTCATAAGTCATGTTATCATTTATTGAAATGGGTAATCGCCTCTTGCCTTATCATTAGAATAGCTCCTAGTTCTTGATTAAAAGTTTAGTTGAGAAAACCTTTCAACCCTTATGAATCCTTCATGTGAGAAATCCTTTCACAACTTCAAGAACAACAATGCTTCACTCTCAAAGAAACTAAATTCATCATCAATTTCATAATTGAACATGCATATCCTCATAAATTCATCTTTTGATCATTCATAAACTTCATCATAAAATCGTAGCTTAGAAATCATAGATCATGCATGGGATCATGTAATTTCATCTTAAATCATTCAATTATCTCAATTCATGTATAAATAAATATAATTCAATCAATTAGATCAACATTGAAAGAACCCATGAGATTGAAGAAAACCCTAATTTCAATTGGAGAATCTAACTTGTGAAAATTGGAGAATTTTGGAACCCTATGGATGAAAGGACTTCATAGGTGAAAGCCATCATACCTTGATGCCAAAGCTCGAAATCAATGGAGGATTAGGAGGCTTGATCTTGGAACCTTAGATTCTTCTTCTTCTTCTTCTTCAAGCTTTAGAGAGAAAAATATTTGAGAGGTGATTGAAGAGATTTTGGGGGAAGTTGAAAAGTGATTAGAATGGGTAGATTTTAGGCTTAGAAGTCTTATATAGGGTCTAGGATTAGGACTAAACCGAATTTGGTTAGGCATTAAATAATTAGAAAAAAGACCAAAAAGTCCTTAAAAGCAACAGCCAAATTCTGACCTACGGTCCGTAGGTCCAACTACGGACCGTCCTGGTCAACCGTAGAAAAGTTTAGAGATTAATAATTTTGGACTTCCAGCGACGGTTGCCATGTATGGTTTGTTGGTCCACTTACGGACCGTACATACCAACCATAGATCCCAACTTTGACCCTCAAAATTCACCAAGTCTGGGAGTGACCGACAAGACCTATCTACGGTCCGTAGAAGCAATGACGGACTGTCCTGTTGAGCCGTAGAAAGGATCCTAAAACTGGACATTTTGAAATCATTTACCTTGCCACCTACGGTTCCCACCTACGGCCCGTAAGTCAACCTACGGTCCGTAGATGGCTTCCGGCAGTACTGGCATCAGTTTTGAAAACCTGAAATTTTTCCTTCTTTTCAAATCCGAGGTGTTACAGTTGTCCATATTTTGGAGTCTCCTCGTATAAGTAGTTGGATTCATGTAATATTTCATTATTTAGGATGCCTTAATTAAGTTGGCCAATTATTTTAGGATTTATATTATAGTCAATATTTAATATCATTAAAATAATTGTATGATAATTGAAGGAAAGTGGTGAAAAGATGATTTTGTCTAAAGCGAGGTCTTTCAATGAAGGAAAACAAAATTCAAACAACATTTCTAAGGGTCTTCATGCTTTTAATATATTATAAATGATTAATTCTATATAGTAGTTTGTAGGATTCTTTCTTTTTAGGACTGACAAAGAAGAGTTAATTAATTTTTAAAATGAAATTAGATTAATTAAAAAATTTTAAGTTAATATTTAAATGCTCAAAAACTATACTATATTGATATTGTTAAAAATATATTTTAAAATATTGATCAAAGTTTATGTAATTTAACCATATAAAAAAGATATATGTGATAAGTAAAAGTGAATAACAGAAAGTATGTGACTACATTGAATGAGTTAAAAAAAGATCATGAGTAAGTCAATAGTCCTCCTTTTGGCATATATCTTGAAGCACTAGAGGCCTTTCGAATTTTTCCTTGCAACTTTCTTTGGAAAAGAATGTCACATTTGCTTTAGACACTTCAAATAGTAATTCTATGATTTCAATCAGTGTGGGCACTCTTATGAAACAACCAACTGATTGTAGAGTGGTTTTCGCGATTGACTTTGGGGATTAGAGATGGCAATGGGGCGGGGCGGGGCGGGTTTAGCTTAACCCGCTCTGCCCCACATAATAACTTTTTTCATTTTCGACCCGCCTCACCCCACCCCGCATAAACCTGCCCCGCATAAATTTTGATTGTTTCCTTTTTAAGTAAGTTTGATACTAAAAATCAAATCATTTTCTCATTAAGTTGTATTAATTTAATAGATAATGACTTAAAATTTTATTTTTTAGAGATTAATTGGGAAGCATGTAAGAAACCGTATTAGTTTTGATTGAACCATTTTCATTTACTATCTTGATTATTTTAGTAACATTAAAGGTTTACCATGTTAAAAACTTGTGGGGAATATGTACATCCTAGTTTCATCTTCTATTGATTTTACAAAACGTTAAATCCTGCTTACTTGGTTACTTGTTACCAAATTCAATCAATTAAGATTTTGTGTTATAAAAACCTCCTTTTTTACGAAAATAATCTGACTAAAAGTAAAATCAACGATAAATTAGCCTAAGTCTAGACCTCATTCCCCGTGGGATCGATCCTAAGCTCTGTTAAGTTCTTTATTTGAACAACGACCGCTTATACTTCTTTATGGAGGTGTAATTTGGGCATATCAGATTTTGGTGCCGTTGCTGGGGAATAAGGCTTTTAGATTAGACTAATTTTGTTATTGCATTGCTAGTCAATTATTTCCTGATTTACGTTTTCTGTTTGTTTTTGTTTTCTACCGGCCCAGTTCACAGTGTATGCCAAGTACATGGAGTCAAGGCAATCCCTTGACCCCTTACAATCCAGAACTAATCAAAACATTGCGAAAGATGGCCAACACTGGGCATGGCCAAAATCTAGGACTGAATGCCGATCCAGTCAGTGAGGGAAATCATGAAGTTTAACTCTGGCTTTGGAAGAAGTACTAGGAAATAACCAGAACAACCCTGCAATAGTGCAAGATCAACAAGCACCCGATGTGCATGACAATCACAGGGTTGATCATAATGTTGTGGGATCAACGGGTGCCATAGTAATACCTCCACTACCACCCGGACATATGTTTATGGTCACTAGTAGTCTGATGCAAATGCTTACATCCAGAGGGTTGCTTCATGGGATGTAATCTGACGACCCATATGCTCATCTAATTAAAGTCATCAACATTTGTAAGAGTAGTGTGGGTAGGCCAAACTTAGACATGGACGCAATTGGGTTACGTGTATTCCCTTTATCATTGACCGGTGATGCTACCGTGTTGCTATCTGAGCTTCTATATAACTCAATTACCACATGGAAGGAGCTGCACAGAGTGTTCTTGGGAAAATACTTCCCGTTGTCTAAGAAGTTGAAGCTTAAAAATAAACTCAATAACTTTGTGGCTCTACCTGGGGAGTCGGTTAGTAATTCCTGGGATAGATTTACAGGTTTCATGAGAAGTGTACGGAACCACCAAATTGATGATGAGTCACTCAAAGAGTACTTTTACAGAGGACATGACGACAATGGTAAAGCAATGCTAGACACTATCATAGGGGGATCATATGGAGCTAACACATTTTAGTAGATTGAAGAAAAACATGAGCAGATTTCCAAGAATAATAAGGCATATGGAGCACTAGAACTTTCGTCAATGCAAAGAGCTTCTTTTCAATTCAAGCCACTCATAACCAAGTGAATGAAGATATACATCAAGAGGTAGCGCAGTTGAAAACAGAGGTCGGATTAGTGTTGAAACACCTGAGTGGGAATGTTGAGAAACTAAATGCAGTCAATTACCATAATAGAGCACCACCTTCTGATGAGTACATATATGAAGAAGATGCTAATTTTGTGAATGAGCAGACGGGGGTTTTTGAACTAACGCCCAAGCATCTAATCAGGATAATTGGCACCAAGGTCAAGCAAATCAAGGTTGAAACTTCAACAACTACAATCGTGAAGGGAATTACAATTGCGATAATAATTACAACATGAATGGTAAAATAATGGAAACGATAGGAGTGGTCCATATGTTTCACTAGGTAATCGAGATAGAGGATCAAGTTTGAATCGTATTGAGGATATGATGTTTAAGATGATAAAAATGTTTGACTCGACATATGATAATGTGAAAGAGATGCGTAGTGATCTATTAAACATTGGGAAAAGGGTAGATTCACATGTCGTATCCATTCAGCAATATGATCCAGAATCTAAAGAATGATGGGCAATGCATGGCAGTGACTACTCGAGGTGGAAAGTAAATTATTGACCCTCCTATGCTGACTGTAGTGGAATTTGCTAATGAAACTGAAGAGGCTGAAGTTGAAGAGTTAGAGCAACCAAAAGATCAAGTTGAGAAAGAAGAGGAAGCCACTCGAAAAATAATCACAATGCCTTGACCTCTTCCTCCTTTCCCTCAAAGATTGGTCAAGAAAATGGAGGAAGGTAAATATCGCAAGTTCATATCAATGCTGAAACAACTCTCGATTAATGTTCCTTTGATTGAAGCACTAGAACAGATGTCGTGATATGCTAAGTTTATGAAAGATCTAGTGACCAAAAAGAGGGCAGTTAGTTTTGAAGTGGATGATAAGTTGCAACATTGTAGTGCCATTCCTACTAGATCATTGGTGCAAAGGAAAGAGGATCTTGGAGCGTTTACCATTCCATGTACCATTGGCACATTACACTTTGCTAAAGCCTTATGTGACTTGGGTGCTTGCATTAATTTGATGCCACTATCAGTGTTCAGAAAGCTGAGCTTGGGAGCTCCCAAACTGACTATAATGAGGGTACTTATGGCTGATTGCACTATAAAGAAACCAATTGGGTTTCTGAAAGATGTTTTAGTCAAAGTGGAGGCATTTATATTTCCTGTGAATTTCATGATCTTAACCTGCGAGGTTGACTTTGAAGTGCCCATCATCTTAGGGAGACCATTTTTTGCTACTGGGTTTGCTTTAGTTGATATTGAAAAACGGAAGATGAAGTTCAGGTTGAATTACAAAGAAGTAACATTCAATATCTCCAAGTCTATAAAGCATCAAAGTGATCTCAAGGTGGTGTCCGTAGTGAATTTGACTATCGAGAAGCAACTAGAGGTACCGATTGAAGAGAGATTAGGTGTTGAATCATTAGCAATTGTGATAATGAATTTTGATGGGGAGCACATTCAGGAGTACGATGAGATGGTTGCTGCACTTGATGGAATGGGATATTTTTTTCGCACACCAAAGAAGCTGGATTTAGATATAAAAATAGAGAAATTCTGCCCGCAAAACCATCTATTGATGAGCCTCCAAAGTTGGAATTAAAGGCTCTCCCATCTCACTTGAGGTATGTGTTTTTAGGTCAGAATAATACTTTGTCAGTCACAATTGCTGCTGATTTGAATGAAGGGCAAGTAGAGGTGTTGATATCGATATTGAGGCATTTTGAAAGAGCAATATGATGGACAACTGCAAACATTATAGGCATTCCATCGGGCATATGCTCTCATAAGATCCAACTCATGCTTGAATGCAAGCCGACCATTGAGCACCAGAAGAGACTAAATCCACCTATGCAAGAAGTTGTGAAGAAAGAGATTATCAAGTGGTTGGATGCTGGGGTGATTTATCCGATTGCTAATAGCAATTGGGTGAGCCCTATTCAACGTGTGCCAAAGAAGGAAGGAATCACCATGGCTCTTAATGCTAAGAATGAGCTTGTCCCAAGGAGGCCTGTTACTGATTGGAGAGTCTGCATGGATTATCACAAGCAAAATGCATGGACAGAGAAAGATCACTTCCCAATGCTGTTCATGGACCAAATGTTAGTCGTCTTGCTGGTAAGGGTTGGTACTATTTTTTGGATGGGTATTTGGGCTACAATCAGATCTCTATAGCACTGGAAGACCAAGAGAAGACTACTTTCACTTGCCTCTATGGGAAATTTGCTTTCAAGAGGATGCCATTCAGGTTGTGTAATACACCATCTACTTTTCAGCATTGCATGATGTCCATTGTCTCAGATATGGTGGAAGATACTATTGAGGTCTTTTATGGATGATTTTTCTATGGTAGGTGACTCGTTCGATGATTGCTTGGCTCATTTAGGTGATGTTTTGAAACGATGTGAAGAATGCAATCTTGTGCTAAATTGGGAGAAGTGTCATTTCATGATGAAAGAGGGCATAGTTTTGGGTCATTGGATCTATCACAAGGGCATTGAAGTTTATAAAGCAAAGATCGAGGTAATTGAAAAGTTTCACCCACCCATCTCTGTGAAGGGTGTTAGAAGCTTCCTGGGACATGCTGATTTTTATCGTAGATATATCAAAGATTTCTCCAAGATAGCACACCCATTATGTAAGTTACTTGGAAAGGAGACAAAGTTTGAGTTTGATGATTCTTGTCTAAAAGCATTTGAAGGGTTGAAAGAGAAGTTGATTTCTACACCGATCATTATTTCACCGAATTGGGGACAACCGTTCAAAGTTATGTGTAATGAAAGTGGGGTGGCACTTGGGGTAGTATTAGGGAAAAGGTGTGAAAATATTCTTCATCCCATATACTATGCGAGCAAGGCTTTGAATGTTGCTCAAAAGAACTACACTGTCACCGAACAAGAAATGCTTGTTGTAGTCTTCACGTTCAAGAAATTTAGATCCTATTTGCTTGGCACTAAAGTTATTGTGCACACTAACCATGAAGCTTGAGGTATCTTATGGCAAAGAAAGATGCTAAATCGAGACTAATTCGGTGGGTATTGTTGTTGCAAGAATTCAACTTCGAGGTGAAAGATAGAAAAGGGAGCAAAAATCAATTTGATGATCACTTGTCCATATTAGAATAAGAAGCAATGTTGAAGTTGGCTGATGGAGTTGAGATAGATGATATGTTTTTAGACAAACACGTTTTGGCTGCCTCATATGATCTTATCCCTTTGTTAGTAGATTTTGCTAATTACTTTGCGAGTGATGTGGTGCCTTTAGATTTGTCATTTCACCGAAAATTCATGTTTGATGTGAAAAAGTTTTTCTGGGAAGGGCCATACCTATTCCGTATTTATGCTGATGGGATTATTCGTCGTTGTGTTCTTGAGGCCGAGATGACGAGTATATTGGAAGCTTAGTATTCGTCTCCTGTTGGTGGTCATCATAGTGGTATACGGATTGCTCACAAGATCTTGTAGTGTAGGTATTATTGGCCTACCATTCACCAATATACTCATGATTTCGTCATGTCTTGTGATCGCTGTCAAAGAGAAGGAGGTATTTCAAGGAAGTAAGAACTCCCACTTACTCTAATTTTGGTGATTGAACTATTTGATATATGGGGCCTTGACTTTATCGGTCCATTTGTGAGTTTGGATGGGATGAAGTACATACTTGTAGCGCTGGACTATGTGTCTAAATGGGTGGAAGCTGTTGCGCTTTCAAACAATGAAGGAAAGAGTATCACCGCATTCCTGAAAAAGAATATCTTCTCTAGATTTGGTACACCAAGGGCGATTATCAGCGATGGAGGTTCTCACTTTTGTAATAAGTTGTTCAAGGCATTGCTTGAGAAGTATGGTGTTCAGCATAATGTGGCCACTCCTTATCATCCACAATCTAGTGGGCAAGTAGAAGTGTTAAATAAAGAGATCAAAAAAATCCTTGCAAAGACTGTGAATGCAAATAGAAGTAATTGGTCGATAAAGCTTGATGATACTCTATGGGAATATTGTACTGCATTCAAGACTCCCATAGTTATGTCTCCTTACCAACTTGTGTTTGGGAAGTTTTATCACTTGCCTATAGAGCAAGAGCATAAAGCTATGTGGGCACTCAAGAAGTTAAATCTAGATTGGGGTGATGTATTAAATCAGAGGTTGAATGAGCTAAACGGACTTGATGAGTTTCTCCTAAAAGCATATGAAAGTTCAGTCTTATATAAAGAAAAGATGAAGAAGTACCATGATCAAAACATTGAAAAGCGTGAATTTGTTCATGGTGATTTAGTTCTTCTATTCAATTTAAGGCTACACTTATTTCCTGGCAAACTCAAGTCCAAGTGGATGGGACCATTTCGATTAGTGCAAGTGTTTTTACGCTGAGTGGTTGAACTTGAGAATATGCGGGAACAAGGTTCAAAGTGAATGGCCAAAGGATAAAACTCTACATGGGACAACTGAAAGAAGTCAAAGAGGTGATTGAAGAATGTGATCTTGATGAAGTCTAAGTAATCAAGGAGTCTGCATCATGCTGCGACGTTAAATCAAGCACTACTTAGGAGGCAACCCAAGATGTGTACTTTAGCTATTTTTGAAGTTTTTTCTTTGAAATTTTTGTTTTTAGGCTAGTATAGGTTAACTTAGGGTCCGTGTCAAAATAGTGTCAGTAAAAAGTAAAAGGATGGCCTAATGTTTGCTACAATTGCAGGAAAGAAAGAAAAAATTGAAAAATTTTAAAGTGTAGAGGATCCTACAGATGGGTCCTATGGGTCGTAGAAATTTCTACGGCTCATAGGCTCTGTTCGTAGAACCTTGGTGAATAAAATCATTAAGGACTTGTTCTATGGGTCCTATCTACAAGTCGTAGTTCATTCGACGAACCGTAGATGGCAGCCGTAGAATTCAAGTCCCAGTACAACTGTAGTTTTAGGTCTACAAGTGCACAATACGAACCATAAAAATTTCGACAATTCGTAGTCTATACTCATAGACTCCAGGTATGTTTATGAAATTTAGTAAGTATAGAGTCAAATGACAGAAGCCTTCTATGAATCGTAGGAAATCCTACGGTTCGTAGACGGTCTTTCGTCAAACCCAGTACATTTAATTTGAAAGGACCTGACCCGTGACCCTTTTTAAATAAAAACCTCCAAATTCAAATCCCTCCCCCATTTTTTATTCTCTCCAACCGTTACAACCCATAAAATCCCCTTCTTAACCATTTCCATTCCCTCTCCTCATCATTAAGACCTACATCAACTCCATAAGCATCCTCTTCCAAATTCCTCCATTTCATTTTTCTTTCCAAATTCTTGCACAAAATAATCACAAAAAGGGTGCGGGTCAGCCGATCATAGTGTGGGCTTTGAAATCTAGGCGTCTACATTTGATAATACACTCACACAACTTCAAGTTACTTCCAAAGGTATGAAATTTCACCCTTAATTGATTCAATTTGATTGAAATTTGGAGTTGTGACTTAACTTAGGGTTGAGATGTTATATGGTAACTTGACGAATTAATGGTGTACATCAACCCTTCGGATGAAAGTGTAGTGAGTATTGTCGGATGGTTGCATATTGTTCATGGACTTTGAATAAATTCTATTAGATTAAAACTTGACTCAGGGTTTAAATTGTGGTGCTATGAGTTAATTTGATTAAATTGTACATGAAAACCCTAAGGATGACGGAATTATGTGAGTTTGTGGGTTTGAAAAGCATGAATTAAGATAGGTTGGGCTGGTAGTTGAAATAAATTATGCAATTGTGTATGAAATAGGCACACTGATCTGGCATGTTGTGACCTACGAGGGTTTTCTACGAACTGTAGAAATTTCTACGGTCCTTAGTTTCCTCTAGTAAAAAGTCTTAAATGATCTAATAGCCTAAGTTCAGAACTACGGGTTGACCTACGGTCCATAGAAATTTTGACAAACTGTACTGGCAAACCATAGTTCCAACTTCAGAAGCTAAAAGTTTGCCTCATTTTCTATGATTAGGTCCTACAGCCCGTAGGAACTTCTACGATCCACACGAACCTACCCGTAGGACCCAAAAAGTGTAATTTCTGTAAAAAAATTTAGTTTCATTATTTCTTTTTTAGTTTTTTTTACTTTTTTTTAGCATTTCTATGGTACTAACAAGTCTTCCAAAACTACGATGCCACCAAAAGATACTTCAAGGAGAAGGGGCAAGTCCACCGCACCTTCTTGCCGGTCTGGGACTACTTCTAAATATTAGTTGGTGGATGAAACCTCCGAGGATGAGAAGAGTGGTTTAGAGTATAATCCAAGTGTGGGAGAGGGTTCACCCAAAGAACTCCGAACCACGCGGCAACACACAAAACAACTTTAGGTGATTCTGGACCCGGTTAGTATTGTCAAAGCCCCACGAGGATCAGTTCCCCAGTCTGAAGAGGGAGTTGATATTTCTAGCCAGGGGGCTACTTCACAAGTGAGTCAAGCTCCAGATCACAATCCGATTTAGAGTCTGATTCTGGTTCATCTCAATCTGGGGAGGAGGAGGATGCACCACCCACTAGACCTTTCTAAGCCATTACGAGTTGCAGGTGAGCCAAACTGGTGGTTTATCACAGGCATGTTTGATATTTATTTGGATACAATACACCAGAATACCCAGCAAAAGAGCGCCCAACCTATCACAGAGGAGCCACGAGTACTTAACAGGAGTCTTCACACCGCCCTGACCATACATGAACTATTTAGAAGGCATAAGTGTGAATAGATGGCTGACACACCAGGAAAATATAGTGCTATCATGGTTCGTGAGTTTTATGCCTCATATGCGGAAACGGTCAAAAATGCCTTACCTATAAAGGCTAAAGAAGAGATGAGGCCAACCTGACTACATCGAGATGTGACTTCTAGTTTGATATGCTGGCTATGAGTGAGGTACCCGCACAGGAGCAGCCTGTAGAGGGAGCGATTCCAGCCACCACTACTCAGCATGCTGGGATTGCTCCTCCATCTACATCCACACCGGCAAATAGCACACCACGTGCTTCTACTGCATTGGGTCTCTCCACTTTGCCAGTTGCCAAACTGCAGCAGTTAGAGACTCAGATGGCTCAATGGCTGTAGCACCTTCGAACCTGGGTACGAACAGTTATTGAGGAGTCGGAGACTAGGATGAAAGTTGTGATTGTGGAGAAAACTCAAGCCACACAATGGAGGAATGATGCTTTTGAGTTGCGGATGCTAGCCCAGCCTTAGACTACACCAAGTGTAGATCCAGAGGGCTTCAGGACAGAGTTGGACAGACTCTGGGTTGATGTTGATGTACTAGTTGCTGCATCTTCTGCTGCACCTCCTGGTCCTTCCCCCATCGAGGTTGGAGATGAGGTCTTACGGGCTTTATTGGCTTTATTTGGAGATGCTAATGCTACTTGTGACACTGGGAAGCTCACATAGGCTGATTCTAGTATTGGCAAGGATGATGAGGAGCATGCAAGGCAACGGGTGCAACGTCATTTGGAGATGGCTTGTAGACAGCCCAGACTTGATGAGGAGGCTAGATTAAAGCGAGTCCGGCAGCAGGTACCCGAAGCTTCGAGATCAAGAGGCACTACTGATGGTGCCCCCCAGATAGTTCCAGAGGGTGTCACTGATGGCGCCTCTCGGGTTGTTATAGAGGCGCACTGATGCATCGGGGTGCCCATAGACAAACCCCCATGCCTTTCTCTAGTTCTTCAGTGCTTAGGTGCCACTTGTTTGTCATCACCTTCTATTCTATATTTTATGTAGTGGGGACATTGCACATTATTTTATGTGGGGGTGGGGGTGAATCTGTTAAGAGTGTAAAGGGTGAAGTCTGAATAGCCCAAAACACTCGGATCATGCCTTGGGGTTTTCTTGCATGTGTTCTTTTTTAAGGACTATTTAATTTCTATTGAACCGACATGTTTAGGATGTTGATTGTAAGATTTAACTAGAAACAAAAGCTTGATGGTAGTAGTTCATAAAATTGATATCCCTTCATATTTTTGTGTGCTTTGTGCTATATTTGTGTGATTGATAAGTCAACTGTGTAGGATCTTTGTACGACATGATAGGAATTGATAGGATAACATTACTTAAGTCGAAGCATGAACCAAATACACTGATGAATTGATAGTGAAATGATGTTCCATATGTGTGTGAGATTATTTGGTTGTTCATACAGTATGTGCCAATCTAGAACTTTCCCCATTAGCCTTGCTAGGACGATTTAACTGTTACTTAGGAAATGACCATAAGCCATTGTTGAAATTGAGTCCGCTAAACCTAAAAACAATCAACCAAATAAAAATGCTCCCTTCGATCCAAATTATTGAGCCTAACTTAGACCATTCTTTTGATTTACTCAATTCACCTTTCCCGTCATAAATGTAAACGTTTGTCTTGGCCCTGGTCCCTCCTTGGACATCTTGTAAATCAACTCAGGCTAAAACCCTAAGTTGAGGGTGGCTACTACAGAGGAAAATAAGAAAACAAAGAGGTACTAAAAGAGTTGTGTATTGAGAAAAAAGAAAATATTATAAAGATCGATGTGGCAGCTGAAAGAAAATAAAAAGATAAAAGAATGAAAAGCTGAAAGAAAATAAAAAGATAAAAGAAGGAAAAGTTGAAGAAAAGTTTGAAACAAAAAGCAAGTCGAAGCCACACCCGAGCTTAAATGAAAAGATGAGGTGAAGAGATAATAAAGGTGAAATAAGTACTGTCTATAAAAGAGGAAAATAGCCAATGTAATGTCAAGGAGGGCAGAAAAACCACTTTAAATCTAAAATGTACCCCACCTGACCCTCAGCCTATGTTACAAGCTAATAAAGTCCTATAGTGATCCTAATTTGATAGTTTGAGAGTCTAAGTGTGGAAAATAAGGGCAAGCCTATGGTATTGTGCATGTAATGTATTGAATTAATTTGTGAGAGTGAGTGTATACTGAATCCCTGAACTTGAGATATATGACAATACATGTGTGAACAAAGGGATTTCTTTGCGGTAAGGGCAAAAGTTACATTATCGAAAAGTTGGTATCTTGGTGATTGTTATCTGTGTATGTAAATGTATCTATTGGTATGTCTATGTCATGAATTGATCCACATGTGTTGGCTTGTTCTGAACGCAACAATTGCACTATGTTGAAGAATGAAAATGGAGGATAGATTATTGACAAAAATGCCATGTGATTGCTTGAGTTCTAGGTTTACTTTTGCTTCGTGTTGTTTTGTGTTAGTAATGTCACTTGAGGAGAAGCAACAATTTTAAGTTGAGGGTGTTGATGTACCGCGGATTTACGGTACTTATCATACTTTAAACTTGGAGTTTTGCATGTATCTTAAGCATTTGTTAGTAGATTTGATGGTATTTTACTTGTATTTTGCAGGAAAATAGGTGTTTGACAAGTCTGGATGAAAAATGATGAAACAGAAGCTTTTTGGAGTTTTGACAACTCCACTTACGAGCCGTAGACTTTCTATGAGCTGTAGGAATGAGTCGTAGAAGGCAGTGAGGTGTTTTGAAGCTAAGTGTTAGGCAACAATACTGAACTACGAACCCTCAGAATTTCTACACGTCGTAGATCTTAAGTCGTAGAAAGATCAGAGAATTTGAGCCCCATTACTTGAAGTACGAGATGCTAGGACGGGGGAGGGGGGTCGTGCAATGTTCTACGGGTCGTAGATCATACCCATAGTTGAAGAAAATTATAACAAAAGAACTGCAATTTATTTCATTCTTGCTTAATTGTTATACGTTACAATGACATGGGTATATATACTGTTAGCAGGAGAGTTTACCTATACAAGTTTAGGTGTATAATGACTCTTCCAATTAGTTTTTGTGTCTGCTAAGGACACACTACCAAGGATAGTATTCTATCCAGGTTGGGAGTGTCTATCATCCCCCTGCAAGCTAGTTTAGGGATTTCAGACAACACCTAGCTTGGTGCATATCACCTGAAATTGATGCTTAGGCAATTCTTTCGTGAGAATATCCGCAATTTGAAGCTTGGAAGGAATGAATTTGGTTTCCATTGCACCATGAACCACCTTCTCGCGCACAAAATGGTAATCAAGTTCAACATGCTTAGTGCGAGCATGTAATACCAAATTTTCCATGAGATGGAGAGCACTTATATTATCTGTGAACAAAAATAGAGGAAGAGATAAGGAAATGCCAATATCCTTTAACAGATAGGTGACCCACGCCAATCCTGCAGCTAGAGAAGCCAATGATCGATACTCAGCTTTGGCACTAGACTTAGCCACTTTATGTTGCTTCTTGGATGACCAACTGATGCAATTAGCGCCAAGAAAGACACAGATCTCTGTGGTAGACCTTCGGGTAAGGGGACAACCAGCCCAATCCATGTTCGAAAAGCCTATGAGGTTGAGAGATGACCTAGCTGAGATACGCAGACCTAAGTTAGGAGTGCCGGTGAGATAACAAAGGACTCTTTTAACACCTTTCCAATGTACATCAGTGGGACTTTGCATAAACTGACATAAGAGATTAACTTAGTGGGATATCTCAGGTCTCGTGAGAGTGAGATATTGCAGTAAGCCAACAATGCTGCGATAATCAGAGGTATTGACAGGTGAGCCATATGAAAAATGTAGATCATGTTTGAGAGCAAGTGGTGTATGAATAGCTCTTGCATCTAGCATATTTGTACGATTAAGAATATCTGACACATATTTACGTTGGCTAAGAAAAAAACCATCAGATTTGCGGTGTACCTCGACTCTAAGAAAGTAATGAAGATCTCCTATATCCTTCATTGCAAAGTGAGATCGAAGCTTGTCGACGAGAGTATTCAGAAGCAGAGGATGGCTGCCTGTTAATATGATATCATCCGCATAAAGGAGTAAGAACATAGATTCTTTTGTGGAATGGAACACAAACAATGACGGATCTGCTTTACTATAAAAAAATCCAAGATGAAGAAGATAGGAGCTGAATTTGCAAAACCATGCCCTTGGGGCTTGTTTCAAGCCATAGATAGCTTTCTTTAATAAGCAAACATGATTAGGAAATATAGGATCAAGAAAACTTGGGGGTTGCTCCATAAAGACTGTTTCAGAGAGATCACCATGTAAAAATGCATTTTTGACGTTGAGTTGTTTGATGTGCCGTTTAAGTGTTACAGCAACAGACAAGACTAGTCAGATTTTGGTAGCTTTGACAACTGGATTAAAGGTGTCGTCAAAGTTGACTCCTTCAAGCTGATTATATCCCTTTGCAACCAAACATGCTTTGAAACGTTCCACTGATCCATCATGCTTTAGCTTAGTCTTGAATACCCATCGAGAGCCGACAACATTCATTTGATGATGACGAGGGACCAATTTCCAAGTATTATTTGACTTTAGGGCTTGTAATTCCTCATTCATCGCATCCAACCATGGGCCTTAGTTAGGGCTGTTTTGATGGTTTTAGGCTCAGACATATCACTTTGAAGTGAAGCTGCAAAGGTCAGGGATTGAAATGAGGGATTTGGAAGTGTTTGGGTCTTTGCTCATGTAAGCATATAATGGTTTTTTGCTGCATAATTAGGTGTAGTCGAGATGGTAGCAGATGTGGTAGGAGGACACGGCAAAGGTGGGGGTTCAACAAATAAATCAATATATGGTATGGTCGAGGGATTAAGACTGGATGAAGTGGCAGAAGATTTTGATAATGATGAGTAATCGGTTTTTGAAGCAGCGGCTGTTTCGGTGCTCGGCAATGGCGAAGAACCAATAATATGACTTGAGCTTTGGCTATATTGTGTTGTATCTAGATGTCGAGTAAACTCATTTGATGTACCAGATCCTTCAGATGTTGTAGTTATTTGTGGCTCCAAAGGTTGCTGGTTGACAGAAACTAGAGGACCAAAAACACCAAGTTCACCATCAATGTTTGAAGATGAGATGGATAGATCAGAAGGTTCTTTCTCAGTCGGAGATTGAGAAGTTTTCTGTTGAAGAAATTCCCAAAAAGTGCTGAGGTATGAGTTGGTCGAATCTTTAGAAAATTCATCACTACTAGAAACATAAGGTAAGTAGGACTCATCAAAAATGACTTGCCGTGATATGAAAACCTTTCATGTTTGAGGATGATAACATTTGTATCCCTTGTGAAGTAAACTATATCTGATGAATACGCAAGGAAAAGTTTTTGGTTGAAATTTATATTTATTTTGTCCTTTGAGGTAGGGAAAAAACGACATCCAAAACTTTCAACGTATTGTAATCCAGTTCTTGCTCATATATCTTAGAAAAGGGAGATTGCATGCTTAAAGTAGAAGTAGGCATTGTGTTGATCAAATACACGGAAGTCATAAACGCTTCAACTCACAAAAACAATGGACAATTTGCATTAAATAGCAAGGTAAGACCAGTTTCAACATGTCTGTGGTTTCTTTCGGTAACTCCATTTTGTTCGGGAGTATGTGGACAGTAAATCTGCCGTTTGATTCAATTCTAAGCCAAGTAATTTATGAACTCAACACTATTGAATTCTCCACCTCCATCACATTGAAAATCCTTAAGTTTCTAATAAAACTATTTTTCTACTAATTTGTGAAAGACAATGAAGATAGGTTGAAAGTCAGATTTCTTTTTCAGCAGATAAATCCATGTAAAACGTGTGCAGTCATCCACAAAAAGTGCATAATACTTTATTCCTTGGGAGGATGCTACCGGGGCTGGTCCCAATAAATCGCTATGTATCTTTTTTATTGGTTTGAGTTCCTTTTTATTCAATAATTGAAAAGATAACTTACAACTTTTACCCATTTAACAACTAGTACAAACTGAAAACTTTTTATATTCTAACTTGTGACATCAATCAACTTATTACTATGCAAAAATTTAAGAATTCTAGAATGGGGGTGTCCCAATCTTTAATGACATAGTGTATATGAATTCGCCTCTATTTTTGTAGCTGTTAAGACTTCATATAAGTTTCCTCCCAAGGCGTACAAGCCATGTCTCTCATGCCCCTTGTCTAGGATTGTTCCTGTGCTCTTGTCCTTATTAAAAAAACCCTCGTTAGTAAATGTTAGCGAGCATGCATTAACCTTCACAAGTTTACTAACAGAAATAAGATTCTTCTTGAGTTTAGGCACAACAAATACATCTTTTAGGTGAAGATGTTTCCCAATATGTTTATTTCCTATGCGTGAGATCTGTAGGTTATCACCATTGCCTACCATAACTAAATTTGTTCCTTTAAATGGAGAATATTTTTCAAGATTACCTGAAGATTGCACCATGTGATTTGTAGCGCCTTAATCCATGTAAAGGTTATCATCCTTGTGATTACTAATCGTCATTGAGGCAAGTGCCTGGGGAACTTCTTGTTGTCATTGATAGGAGTATCCCATATGTAAAAACAAGAGAATGTTTTATGATTGTTCCTTCCACAAATCTGACATGGGTTAGATTTAGGACTCTCTTTT
Source organism: Solanum appendiculatum (assembly GCA_018342035.1). Taxonomy (NCBI): domain Eukaryota; kingdom Viridiplantae; phylum Streptophyta; class Magnoliopsida; order Solanales; family Solanaceae; genus Solanum; species Solanum appendiculatum. Next base: position 168,350 of record JAGDQO010000096.1, read on the forward strand.
TGCTAATTTCCTCTATCTTGAGTTGTATTATATTGTTTTTGATTGCATGACTGACCTCCTCTACCCCTTTGTTATCCTCGTCCACGATAATGATTGTGAAGCCATCGTCCTTGTGAATTTTGGGTCACGAAGGCCATGGCTTGATGCTTCTTGCTCGTCTCCATCTTCTCTCTTTTTGAGTCCCCTTAAAGCATTAACAAATTGATTAAATGTGGGATAAGGAGCCTTACTTAACATAACAATTCGAAGGGTCTTATATTTGCTTCCAAGACCTCTAGCAAAATTAATAACTTTTCTATCTTGGTCTAAAGGTTTGTGTATAGCCATGAGGTTATCACAAATTCCTTTAAATTCCTTTATGCATTCATCAATGGATTTCATTCCCAGCTTCACACTCTGAAGTTGTTGCTTCAATTGAAACTCCTTATCCTTGCTTGCTTGTAGATAAGTATCTTCAAGACAAGCCCATATTTGTGTTGCCGTAATACATCCTATGATGAGGAACATCGACTCATCTGTCATTGTTCCAGAAAGCCAACTCCGAACTAGAACGTCGCGTTCTTCCCAAACAGTGAACTGGGTATTGGGAATTGGTTTAGCTTTCTCATCTAGTATGTTTATAGATGGGGGTTCTCCTTCATTAATTTCATCAATCTTCAAGGTTTTCATTAATTGAAGGATTTGTGTCCTCCAAACTAAGTAATTCGACGACTTTAACTTAATAGAACAAATCGCTATAAATTGATGAAGTGTAGATTGTGAAAGGGCTAAGGTAGTATTTGAGGATGAGACCATATCTAGTGTTTAGAGCGAAATATCTTCATAATCGTGTTAATCGAGCCTATGCTACTGATACCATGAAGCAAATTATACCAAAAGAACTACAATTTATTCAGTCTTGCTTGATTGTTATACGTTACAATGACATAAGTATATATACTGTTAGCAGGAGAGTTTACCTATACAAGTTTACGTGTATAATGACTCTTCCAATTAGTTTTTGTGTCGGCTAAGGACACACTACCAAGGATAGTATTTTATCCAGGTTGGGAGTGTCTATCAGTAGTAAAGCCCAAAATTTTAAAATGAAGATGTTGTTTGACGAAAGGTCTCTGCGAGCCGTAGGAATTCCTACTATTCGTAGGACCAAACTGTAGAAGTGACTGTCAAGCCCAAATTTTCATGTAGTTTCTTTTTCAACTTTAATTATGAGTATATGTCTATAAATAGTCTTTTAATTCCCATTGTTACTATTAGACAATTAGAGAGTTTGTTTTTGGCTTTAAGAATTATTTTGGTGAACACTTTGTCCATTTAATTCTTGAAGCATCGGTTTATAATATAGCTTTTGTTAGTCAATTCAAGATTCCAGATTTCCATTAGTCTAATTGTAAGTTCATGATTTATTTTAATAAACTTAATATGAATTGTGATTACCAAAGCATGAGTAGCAAAATCCGCAACTAGGGTTGTGGGAACCATGAGGAATTAACAATGTAGACCTAATAATTAGTAATTCCTCAATAGTGTTCATGCATGTATTATTAATCTCTTCACTTTGATTGCTTTTTAATGGAGGCCTACGTTAGAACCAGCCTTATTCCTATTTGAACGACCAAGGAAATAACGAATGGGAAAAGAGATTTAATAACGAAGATTTGGTGTGATTATCTACCATCTAATAGCTTGAACCATCTCTGTGACGGCTAATCTGGGGTCAAGGCTAAGGGTTAGTAAAGCATACACCCAGACCAAGTTGCGTGGTGAAATTCTCTATTTGGATGACCAATCACTTAGGAGACACATAACTTACCGACTCTTAATGTTAAACACTAGATAAGGTTACTACTATTAGGTTTACTACGTTAAGAACTTGTGGGAATACATACATCCTAGTTTCATCTTCTATTGATTTTGCCAAATGTTAAATCCTGCTTACTTGGTTACTTATTACTGAATTCAATCAATTAAGTTTTTGTGTTATAAACCCCCCTTTTATGGAAATAATCTGACTAAAAGTACAATCAACAATGATTTAGCCTAAGTCTAGACCTCATTCGGGATCGATCCTAACCTCTGTTAGGTTCTTTATTTGAACAACGACCGCTTATACTTCTTTAGGGAGGTGTAATTTGGACGTATCACTATCTTTGTAAACAACACAAGGGATACACCTCTTAAGTTTGTTGTTTTGGTGAATGACGGAGTTAGACTCTCCCTCTTTTAACCTGCTTGCATGCCCTATTGGTACCTGATTTGTTTGTAGTGATATCTTTGGTGGTGGAATCCATGAAAAGAAGAGTGGATTAGATTGGATTGTCTCTCTTAGATAGAAAAAAGGAATGTCCACCTTGATTGGGGTGAGGAATGGATTGAAGTGAGTCAGGAGATTCCACATCTGTTGCATGGTAGTGAAGATAGTTGAAGAGATGGATGGGGCTAAAGGATTCATCATGTTGTTCAACCAAACCTGATTCATATATTTTTCTATCGCTAATTGCATTCCCTCTGTTATCATCTGAGCAGGGAAGTTTTTGTTTTGGAGTATTATTGTTATTTCCTGGCTCTCTAGGTTGATCATGAAGAATAAGGTCTGACCGAGAGTCCCTTTTAAATCCAAGATTAAGAGGGTCGTGACATTGGAAGAGCCGTGGTGGCGTAGACTATGGGAGAGTTTGGGTTTGGCTGATTGTTTGTTGGAATAGTTGATCAAGAATGATGGGTAAGGTTGCGTCTATTGGGTTTGCCATGGAGAACAGACTTTGCATTTGGACTGAGAGGGAGAGTGATTGTTATAGTGTTAGAAGACTTAAAAGCTACTATTGTGATTGGATGTAAATGCAATGATTGAGGATCGTTTGTATGAGATTTCTCTTTCGTAGGATTGGTGGTATTTATGAGGGGAGATTGTAATATCAGATTGCATTGTTGGGGTTTGTATGGGATTTTTCTTTCGTAGGATTGGTGGTATTTATGAGGGAGATTGTAATACCAAATTGCATTGTTGGGGATCTTGCATGATTTTTTGGACGTCCATTTGACATGAGGGAGCTGCAAAGTGTAAGGGGTGGTTAAATAAGTTGTGAGCTTGTTGAGTTACCCAAGTGTCAGTTTGGATAATTATAGAGTTACAGTTGTTATTTACATGGGTTAGCTAGGTAATATATTGGCCGATGGGGGAAATAGTGTCACCCCTAGACACGTCCATGGCACATGTCTCTGCTAGAGAAGCTGCTTGCTTTGGAATTGATTGTCACGACCCAAAGTACACCTTAGATGTGACATGATAAATAGAACCCCGAAAGATCCTAAACAAGTCACTTGACATAAGCATGACGTAAATGAAATACAATTTTAGAGATATAATCAATATAAGTCTCAAATCATAAAATAACATAAACGAAACCAACAGAGTACATATGAGAATACGCAGAAACTACTAAGTTTGACATAAGCCTTTCTAACATCAAAGAGCGGTTGGGACGTAACCTATACACCACATACAAGTCTGAAACTGAAAAGACATCAAAGCACTAAAACTGTCCATGGCCTTTTATAACACTCAAATTACTTATAAAACCATTAAGTAAGCGGTCTTTAGCATTCTAATTACCCGACGTATGAGGTTGGAGTCGAATCTCACAAGGAGTGGTATGTAAAAGAATTCAATTACGAAGTCAATTTATGTTCTAATTAATTGTAAGCAAATGGTAATAAGGGTGGAACAAATTCTAATTATCAAATTAAGATTGTTCGATAACCAATTTTTATAAATTAAACTTATACAAGTGATTAACAAGCAAGCAAACTAATAATCTATGAGTGTGCAAAAGTGAGTATCAATTTCAAAAGGTGTGTCAATGTGATTGCTCAATAACCTTGATTACACATGGATAGACTGGGTCAATCTCAAACACACATTAAGTTTCTCAATCATAATATGCTTATCACAAGAATTCCTCTCAGACATTCCCATGTCTAATCAAATAAACAACCCAATACCTTGACATAAATATTCTCTCTCGAGCAAGACTAGCATTTAAAGGTGAAACCCCAAATTTCTTTCTCAAGCAAATAAGGAATTTCAAACTAAAATGCAAGTATCAAATCAATTACACACTTCATATATTCTCTCTCAAGCAATATAAGATGATCTAAAGTAGAATTAAATTTGCAACCTCAATTCATAAATTAAACACATGATAATCAAATTGAATTCATAGAAATCAAAGTAAAACAGAGCAATACACATTATCCCACCAGTTTAATCAAAACTCAACTCCATTTGCACACCTCTAGAATAGGGGTTTTAGCCAATCATGTTAAAAGTCATAAAAAGTACACCAAAAATATTTTCGGCCATTGGATTGTTGATTTGCAACTTCAATTTCAAAGACCCACTTTCGAACTCCCAAAAATTATGGGTTACAAGCTTGTTTTTTACTCTACAAAATAGAAGGTTTTATTGTACTCGACTAAGAAAAGTTTCAGATCCCAATTGTATGAACAAAAAGATAATTTTTCTCTCTTTTTAACTATTTATATTTCCCCAAAAAGGAGCTAAAATTACATTAAATGACCCAGACGGAGTTGTTATTCGGGCTCGCCAACTCATTCGCCGAGTCACCAACTTGCTCTTCTTCTTGCCTTTCCTTGGCTTTAGGCTTCAAGTGTTTGAAGCGTAGTTGGCGAGCTCGATGGAGTTCTCCATTAATATTCGGTGAGTCACCGATATCACCCAATCTCACCTTTTTGACCTTCAATTTAAATGAATCATTCTTTCACTTTTGGCGAACATATGTCATCTTGCCGACTGAGTTCGGTGAGTCACCGATTAGTCCATATTCTCGCCGACCTACCATAAGCATTTTAGTCGAAGACCCTGTTGTTTTAGGCGAGGTTTGGCACACTCGGTGAGTCACTGAGTGCCTCTTGGCGAGCATCAATGTCAAGATTTAGCTCTTTTTCCATGTTTTAGCCTCTTTTTGCATGATCTCATTCTTACCTTGCCCTTGAGCCTTCAAAGCTACAAAACACAATAAAGCATTAGATATTGACATAAAAAGGCATTGAGGACACAAATTGTTGAACTAAAAAGTCTTCAAATGAGTAAAACTCTCAGACTCATCGACACCCCCAACTTTAACATTTGCTTGTGCTCAAGTAAATCAAGAATTCAACCAGTTCAACAAGGGTGTCTACAACAGTGCTTTTTGTGATCTAACATGCAAGTGCTATCACAAGGCTAAAATCAAGATAAAGTAATTCTCAATTATGTTCAAAAAGCCTCAAATGATGACTAGCAATTATCAATCTATGTTCAAGCTCACGTATGCTCACTCATCATGTAAAATTATGCTTCAACAACGGTATTCAAGTGCCTTCAGAACAAAAGACGATTCCATGGTCTCACAAAGCATATCAATAATAAAGTTAAAGAATCAACACAAATTCTCACTCTGAAAGAGAAATACATACATGCTTCATCCCATAGGTTTACCTATATTTTCCAATCATCACATTATCTAGATTTAGCAAGATCTCAAGGGTCTTTTTAGGCTTGTAACAGGGCTGAGGGTAAAGTTATGGTCAATTTGGCTTAGTGACTTCACCTTTTTAAAGCATTGTTATTTTCAAATTCACCTCTTCTCATGGTTTTTCCCTATTTCGACCAAGAGACTCAACTCAAGCAAATCACAACATTCATTTCTTATTCAATTCACTAGAAACCCCTTTTTATTCCATCATGCCACGAAGATAATCAAGACATTACCTTTGAAACACATTCCTTTTTTTAATTTCACATTCTTTTCTTCATTTTTCTTCTTCTTTTCTATTTCTTTTTTTACATGGAGGGGTTCCAACTTTTTGACAAAGAGTCTCATGCTTCTTTTTCAGTTGGGATCTTTTCTCCTTCCTTACCACACCCCAACTTAGGCTTTTGGCCTAAGTTGGTTATTCAAAAAATCAATGCTTCAAAAAGGATTTATGGGTGAGAAGGTAGGGATATTTTTTGTTCAAGAGGTTTCAACAAGGTTGACAACAAATGGTTTAGACTCAAATGGTGCCAAGATGGTTGCACACCCTCACAAGGTAGTTACAAAATAGGTATGAAGATTTAGGATTACTCTCAAAACTTGTGCCCAAGATCATTTCTTGCATTCACCAAAGCTAAACAATTATACCAATAAGACAAATTCTAGAAATCCACACACATGCTTTCAAGTAAAACCTCACCACACTTGGTACTTCCAATACAATCATTGAGTACAACTCTACAAAATTAAGCCTGTGTGTAATGTTCATTGTAAGACTCACATCAATATGCAACTAGTCACAACAAAATGCTAGAAGATCATGCAAGAGTCGTGCAACATGAATTTCCTCGCAACATCAACACAAACACATCTCTCATCAAAAGCACTATCCAAGACATCGATATTGATCGTGATTGATACTCGAATATTGGCAATGAGTGCACATGCTCTTCAATCATTTCAAATCATCACAACCATTTCAAAATCTAGGGGCAATCGATAGATAAGAGAGAATGATCATTCACTCACATCAATACCAAAAACCAAGATGTATCAAAAGACAATAAAATACAATCCAAATAAAAAAAATACAATAAAATGGGGGTAGACACTAAAAAGTGCCCTCACCCACCAAAAAGTAAAATAGAGCGTTCTTAATGTAGAAAAAAGTGCAGAAATAAAGGGGATGAAAGATCCCCCTGTCAGGCAATGCTTGCGATGAACTTTGATCCTGTGGCTCAACTGGTGTGACACCAACCTAGGCATTAGTGCCCGATGCATCTGGAGGAGGAGTGGAATCTGAAGGATGGGTCCCACTCGGACCAATATCGGAAGTCTCCTGAAGGGATTGCTCTAAAGTTGCATGCATAATAGAGTCCTCCAAACTTTGTGGCTCCGTAATAGCCTCTGCACTCAACTGCTCATCCTCTCTCAAAAACTCATCCTCATCAGTCTCCTGAGTCGAGTCCTCATCGGTTTTATCTGCCACTTCCACAGCCTCATCAACCACTACTCGCTCGGTCACAACTGTAGTCACATCCACTCTAAGCATGTTACGAGGCTCTGATGTTGACATCTCAGGTAGGGGTACCTCACCCCGTAGCATGGGGAGTTCTATGGATTTAAGTTGATCCATATCCTGCCTCAAAGCAACAATATCACCCCTTAATGCAGTCACCTCTGTTGACTCACCCCCAACCTTTTCATGCTCATCAACCCAAGCAGTGAGGGTATCTAGTCTCAGCCTATAGGACATCAACAGAACTTGCTGATTAGCCAACTTAGACCATAGAGGGATCATGGCAGACTCAATAGCTACAGCGATCATACCGGGCACCTCCTTTTCTAAACGAGAAGCCCTAATATCCACCGAATGGGCAAGGCTACCCATTTGGTATATCAAGGCATGTGTCAATGGAGGCTGGGATATAGGGAGAGGTGCAACAGACCCAAAAGCAGATGGAGGAGTAATACATGAAGGCTCCATAGTAGGAGCAGGATGTGTAAGGTGTGACTCTAAGGTAGTTGGATCTACTACCGGTGTGGTGTGAGCTAGTGGCGGCTTTCTTCTAGCCGCATCATCCCTCAGATTGTCAGTCTCGATCCTCCAAATGTCACTAGAGGAGGCCGAGGTGATCCTCACATTAATAGACACCACAAATGGCACCTTAGCCAACTCACATAACTGAGTGATCAACATCGGGAAGGGAAGGGATGTCTGCTGCTTCTTTGACCTCATGAGAATCTCATCCTCGATGATGTTCTCCATACTTATCTTCTTTCGTGGAATAATGCAACCTACTAGAACTTCCTTGGGCTTTCAGAGGATTGATTTGTTCTGAGATGGCATCAAACTACTGCTAATGAACCCGAGCCAATACCTCGCGACCACATTCAGGTCCTTCTTCTTGATATTCATTACATTCACAATCCATGGGGGAGTAGCATCTGACAATAAAGGGGTCAACCAACCCCACAAATCATCAAGATGGTGCTTTATCCTTTCCTTGAAAGCAGTAGTGTCGGTATCCTTAGAATTCAACACCTCATTGATTGTTTCAACCCCACATTGGACTATTTCTCCACGAACCACTACTTCCTCAATGGACCTCTCCACAGCCACCTTCCTCTTCTTCGGGAGTGCCTTGACATAAGTTTCATAAAATTCCCTTACCCAAGCAGGGACATAGGGTGTTCGGGCTCGGGTGAATTGTTCAAATTTATGGAATTTAATTGTTTGCCACACAGCAGGGTAGTCACTCATCATTCTTTCGGTGGACAACCTCTTCTCTTCCAGAATAGTTCTCAAACATGTAGCCTTCAGTTTGGTCATAGCTCGGGGAGCAATGATTGGTAGAACCCAGGGCACCACATTTGAAGACGGATCTCGCATAATCTTAAAGCGGATTGTGCTCATTTTCTTTCGTGGGACTAAAGGGGCTACTTGATTTTGACTTAGTGCAGGTGCACCCTCAGTTGCTGCAACCTCAGCTTCATCATCAATCCATGAGTAGTTGAGTGGTTCTCCCTCAGATTTGGAAGAGAAAGACGTACTCTCATCAATTAGCTACTTTTTCTGGTGGTTTGGGAGGTGCCAACAGACTTTTTCTTCTGTTTCTCGCTCACAAGTTTAGAAGTGCATAGAGTGGCCTGTGGTCTTTCACTTGGCTCAGAGATAACCACCCCGTTTTGCTTCTTAGAAGGTGGAGGAGGAGAATTGTAAGGAGAGGCCCTCCTAGTGATGAGTACCTTTGGTCTAGCCATAATCTGCATTGCACAGCAACCCACAACAATGATCGGGTGAAGGAAGTTGAAAATTCATCAAAAAGACAACTTAGTAAAAACTTATGGTGCTTGCCAACCAGTTCGGCGAGTTGTCGAACAAGTTTGGTGGGCTTAGAGGAGCTTGCCAAAATTGACAGTAGCCAACCAGGTAGAAATAGGACAAAAAGGGCGAGGTCATTACCAACTCGGTGACTCGCCGAGTCCGTTTGATGAGCTAAAAAAAGCTCACCAAAAATGACAAAATTTAGGCCTACAATTTTTTAACCAAAGGGAGATCATGGGCTTACTCAATGAGTCATCGAATCACCTTGGCAAGCTCGATGGAGCTCGCCGAGAAGGCAATTTTCAGCCCATCACCAAAATTTCAAAACTAAGACTAAAAAATCAAACAATGACCAGTCCCCAATCATATTATAAAGCTACCCACAATTTACTTCTACCCCAAGTACTAAGACATCCCCCCAATTTCAACAAGGTATCGACAAATTGATGATTTACCCTTAAGAATGACATCACTCAATATATCATTGGGCAAATTTAAGCCTATTTGTCGACAATGGGTTAATCAGACTTCACTCACACCAAATGCATACAAGACCCACTAATTACAACGATCAATTTTCAACTAACGACCAACAATAACCAATTGCAACATATGGGGCACAAATCAACACAAATTAATCATGGGTACCAAATATTTTCACTTTTAAATGCATATCCGCATACTATAACACGTCATGTACTCATTATCACTAGACAAAGGTTCATTAAACATACAATGCTAGAAGAAACAATGATTTAAACCAAAAACCAACCTTGAAATCAAGTAAACTATGCGAGCAAAGAGGGGTGAGGGTTTTTGGGGTTGATTCAATCCACAAATATGCACTCTAAACAAGAAAAATAAAGCAAGGGACACTCAAAGTACTAGAGACTATGTATTGAAAGTTTAGGAATGGCAAAAGTCTAAGAATTTCAAAAGATCAAACATTTAAAGGGTTAAGACCCTTAGCCTTTTGACTGTAGGTAAGTTCGGTGAGCTACGACTAACATCGCCAAAGTAGCTCAAGCTCACCGACTAAGCCTATTCAAACCACCCAACTTGGAGTTCAACTCAGCTCGATGCTGCTCACCAAATCACTCTCAGTGATTCGCTGACTAGGTACCTGTTCACCGAAGTTGATAGAACCTTTTGCAAGATTTTGGAGTTGAAACGGCGAGTTAGGATATGCTCGCCAAGACCACTCAGTGCATCACCTTTTGGGTATTCCTCTTCGCCAAAATTGTCTTCAACTTAGGAACTTTACTTCCTCCTACACGATTCAATACACTTTATTGAAAAACACTAAAAACTTGGGTTGCCTTCCAAGAAACACTTTATTTAATGTCATGGCACGCGTGGTTGTGTTTTCAAATATCATTCTTTGAGTTGACACTTGGCAATAGTGTCACTCAGCAAACTTTCTCTTGGCCTCAGGATTAAATGAGTTGAAATTTGGCACATCTCAGCCTCAAACTTCTTAATTGACACCGAATGAGAAGTCACAGTTTGAGTCAAGGTGGAGAAATCAGTCTTCAATTCTTTCAATACCTTGTTGGACCCCTCAACATTGTTGAAGATTCTTGCCAACATATCTTCGGTCTAAAATTTTTTTGGATTCGCATGTTCCTTTGGTTTAGGGTGATCATGAGAAGGTACATATCTGTCTTTGTCGCCTTTGCGCTCCCTCCAGTTTGTGCCTCTATCACACCAATCTCTTTCACAGTCTCTCCAACCACTATCTCGGTCTTTTTTGCAACCTTGGTACCCACCCGGCCTTGGGTAGCTTGGGCGAGAAGCCTTCATTTTATTGCTTAAGAATTGAACTTCTTCCTCATACATGGCTTCAAATTTTGCATCCTCTGGGCTCAACCCATTACTAGCACCAACTGAAATCACTGACTTGAATCCATCCCATGACATGTTTTGACAACAAATTAAGTTAGGTCATCATTTTAGCCATGTTCTTATCACACTCTTGGTTCGTCTCTAAATGCTTTTTTGTTAAACTCAGATCGACGGGAGACACTTGATCTTCCCTTGTGTGCCATGCACGGTTGATTTTGGTCATCTCATCAAGCAAAGCCGAAGCAACTTCAAATGGTTGTCTCATGATTCTACCTTGGATGAGTTGATCAGCTATCTCTTTATTCAATGTATCAAGACTCCGGTAAAAATATTGCAACAACACTTTATCCGGTAACTCGTGATTAGGGCATTGTAGCATTAACTTTTGGAGCCTTAACCATGTCTCATAGATAGGTTCGCCTTCAATTCTCTTAAAATTTAGGATGTTGTCCCTATGCTTCACCATCCTGGAAGGCATGTATGGTTGCTTTTAAGCTTGGTTGCTTCTAGTTTGGTTCAAAAGTCTCGGATGCTTGCATATTTTGTGGAGTGACTTTTCTTGGCTTTATCTATTTTCGTTCACTATCATTTAAAGTCGAATCATCTTACTAATCTCTTTACTCTTTCTTTATTTGCATGAACACTTCCAGAGCTAATTGGAGTTTTCAGAAAAGACTTTCACGGTGCAAGAAGTCTCATTTCGGGACTCACCACCACCTCTAGATTTGAAAGTGTGCATTTTCTCTTTCACCTTGCGCCTCTCGCTTCCTTGAAACTCATCCATGAATAGCAAATCTGGAAAATTATTCCCTTTCTTTTAGTCTTTATTACTTGTATTATGCTTGCTTTTTGGTCATTTTTGTGAATTTGTATTATGTGACATCTTCTGCACTTTGGTTGCTATTTTTGGGTGTTGATTTATTTTGTCAATAATAGAGTAGTCATATTAATTTTAAAGATTTCCTTTGGTAAACCATTTTAACACTTCATTTGCTCTAGTTGAGCTTTTAGTTATAAAGATTTCCTTTGGTAAACCTTTTTAACACTTCATTTGCTCCAGTTGAGCTATTTAGACTTTTCTTTTAAAAAAAGTTTGTAAAGACATGGCAGTGTCTTTCACAAAAAATAAAATAAATATTTTGTTCTAAACTCATATTTTTCTGAAACGTTTTCAAAAGGAAACATCTTATGAATCCTTATTTTATTACATTTTTTAGTCATGGATTGTGAATTACCAAAAATTGGTTTAGACAAATTACATTTTCTTAAATCTTTACCATTCTAATATAAATGCAAAAGAACTTTGAAAGTTTAAAATGTTTTTCTCAAACTTGGTTACTCAACTACTTAATCTTTTAGCATCTTTATTTTTTTAATTAACCTAAGTTTGACCGGTTAGTTGTTTTTAACAGATCTAAAACGATGTCTTACCCTTTCTCTTTAGGATAAATTAGAACTCTTATCTAGAATTGCATAAGGTTAAGTAGACCATTAATGGAGTTAATTTTAGCATTACTTTAGTTATTATTTAGGTGTCCTAATTAACCTTTAAAAAATAATTAGGTTGCGACTCCTTAAGTCAACTAATTTAGGAATCACCCAATATGTTGTACATTTTTGACTTGAGTTAAAATGGGGTATAACACTAGTTACCTGAAATATAGCATTCTCCACAGTTGAAATTAATCGGATAGCTCCCGTACTTCCTATGGCATTGAAATTCACATCATCTAAATTTCTCACATTATTATGCTACCCAAGTTGGCTAGCATCAGTGTTCCCAATGACACTCATGTCGTCACCTATAAAGAGAAAAACAATGAAACAAATAGTAAGAATGTTCTACCACACTAAATCAGTTCACAAAAATACTTCACTAACAGAATTCTAAGCACCACTCCCCGGCAACGGCGCCTTTTTTGATAATGCTCAAATTACTTGTAAAATTATTAAAAAGTAAGTTGTCGTTAGCAATCTAAGTACCCAACGTATGAGGTCAGGGTCGAATCCCACAGGGAGTGGTATGAAAAAGAATTCAATTACGAAGTCAATTTGTGTCCCAATTCATTGTAAGTAGATGGTAATAAGAGTGGAATAAATTCCAATTATCAAATTAAGATTGTTCGGTAACCAATTTCGATCAATTAAACTTAACCAAGTGATTAACAAGTAAGCAGAGTAATAATCTAGAAGTGTACGAAAGTGGGTATCGATTTCAAAAGGTGGGTCAATGTGATTGCTCAATAACCCTATTTACACATGGGTAGGTTGGGTCAATCTCAAACACACATTATATTTCTCAATCATAATATGCTTATCACAAGAATTCCTCTCGGACATTCCCATGTGTAATCAAATAACCAACCTAATACCTTGACATAAGTATTCTCTCTCGAGCAAGACTAGCATTTAAAGGTGAAACCCCAAATTTCTTTCTCAAGCAAATAAGGAATTTCAAACTAATATGCAAGTATCAAATCAATTACACACTTCGTATATTCTCTCTCAAGCAATATATGATGATCTAAAGTAGAATTAAATTTGCAACCTCAATTCATAAATTAAACACATGATAATCAAATTGAATTCATAGAAATCAAAGTAAAACAGAGCAATACACATTATCCCACCAGTTTAATCAAAACTCAACTCCATTTGCACACCTCTAGAATAGGGGTTTTAGCCAATCATGTTAAAAGTGAAAGAAAGTATACAAAAAAACATTCTCGGCCATTGGATTGTTTATTTGTAACTTCAATTTCAAAGATCCACTTCTGAATTTTCAAAAATTATGGGTTACAAGCTTATTTTACACTCTACAAAATAGAAGGTTCTATTTTACTCTACAAAGAAAAGTTTCAGATCCCAACTGTATGAGCAAAAAGATAAGTTTTCTCTCTCCTTTTGGCTATTTATATTTCCCCAAAAATTGGCCAAAATTACATTAAATGACCCAGTTGGCAATGTTAGTCAAGCTCGTCGACTCATTCGGCGAGTCACCAACTTGCTCTGCTTCTCGCTTTTCCTTGGCTTCAGGTGTCTAATTAAACCGCAGTTGGCAAGTTCGATGGAGTTTGCCGTTCATATTCGGTGAGTCACCGATATTACCCAATCTCACCTTTTTGGCCTTCAATTAAACCAATCACTCTATCACTTTCGACAAACACATGTCATCTCACCAACTGAGTTCGGTGAGTCGCTAATTAGTCCATATTCTCACCGACCTGCCTTAAGTATTTTAGTCGAAGACCCTGTCATTTTAGGTGAGGTCTGGTACCCGAGTGCCTTTTGGTGAGCATCAATGTCAAGATTTTGTTCTTTTTCTATAGTTTTAGCCTCTTTTTGCGTGATTTCATCCTTGACTTATCCTTGAGTCTTCATAGCTATAAAACACAATAAATCATTAGATATGGACATAAAAAGGCATTGAGGACACTAATTATTGAACTAAAAAGGCCTCAAATGAGCTAAAAACTCGGACTCATCAGCCTTTCCCTCGAATCATGAGGACTCACCAATCCAAGTAGTTGATAGTGTAGCAATCCACCTAAGTGTGTCCAAATGGAGGAGCATTGGATCCTATATTATGAGACAATATAGACACAAATATGAATTAGTACGATGAATGTACTAAGTATGGAGAAATGCATAAAAACATAGGCATGATAATATGAGAAACTCTAAACATGATATGCATGACCAAGTAAAACGTAGTAAGAGCCTTTAAAGAGAAACCATGAAACATAAATAAGGTCAATGCATACTTAAAAATCATAAGGAAATCTTTCATAAAACCTTTGAAGAAAACATAATTCATTTGTGGGATATTTATCATTAACCAACAATAAGACCATGTGAGCTATAACATGGAATTCAGCATGACTATCACACCGAAAAGGAGAATCTACTTACTAAGGTAGAGTTACGTATCATTCATATTGATAAGGTGGATCCACTAGCTAGGTTATTTAAGGCAATCCTACGCGAGCACATAGTTAGGGACAAGGAGATTGCTTCTAGAGATCCAGCCTCTACTAACGGGAGAGCCTCCATCTCAAAGTCCTCTCAGTGCTAAGTAAATCTCAATGGAAAAGACATAATCATAATCGTATCAAAATACTTGGAAAGGTACAATTAAGACTACCAATCCAATCATAAGTTATAATAGAGTAGCTCCTTTCAAAACCATGATTTCATAAACTTTCATAATAGACACTTATCTTTCTAAGCATCTAAATAATGATTTCATTCATATGTGAGAAACCTTTCACAAATCTTTGATACTTATCTAGCATCTGATCCTTTGTTCTTAAATCATCCTTTTCATAAAATATGCATAGATTTCATAATCAAAATTCATAAGTTCATAAGCATATTTATAATTCATGTTCATAAAGTAGACACATGCTTGGGTCCATATGAAATCAATTAAAAAATTATGTAATTTAATCAAATCATGCATAATAAAATTGAATATAAACCATTGAATGATAATAAATGGGACCCATGAAGAATAACATGAAACCCTAATAAAATTTGGTGAAATCAGTTTAGGAGATTGAGATTCTTTTGAAACCCAATGGATGAAAGGGATCCATTAGTGAATTCCCATATACCTTAGCAATCAAAGCCCAAAAGCAATGGAGAAGAAACCCTTCAAGCTCTTGAAACCCTAGTTATTCACCTCGGAGCTTTTGAGAGAATTTGATAGTTTGAGTGAATGGGAGGGAATGAGTTAGGTTTTGAAGAGTAAAAATGGTTATAGAGGTAGTTATAGGACCAAAACAACATAGTTTAGGAGTTAGTTGGGTAGGAAAAGACCAAAACACCCTTAATTAAAAATTGTCGGAACACTCTACGATTTGGACCTACGGTTCGTAGGACTTCCTATGGACCGTACTGGTCAACCATAGACCCAATTACTGGAATCCAAAATCCAGCCAACTTTCCATGAAAACTCCCTACAGCTCGTCGTCCACTCTGCGGTCCGTAGATCCCTTCCGTAGAGTCCTAATTGAAGTCCAAAATTTCACTATGTCTGGATCACTTCTATGGGTACCTTCTAAGATATGTATAACACATTACGACCCGTCAAACCCACTCGTAGACTTGAGGTCTCAACCCACTTATCTGAATCAACTCTACGAATCTGTCCTACAACCCGTAGAACACTCAACGAATCATCCTGTTTATTCGTAGGTCAACATCTGGGACTTGACATTTTCCAAAAATCAATTCAAGTCCTACGATTGCTTTCCTATGACCCGTAGAACTTCCTACCGTCCATAGGTGGCTTCCGTAGAACCTGCCTCAATAGAATTTTCTGCAACTTTTCCTTTCCAATTTCCGAGGTTTTACATTAATGAAGAGATAATGTGAGAGGATTGGTTGTTTGCATCGCTGATCATGTGTTGTTGTTGTTGGTTTAGATTATCGGTGGAAGGCTCATTATTGGTTGTAGCAAGAGTCTTAAAATTTATTGATATGATTTTGTATTAAGGACTGCTCTTGCTTTGCTATAGGGTGCTTTCCGCATTGCTGATAGGGGGGCTTTTTATTCTAAGTTGTTATAATTAGAAGAACTTACCTGGAGTATCTTGGGGCTTGTCGTTATTACTTGTGGGTATAACTGCAGTGTTCTTTTTATAGAGGTTGGCCCTTGGGATGGTGGCTTTCCTCGGAAAAGTGACAGTATATATATATAAATGACCTCCGCCTTCATACCATATCTCTTGTATGTGGGATCCTACGAAATTTTTTGACTTCACTGGTATATTTAGTGGTACTTCCACACAAAGTCTAGCATAGTGCCCCGGCCCCTGATTGTTGCTCTTGTACATACATCGATTTTTAGTAGTCTACCTATGGAATTCCCGATTTTCTTGAGGACTATTTCATCATAGAATTCAGTTGGCAAATGAGGTAGTCTCACCCATATTACAGTTTTCATCGGTGTTACTTTGCTGGCAACGAACTTTGAGTCCATTTCTGAACTGATAGGAAGTGGCCATTGAGGAACCATGGACCGCCTTGCAGAACTACATTGAGACTTTCCGCATTAATAAATTTGGCAATGTAGAAATCGAATCCAAGATCAATTGAAGGAAAAACTTCACTTTAGTTTCCATAGTGATTGGATTTTGAGTTTCAACTATTGATGGAGAAGTCTTTTTCCCATTAGTTTAATTATGACAGAGTATTTCCATGGTGAATGCATTCGGGTCAGCAAACTTTCATTTTTAGATCTAATATCCTTTATGTTGGTAGTACGTCAGTGAGATATAATGTGATAGAATAATGAGTTTCTACGTAGGAAATATGGAAATGCCATGATATTTAAACATACAACATTTAAAGCAAAATACACTATTCTACGTACCATTGTGTTAGGAGAAATAGATCTCTATTTTTCAATTATAGAATTTATCTCAAATAATTAACATATATTTTTATGTATATAATATTAAAATAATTAACTTGAAATACACGTACTATAAGTATATTACTAATTAAAATAGATTGATCATATAAAATTCATCACAATATGGTCTATATAATAAGGTTAAATCTCCTTCCTTGAGGATCATCAATTACATGTTATACAATGCATTTTCTTTACAAATTCCCAACAAATGCGAATGACCATTAGACAACCTCCTCCTACAAAATCCAAAAAACTCCTGTCCTCCAATTGTTCTTTTATGTCTCTCAAGGAAGGTGAAGTTTTCATTGTGATACTTCAAATTTATCATAATGGAAGCTTTCAGAGTTTCTTCAAATCGGTCCTATGAGATGTTACCTACATCATTCCAAAATTCGCCCTCTTCAGAATCAAGAAACTCTACCGACTTCGATAGAGAATTAGAGAATCTAAACGTTGTTCAAAAAATTGGATCATTGTTATTTGGTTTCGGGGTAATGATCCTTCTTTTATTTGGCATCTTTGGAATTATTGGTTTTGGTATGACAAGTTCAGCTAATTACATGAACAACCAAATCATCGTAAAACATGGAATTGATTTTGATTCCATGACCATATATAATTTACAACCTTCACCTAATTCAACAATCATAGCCGGATGCAATGTGACATTTAAGGTGACCAACAAGAGAGACGTAGAATATTTTTACGATAAGGGCATGATATGGGTGTTTTTTTATGAGAAAGTTCTATGGACGTTACCTACTAGAGAATTTTATCAAGCAGTTAGCGAGAAAACGCTGTTGAACGTGTCAGCAGCTCCTGCTACAATGGAGACGGATATATACGTGCCACGGGCACTTGTTAGCAGCCAAAAAATGCATCGATCGGAGATGTTCAAGATTAGGTTTGACATATTTTATCGTGGAGGAGTTGGACATAATGGGTTTAATTTGGGTGGATTGAAGTATTTTTGCGATGTTAATATGACTTTTCGCGATCAAAATACTCTTGTAAGTGGCCCAAACAAATGCGTTGGGAGATTTGAGGATTTCTCTACTTGTTCTTCTTTATTCTTTTGTAGTCCATAAAATGGAGCGTTGATGATATTTTTACCATCATTAGTTAGTATACCTTCTTCCTATGTGTTATTGTTTTATTGTTGATAGAGGTAGTAATGGATCTAATTTTTCCTGCATTATCGTACGTTTAGATAACTATTGACTCAAATTTCCATTTTTTGGTTATGGGCAAATAACGAAAAAGGTTGTTACCTCTCGTTTCCGTCTCTGCCTCACATGAAATCATTCCTCTCCCATATAATTCTTTTTCTTTTAAATTCATATGACATATAATTTTTATCTGTTCTAAACACAATGTTATATATATATATATATATATAAAATTTTAAAATTTAATCTGTTACAAACGTGAACTGTTTCAAGCAAATAATATATTAAAAGGCTCCAAACATCAAGAGGAACTCATATATAAAATTTGGAACTGTTTAGAGGGAATTTGAGTTGGTCGGGATTGAATAAAATCAGCTCGTTGAGGAAGATGAATACAATATATAAATATTATATGTGCATGTACATACATCTCTAACACATAATATAAATCACATATATACATTCGAAAGTATTTATATCATATCGATACATTAAATTTAAGTCATCACCAATGGTTGTGAGTTGTTGGTGGTGTGGGCTTAGATCCAAATACTCTTTTAACCATGTCTATTAACCCAAAAATGTTACATAGTTAGAGCCTAGAGGGGGACATCACCTGACCTGCAACAAGAAATAAAGACTATTCATGGGAAAGAAGAAATTACATATCCTTTCCTACAAGCAAGAAGTACAATTAATTAACTAACAATAAAGTTAAGTCTTTTTATATCTTCATCTCATGAAAGAGAATTATCATTTATCTGACTGAATTAAACCTTTGACCTCTCTAGAAAGTTGTCAATTTGTCGATGAGAGGAATAGAAGGTATGTTTCCACTAGTAGATGTCACTTATCAAGCTAAGAAAGATAATTATATGATTTGCATTTCTAAAGCAACGACTTATATGTTTAATTACTCTCGGGGTGTTTTTAGTATCCTTGTTGATTAGCATGTTTGCAATCACCCGATAATTCGTTTTTCAGGTTGAATCTGCTAAGTCTATTACCTAAAAAAAGCATAAAATTGAACCAAACTTAACAACCATGACTTCTGTACAGGTACTATTATTACGTACTTTAGATACATCATATTGAAGTCTCCATTGATCTTCTGAGATACCAACGTTACCATTCTCTTTGTAGCATTCGTCCACATTTGATTTTGAAATCTCCCAAATTTGATTTTTCCCAAGTGACTGGATAGACTGTTACTTTTGGTTTAAGTTTTTCTATTATGTTGCACATGGTTTGCTCAGTTCCCGTTATGTTATATGTAGGGTATATAGGTAGTTTATAAAACAACTTGGATACCAAATGGTGTGATACTCCATCCTGTTGTGGTACATTTTTTTGGGTCACCATATTTGCAATTTGTCCACTCCCTCCAAATTCTTAGTAAATCATCACATGTGTTATTGTTGGTTTTAAAAGAGAAGATATTGTAGAAAAGAATAAAAACATTAAAAGAATAAAAAGAAAGAAAGTTTATGTATTATCATTGAATGATTCATCTTATTTTACTGCAGTCTAAGAATACAATTTATAATAAAACTGAGGCGAAATGGTCTGATGAACCCTTATACTTGTATGTGTTTGTATTCTGGACCTTTTTACTTAGCAATTTGCCAACTGAACCCTTAAACTCAATTAAAATGAGATTTTTAAACCCCTCAGACCATTGACCGAACTTATGTGACATTTATTTTGCTGACTTAGTTACCGCGCGTGGTGTCACGCTTATAAAGCGAGTGGAAGCTGAATTTGCTAATTATTAAATAATAAAAAGAGAAAAGAAAAAAACAAAAGTTCCCAACCCCTCCCTTTTTTTCAATACATCTGTGCCCTATTTCCGCTGAACTTCCATCAATAATCAGGTGTTTTGGTGAATTTTGACTGTTGTCAACAAAAATTTCAGATGTTGAAAGAGGATTGATAGTCAATGATGATCGTTTCTGGTAGTGGTTTTGCTTTGGTGGCTATGGATCTTCCATGGTGGTCTTGTGGTGGTTTTGGGTGATGGATGATGAAGATAAATTTTCTTTAAGGAAAAGAAATCAATAATAGATAAAACAGCTGAAAGTTGTTTGTTTTCTCATGATCTCAACCATCTTCCTGCGGATCTGATGATCCGTTGAGATCTATTTTTGACTATGTGGTGTTCTTCTTCGAGGAAGACCCCAAAGAAGCTCCCCATCTATTTTGCAGATTTGTTCAATTTCTGTCCAATTTCTTGTAAAAGAGGGCTACACATTTTTTTCTTCCTCTTGTTTTGTAGTCGTCTTCTTATGTGTGAAGAAATATGATGAAGAAAAAAAAGGAATGGAGATGTTGATCATGGGTTGGGGACTGGGAGAGATGAAGGAAAAGTTAGAAAAACATCAATTTTATTTTATTTTCTTAAAATAGAAAATTTGTTATTTTTGTCTTTTATTTAACATTTTGGTTAATAATTAAAAAAAAGTTATGAAGATATTATGACATGGCATTAATATATCTGACATGGATATGACATATCATTTATGTAAGGGAGAGTGAGCTACACACATAATGAGGGGGGTTTAAAAGTCTCATTTTAATTGAATTTAAAAGTTCACTTGGCAAAGCGTTAAGTAAAAGGGTTCAGAATACAAACTCATACAGGTATAAGGGTCTATCAGACCATTTTGCCTAAAACTAATAACTTCTAAACCTAAAATTAAGCAAAAAGATGTGCTGAAAATACCAAACTCCTAAAGTCAATAAAATACTATTTATTCAAATAGAATTCAACTCCAAATTAAAAAAGCTAACTAGTTGACTAGGTCTATTTTAGTAAAACTACTGCAGTAAAAACTTTACAATTCTAAAGCAAATATTCAACACTCCTCCTTGCTTTAGGAATTACAAAATCTTGGTCTTCTATCTTGGGATCTCCAAACTTGATAATCGAAAGTGACCTTGCGAATAAATCTGCAGTTTCATCTTTGGGCTTGCAGTGAACTAAATTTACTTCTCGTTTTGAATGCAACTCTTGAGTACTAAATCTTTTTGGCATGTCTTTCTGCTTCATTTGCATCTTTAATTTAAACTGATCCATTTTATTTTCCTAAAACATAGATAACTCCTCCATAGGTTCAATTCTTTTATGAACATTGAAAGCTCCTTTAAACTACCAGGTTCGCATTTTGCTTGTGCTTTTATCATTGGAGGATCATGTTTTAATTTTTTCAGCCTATGATCTTTTTTCATATTCTACATAAACATCTTCCATTGGATCAAATAAAAAATGTTTACCTCTCATCTTAATATTTAAAAATTCTTTTCCAGCACCATCATTGATAAACCAATGCTTATCCTCAAACGATACATTGTATCCTTTTTCTACTAACTGAAAAAAACTCAATAAGTTTTGATCAATATCAGGTACATAAAAAACATCAGAAATTGCCTTATTACCTGAACTTGTTTTGATGAAAACAGTTCATTTTCCTTCAATAAGAATCTGGTCACCATTTCTGATCATAACTTTGGATATTTCAGTAGGCTTTAATTCTTTAAACAAACTCTTCTCATAAGTCATGTGGTTAGTGCAACCACTATCCATCAACCAAAAATTTGTTGAAACCTTACTTGACATACATGTTGCAACAAAAAGATGGTCTTCTTCTTCTTCTTCATTGACCACACGTGCTCCGATATCTCGAGTTCTTAGAGCTCCATTTTGGGTGATTCAAAGTCCCAGGTGCTCGGAATCTTATTGGCTGTGTGGGTTAGCGCTCGAATAGTGTTGGGTGACCCTCGATTTTTGTGAATTTGAGGTGTAAGTGGCTTCCTTGAGCTAGAATTGTGTAAAGTTTTGCATCTTGGGTTTGTTGTTGTCCGGAGCTGATCTCACTTGTACAAAGCCAGCATCTAGTAGAGTCCTGCGGATTGGCACGGAGACGTCCGTGGCTTATCTTCCAGAGGTTACAAGATGACTTTAGGAGGTTTTCTTATTTTGTATCGTGTTCGTGCGTTGTTGTCCAATTGGTTTCATGAAATCTTACTTGTTTCACTCTGTCGTAGGATGGCTCACACGCGCAATAGAGGTCGAGGTGGTGGTTCACCAGCACTGACCGCCGTACAGCCTGATGTCTTAGATGGGGTCATGCCATTGCGGGAGCAGAAAATGCTCGGGTTGTTTTTGTGGTTGTCACCACTGAGGTTTTCCGGGACAGTTGGTGAGGATGCCCAGGAGTTCCTTACTACTTGTCGAGAGTGACTGCATACTTTAGGGTTGGTGGAGTCGAGGGGAGCCGACTTCACAGCTTACCAGCCCCGTGATGAGTTCTCCAGGTTGGAGCAGGGCTCTATGATGGTATTTGAGTACGAGGATAGATTTCATGAGTTGTCCCATCATGCCACTATGATCTTGCCCACGGAGGAAGAGAGAGTCAAGTGTTTCGTGAGAGGTTTGAGGTTGCAGCTGCGTATTGAGTCGCAGTCCATGGTTTCAGTAGGCCACTCTTTTCTGGATGTAGTGGACCATGCCTACACGCTTGAGCAGCTCCGTCGCGAGGCCCACGGGGGAAGCGAC
The DNA here is from genome assembly GCA_018342035.1 of Solanum appendiculatum. Taxonomy (NCBI): domain Eukaryota; kingdom Viridiplantae; phylum Streptophyta; class Magnoliopsida; order Solanales; family Solanaceae; genus Solanum; species Solanum appendiculatum. The sequence continues at coordinate 191,208 of JAGDQO010000096.1, forward strand.
AAGAGGGCCAGGCAGGATGATTATTTCAGTGGGCCCTGTCCTAGGCCTAAGGTTACAAAGGACCAGGGCTATAAGAGGTTCTAGCCGGGTCAGCCTAATCGCCCATTTCAGGCATCATTGCAGATATCAGAGGGTGACCAGCACCGTCAGGGTGGTTATAGTGTCGGTCCGAGTCAGGGCTGAGGTGGTTTCCAAATAGGTTCCTCAGGTCGGAGTGGCCAGCCTCCAATTGCGAGCAGGTCTTCTCAAGGTTGTTTTACGTGTGGGGAGCTTGGCCATTGGTCTAGGGAGTGCCCTATCTCCAGACCAGCCTTACTAGCCCCACAGGCAGTAAGACCGGTACCAGCAGCAGCAACTCCAGCTAGGGGAAGAGGTCAACATCAGGGTGTTCGTGGAGGTCCCCGAGGAGGCAGGATAGGTGGCAGGGTGGATGAACGGGGTAGAGGTCCAGGTCCATTTCTATGCAGCTCCAGCAAGAGCAGAGGCCGAGGCGTCGGATGATGTGATCACAGATACGGTTCTCTTATGCCATCAGTCCGCTTCAGCTTTATTTGATCCTGGTTCTACATATTCGTATGTGTCTGCTTATTGTGCTCCTCGGTTAGGGATGAGTCCAGAGCCCTTAGTGGTACCTTTGCATGTTTCGACCCCAGTAGGGGATTCTTTAGTGGTGGGTCAGGTTTGTAGATCCTGTGTGGTGACTATTTGGGGGCAGGAAACTCAAGCTAATCTTATTGTGCTAAGTATGTTGGATTTTGACTTGATTCTGGGTATGGACTGGTTAGCCCCTCACCGAGTGGTCTTGGATTGCTATGCCGAGACCGTTACCTTAGCCATGCCTGGTCTTCCGTTAGTGGTGTGGTAGGGTTCTTGTAGTCACACGCCGGTTGGGGTTATTTCTTATGTTCAGGCACGGAGGCTAGTGGCTAGCGGGTGTTTGGCATATTTGGCTTGTGTTAGAGATGTTAGTAGGGAGACAGTTGATTCAGTGCCTATAGTCCGAGAGTTTGCTAATGTGTTTCCTGCCGACCTTCCTAGCCTACCCCCAGATCGGGATATTGACTTTGCCATTGATTTGGAGCTGGGTACTCATCCTATTTCCATCCCATCATACCGTATGGCCCCCGCAGAGCTCAAGGAGCTCAGTGTTCAGCTTCAGGATCTCTTGGGTAAAGGGTTCATTCGGCCTAGTGTATCGTCTTGGGGTGCCCAGTCCTGTTTGTGAAGAAGAAGGACGGTACTATGCGGATGTGCATTGATTACAGACAGTTGAATAAGGTGACGGTGAAGAACCATTACCCCATGCCTCGTATTGATGATTTGTTTGACCAGCTTCAGGGTGCCGCAGTGTTTTCTATGATTGACTTGAGATCTGGTTACCATTAGTTGAGGATTAGAGCAGCATACATCCCTAAGACAGCATTTAGGACTCGTTACGACCATTTTGAGTTCCTAGTGATGTCTTTTGGGTTGACTAATGCCCCTGCCGCCTTCATGGACTTGATGACTTGTGTATTCAGGCCGTATCTGGACTCCTTCGTCATAGTCTTCATTGATGATATCTTAGTATACTCGCGGAGCCATAGTGAGCATGAGTTGCATTTAAGGATAGTGCTCTAGACTTTGAGAGATCATCGGTTTTATGCCAAGTTCTCAAAGTGCGAGTTTTGGCTTGAGTCTATAGCATTCTTGGGGCACGGGGTGTCTAAGGATGGTAATATGGTGGATCCGGCGAAGATTGAGGTTATTCGTGATTAGGCTAGGCCCACCTCTGTGACAGAGATTCGGAGCTTCGTCGGATTGGCAGGGTACTATAGGCGTTATGTTGAGGGTTTCTCTACTATAGTGGCGCGTTTGACTCAGTTGACTCTCCAGGATGTTCCCTTTGTGTGGTCGGAGGAGTGTGAGAGGAGCGTTTTGAGGCTCAAGGAATTGCTTATCACCTCTCTTATCTTGACTCTTCCAGTTCAGAGCGAGAGCTTCACGGTTTATTATGACGCATCCGGCGTTGGTTTGGGTTGTATTTTGATGCAGCAGGGCCGGGTTATTGCTTATGCATCGAGGCAGCTTAAGCTACATGAGCGCAACTACCCCACTCATGACTTGGAGTTGGCGACGGTAGTTTTTGCGCTTAAGATCCGGAGGCATTACCTATATAGAGTTCATTGTGAGATCTACACTACTCACAGGATCCTTCAGTACATTATGACCCAGAGGGATCTTAATTCGAGGCAGTGCCGTTGGATTGAGTTCCTAAAGGACTATGATCTCTCTATTCTCTACCATCCGGACAAGGCGAATGTGGTAGCGGACGCCTTAAGACGGAAGGCAGTGACTATAGGTAGTCTAGCCTTCCTTTCTATTTCAGAGCGACCCTTGGCTTTAGACATTCAATCCCTGTCTAATGAGATGATCAGGCTTGATGTTTTAGATTCCAGTAGGGTGTTAGCCTATGTGGGAGTTCAGTCATCTCTGCTAGATCAGATCTGTAGTCGTCAGTTCGAGGATGAGTTTTTGGTGGCACTCAGAGATAGAGTATTGGTAGGTGATGACGGGCAGGCTACCTTAGATTCAGATGGGGTTTTGAGGTTTGCTGGCCGTTCGTGTGTTTCTAGAGTTGGGGAGTTGATTCAGCTGATCCTTAGCGAGGCCCATGATTCAAGATATTCTATCCATCTGGGCACCGCTAAGATGTATAGTGATTTGAGGCAGCATTATTGGTGGAGTGTTATGAGGAGGGACATCTTAGACTATGTGTCCCGTTACTTTTGTTGTCAGTAGGTGAAGGCCGAGCATTTGAGGCCTAGTGGAGAATTGCAGAGATTACCCATTCCTAAGTGGAAGTGGGAGCTTATCACCATGGATTTCATTGTGGGTTTGCCTCGTACTTCTAGAGGTGTTGACAACGTTTGGGTCATCGTGGATCGATTGACCAAGTCAGCACACTTCCTTCCAGTTCATACTTCCTTCAGTGCTGAGAGGTTAGCCTGCATCTACATTCGGGAGGTGGTCCATCTTCATGGTATGCATGTTTCTATCATTTCAGACCGGGGTTCACAGTTCACTTCCAGCTTTTGGAGGATATTTCAGGAGAAGTTGGGCACCCGTGTCGATCTTAGCACAACATTTCACCCGCAGACTGATGGCCAGTCAAAGCTTACTATTCAGGTTTTTGAGGATATGTTGCGGGCCTGTGTGTTGGACTTTAGAGGTCAGTGGGACCAGTTCTTGCCTTTGGCAGAGTTTGCGTACAACAACAGCTACCACTCTAGCATTCAGATGGCCCCGTTTGAGGCATTATATGGTAGGCGTTGTCGCACTCCAGTTGGTTGGTTTGATTCTACGGAGCCTAGGCCACGTGGTACATACTTGTTTCAGGAGGCCTTGATGCATGTGAGGATGATTTAGAATCGGCTCAAGACGGCTCAAAGTAGACACCAGAGTTATGCGGATCGCAGGCGCTGACCGTTGATATTTGTCGTTGGTGATAGAGTATTGCCCATGAAGGGCGTGATGAGATTTGGGAGGCAGGGCAAGCTTAGCCCCAGGTATATTGGGCCTTTTGAGATTTTGAGGACAGTTGGTGAGGTGGCCTATGAGTTACCTTTACCTCCAGCATTCTCAGTTATTCATCTAGTTTTCCATGTTTCGATGTTGCACCGGTATGTTCCAGATGAGTCTCATGTGCTCCAGTATGATATCGTTGAGTTGGATGATCGTTTGACCTATATTGAGGAGCCGGTTGCTATTTTGGCCAGAGATGTGAGGCATCTGAGGTCTAGAGCCATTCATGTGGTTAAGGTCCGTTGGAGGCATCCTCTAGTCGAGGAGGCTACTTGAGAGACCAAGCGGGAGATGCGGGAGCAGTTCCCCAGCTTATTTGAGCCCTCAGGTACTTCTTGACTCTTACTTTTGCGGACGAAAGTTCTTTAAGAAGTGGATGTTGTAATGACCCTCCAGGTCATTTCTGTGTTAATGCCTTCTTCTTGTTGTTTAGAGTGTTCCTGTAGCGACCCCAAATCATTTATGACTTGTTGGCACCAACTGTTCGATTGCCTGGTCGTTCGTTTGGGTTTTATGCCCGTTTTCCTGTTTTGGATTTTTTGAAACTTGAAAAGTTGATTTTTGTCATAACCTCATGTAAACGACCTCAAATGGGAATTCTGACGGTTCCATCAGCTCCGGAGCGGCCAAATTAGGCTAGTAGCATGGTTGGCACGAGTCTGAGGCTTTCGGTGTGACTTTGGGGCCATTTGGCGCTTTAGCCTTTGAAATTTAGATCAAGTTTGACTTTGGTCAACATTCTTGGTAAACGCACTCAGATGAGAATTCTGTCAGCGCTTAGTTCTGGAATGCCGAGTTTGGTCTAGAATGACCCTTCGTGTGCTTCTCGGGGCTTCCGGTCTAATTCCGAGGGACTTGGTAAAATTCAGCTAAAATGGCGCTTTGGATGTGGGATCTACTTTTTGTCGAAACAACCTCATATGGAAATTCTGATTGCGCCATTGAGTCCGAAATGTCAAATTTTGTGGGGTAGCATATCTGGTTTATTTTAATCAGGTCCCGAACGAATTCCGAGGATCCGTTCGGAGACTTTGAAAAATAGCAAAATCTGGTGTTGCTAGTGCAGACCTTTAGCGACCAAAATTTAGCCTTTTAGCGACCAGAGATAGCTTTTAGCGACCATAGTTGCAGCTATTTAAATGGCGAAAAATCAAATTCAGCCCTCATTTTAAAACTTCAATATCTCGAGTTCTAGAGCTCCGTTTGGGGTGATTCGAAGTCCCAGGTGCTCGAAATCTTTTTGGCTGTCTGGTTAGTGCTCGGATAGTATTGGGTGACCCTCGATTTCAGTGAATTTGAGGCGTAAGTGGCTGCCTTGAGCTAGAGTTGTGTAAAGTTTTGCATCTTGTGTTTGTTGTTGCATGGAGCTGATTCTGGCCCCGAGAAGTGCTCTGTTTTGGAACACAAGCTTGGGGGAGGGTTTAGGACCTCTTCACGGAGTCAATTTTGAGATTTCCAGAGTGGGTCCCACATTTCTCGATTTTGACTTTGAAATTGGTCCGTCTCTGATTTTGATGATTTTAGTATCTAAACGACCATACTGACGTTGTGATTCTATTTTTAATAGCGTGGTAGCGATCCTAGGACATTCGGAAAGGAAAAGCTCCGGCGGAGTGATTTTAAGCACGCGCGATCGGCCTTCTGGTAGGTTACGACTTCTCTTTCTTTTGATTAAGCTTGAATGTGTAAATGCATACTGATTTGTGTTAATCTGGGGTGGGTGGCTAGTATTTCTGTTCTTCTTCTCCGAATTCTTGATTTAGGATTGATTTTCGGGCTATTTTGGAGATTAGTATCATGTTATTGGAGGGGGGGTTGTGTATTTGTTGTTGCATGTGGCTTATTTGGTTGGTTGTTTATTTGTGTTGGAGTATATTTTTTGCCTTATTCTAGGATAGGCTAATGTTGCCATAGACCCATGCACCTGGTTGACTTTGGTATGTATTCGACGTCGATTCGGATGGACTAGGTCCTTGTAGACCGGCATAGCAGACTTGGGGCTGATAGTTGAGCCTAGTTTTGGGCTTCGTATTGCTTGTGATCCTTTTGTTTCCTCTCCCCATTTCTATGGTGCCGATGCGTTGTCGGAGGCGGGGTATCTTCCTGGGTTGGGTGCGTTGAGGTTGGTTCTATGGTTGGTAGTGGACGTCGATCCACGATGGCTTGGAGTTGATACGCTTGTTGTGATGTGGTTGGTGGTGGACAGCGATCCATTTGGTTTGGTATTTGAGATCCTCTACGGAGTTGATATCCCCCGCACACTCTGACTAGCTAGGTAGGGCCCCCGGGAGTGTTAGTTGACTCACTTGGCTGGCTTGGGCAGGGTAGGGCCCCCAGAGTGATCAGCCGGCTGGGCAGTTGGATATGAGTTATTTGAGGTTCTCTTCGGAGTCGACATGCCCCGCGCACTCGTCTCTCTTGGGCAGGGCCCCCGGAGTGTTAGCCTATTGGGCGGTTGGATATCAAGGCCTTTGGAGGGGATTGTTATACACCCCACCCCACCCCCCACCCCCTCGCGTGGCACTCGACTGGCAGGGTAGGGCCCCCAGAGTTGCTTGCAGGCGGGCTGGCCCGATTTGAAAGTCAGACTTGTTGACTGGGTTGGAGTTGGCTGGTGGTTTCGGTTCAGATTTGGATATCCTTTGGTTTCGTAGATCTAGCCTTTCTGTGTACCTGTCAGGCTTATGGGGTTCCATTCAGGTTTTTATTTGTCTATGCTTAAGTGTACCTTCTGGGTCTTATGGGGGCCCCAGTTAGGGTTAGTTTAGGTATTTTCTTAGACTTGCTGTCGATTAGTTTTGTGTTTATTTCCTTTGACTTCTGTTGTTTTAGATTCTATCCGTTCCGTCTGTTTCTACCTTTCTTGCTCATTCGGCCTATGATGTCTACTGGGTACATGTTGTTTTGGTACTCATGCTACACTCTGCATCTGTTTTCGTGATACAGGTCCGAGCACCAGCTATCAGTGTTGAGGTCGAGCCTGCAGCAGTCTGTTCCGGAGACGAGGGTGAGCACATGGCATTCTGGGATTACGTGTCTCCTTCTGTTTATGCGTTTTGGCTTGTCTTTTGCTTTTGAGACAGTCTTGTTTCTGTGATCCACTTTTGGAACTTGTACTCTTTTTGTAATTATGTACTTGTGACTTCCAGGTTCTTGGAGGTATCTTTTGTTGTATATAGTTTTGGGTTCTCTTCCGCCTTTTCCTTATGTGATCCTTTTATTTATGTTTTCGCTTAGTTGAGGCTAGTTTCCACCCTTAGTCCCATTACTGTTAAGTTCCGGGGCAGGGTTTGGCTTGCCTACTAGCGGGTTGGTAGGCGCCATCATGACTCGAGAAATCAGGTCGTGACAACCATGTCAATAATACGTCATCTAATGCTTGTAGGCTTTGGCATTCTCGGATTGCAATCCATCCTTTCGTAATAATAAACTTTTCCTCTTATAATAACGGTACTCATATCAATGTCCGTCACACCATTGGTACGAGACTTTCATCTTTCGCCCAAACTCATTATCTATTTCACTTTTAATCTTTAATTAGCAAAACAACCCTCAATGAAGTCTAGAAAATCTTAAAATACCTCAAACTGAACGACGTGTCACAAACCATCAAAATTTCACTTTTCCCTATCGTAAAGCTTCATTACGCTTCAATCTATCAAATATGTATTATTCAAAAGTAAATGAATTCGTAAACATTCATATTGCTACACTTCAATGCCTGACCTCAAAAATCACTCAAAAAGTTAAATTCAGACCCACAAGGACAAAACTAAAATTTTATTGAAATTCAATATAATAGACCTATAAGTAAAATCCAAAGTTACAGAGAAGTTTCAATTTTGCTATCAATTGATTAGCCAATCCTTCAATTAACTAAAATTTTAACTTATGACCAAAAAAGAAGACAATGGCTTGTAGGGGTGTCAAATGGGCGGGTTGGGTTGAAATTGGAGATATTAAAATGGGTGAAGTAGAAATTGGGTTGGGTCTTGACCCGCCCAATTTGACCCGCTTAATCTCAATAATTTTAATATATTATTGTTTTGAAAAATTATGCGGTTAAGCAAACTTATACTACATAATTAGTCATCATAGCTATAGTTTGCTATAATTACCACTCGCGACTTACATTAACCATTAATTACGTGGGCTGACTTCAGGTTTGTATAATTAGCCACATTTGTATAATTCGCCACATTTGTATAATTGGCAACTAACAATTCGTCGTTTGATTTGTATTTGTATACTATGGTTTGTATTTGTATATGACGATGATTTCCTTTAATTTTTCAGTTTTATCACCATATACATTCAATATTTTTTTATATAACTTTTAAAAGTTTGTATAAACGTGTAGTTTTCGGATTTTGTATAATATAATTTATATAATGTAATTTGTATAATATAATTTGTATAAGTATTTAAAGTTCATATGTTTATATTTGTATCAATTCGTTATTTCGAGTTTTATCATATTTGTATAATTCCAAACTTTGTATTGCTGAATTATACAAAAACACGCGAATTATTCAAACGTACCCGCGAATTATATAAACGAGATGCGAAATATACAAATTATTACTCTCTCTCGCTCGCCTCTCTCCTCCCTCTCCCAAACTCGCTCGCCTCTCTCATCCCTCTCCCAATCTCGCTCGCCAGATATACAAATACATATGTATAACAGTTACATATATACAATTATTTTGACAGATATACATATACAATTTGCCTCTCTCTATTCTCTGCCCTCTCTCGCTCGCCTCTCTCCTCTCTCTCCCAGTCTCGCTCGCCACTCTCCTCCTTATAAGATGTAGTTACGAATCGTAATTAGCAAACTATAGCAATGGAGCATAATTAAAATATTTTGAGTGGCTATATGTGAAAGTTCCTCTTACTTTTTAAATATTATAGCGGCTGCGGGTTTCCCTTGTCATAAAAAAAAACCACAATTTGAATTTCAACTCAAGAAAATTTAAAAAAGAAGTTACAAATGGGTGGATAAATTCTAAAAGATGTAAAATAGAGAGTAATTTATACCTTTAATATAGGAACATACATTACATCAATGCAAATAAAAAGACTTAAAACGGGTTGAAATTGGAGATTAAATTAGGCTCAATTGAGGATTCTTTTGAAATGGGTTAAGGCTTGAATGGGTTGAAATTGAACCCAATTCAAATTCTCTTGAGCCCAACCCTTAAAATTCAGGACGGGTTACATAGAGTTGGGCTCATTTTTGACACCTCTAATGGCTTGAATAACCAACAATCCAACACAATTGCTAAAAGATATCATAACTTTTTAAATTTTTTAATCATTGGCATATTATTACCTCCAACCATGAATAATCATTACTTTTATATATTCAATAATATGTGCAACACCCAAGTTATGAAGCATGAAATTAACCTTAGTATTGGCAAAACAGTAGACTCCACGCTTCCAATAGATTATGTAAAAAAATGAAGGTTCAATATCTTCGATCAGATGTGTTTCATTCCTTTTTAAGAAATCAAATACAATGATGGTTAATATTTATTATGACCCACTTTGCCATCACTTCATTGGTTGAAAAGAAAATAAAAATAATAATTAAAAGAAAAGAGATGCCAAACTTTGCAATACCTGAAGCTTGTCTTTCTAGTTTCTGTGTTCGCCGCAATTCTTGTGTTGTGACTCAAAAATTATCAAACCCCAAAGAACTTATTTTAATATATGGATCAAGTGACATTGGGTATTAAATAAAGGGTAAGTTACATAAATTTTACTAGTTTAGGAGCTAATTATTTAGATACACGCTAGTTTGTAATATTTCAAATATTATCAAATTTTTTGGACTTCAGCTACATGTATCAAGCGTGTCCAGGTACAGGTATCTCAAATATATGTGGCCTATATTATGTGTAATTTATTCTAGATACACTTTATCCAAGTAGATTCACATGCATCTGACTCTCTCGTTCTCCTCTCTCCTATCTCGCTCGCCTCTCTCCTCTCTCGCTCGCATCTTTTCTTGTAAATGGAGATATATATATATCTAGTATGATTCACATATATCTGGAATCTAGCTCGTCTCCCTCCTATCCCGCTTGCCTCTCTCCTTCTCTCACTCGCTTCTGTTCCTATTGTAGTGTATCAGGTAGCAAAAATACATGTATCTAGGTGTATATGACTTGAAATATGGTATGAAATTATTAATTAATAAGACAATATATAATTATACTATAGGGAATGATAAACATAGTAGGAATGTTTGTCGAATTAGATTTAAAAAAAACTCCTTAAATAAATAAAAGACTTGTCCATTAACTATCAACTAAATTAATTATTTAAAATCATCCCTTAATTAAATAATTGTAGTTAAACGAATAATTTAAAATTCTTATTTAAAATTTATGGGAAAAAACGTTTTATGAAAGAAAGAGTTCTAATGCTCAAAACGACCTAAGATGTTGTTTCACTTGAGGATCAATGTATGAAGATATACGGCATGTGAGTGATAAATTTGAATGAAAGAAGAGAGAGACAATGTGTTATGTGATGTCACATCCTCCTCGTGTGGCCGCACCATGATAACGCTCAAGCTACACCATTAGAAGATGTAATGCGGTCATATGCAATAATAGTACTAAACCCAACTATATTTGGTTTGAATTCCACATAGAATAATATGAGGATGCGTAGATTAATCTAGAAATAGTACCTTTCTCGAGAGAAATGGTAGCTTTCTCTAGATTAGTTTTGGCTATGTATCTCCTTTCTCTTATCATAATTGGGGGTGATAAACGGACTGATCGAGCTGAATATGGGCCGATAAAAAATGAGTCAGGTGAAAATGAATAAAATATCCTATCCGACCCTATATGATATGGATAATAATGGATATCTATATTATCCACTGCTTTTTATTATGTAAAGAAATAAGTACTTTTAGATTACAAGATTTTTTCTTGTTCTTTTTATTCTTTTAGTTATGTTTGGTATGAAGAAAAATATATTTTTTAAATAACTTTTAGCATGAATTATAAAATTATGCATTAGTAGTTTATCATAAGAGTATTTGTTTCACAAAATGAGTTTGTCCATAAAAACTCTTTAATAAGTTTTCTTTAATTTTATTTATTTATGGGGTTTATGTTTATATGATATTAAAAAAATTATTTTGTCATGTTAGATTAATTTTTTAATGATAAATTTAGTTGAGTGATTTTATTGATATAAAATCTTAAGTTGAGTGATTTTATTGACGCAAAACAATATCAATGACTTTATTAAATAAATTTCTAAAGTTGAATGACCTATTGAGATTTTAACTCGTGAAAGTATCAATAGAATTGAAAGACCCAACGTGTAGAAGAACATAATACGGAACGGAGAGAAACAAAAACTATCGAACAGGTCAAAAAGTCGTCGACGACATTGGGCTTAACAAGACAAACAATTGTCTGATGGTTGAAGTTTGATTTGTTACCAATTTTTTCACGTCAAAAGAACCTATTTCTAAAGAAGATGAATGGAGAGAGAAAAAAGAAGTAGATGAAAGAGGGGAAAGGACAAGGGAAATCGTGGACGGGATAAAAGGAGCGAGAAAGGACTTTAGGCCAATTTTTAAAAATTGAATGTTTCATAAAAAAAATTTAACTATCTGTGTAAAAAATAATTATAGCACTGAAATTTGCTCTGTTATATTATTATCCCATACCCTTTTTGTCATAGTAATCTAATTGCTACTACTATGTAAAGACCTGGAAGGTTATTTTTGGAATTTTTCATAATATTATCATTTTACCCCTCCCGATATCTATCCCGACTCATTTCTGATTGAGCTTTGAAAGTTGATTTTAAATTTTGAGTGAAAGTTATGAATTTTGAAAGTTTTTGACTTCAAAAGGCTAAAGTTGTTAAAAAGTGGTTTTCGGTGAGTGTCGGAATAGAATTCCGTCATTTTCATCAGTCCAAGAGTGTGAAAATTGGACTAAGAGAGTTGTCATTTTAGATTCAGAGTTTTTTTTGAGGATTTGAGGTTCTAAATTTGTAATTGTTGAGATTTTAGCCTTTGGGTTGACTCTGATCAACATTCAGGATTCGAATGCTCGGATTAGATTTTCGATAGTTTTGTTGGATTTAGGAGATGATTTTAGGACTAGGTGACGTCTTGGTTAAAATTTTAGAAGTCCCGAACTTGATTTGGCCTTTTAGGTGTTATAATTAATTTCTTGTGACTTTCACGAATTTCGAGTCAAAGAGACCTTGAATTCATATTTTGATGGTTCCATTGAGTTTGAAATGTCGAGTACAGTCAAATTACATATATGGTTTGTGTGTACGGGGTTCCTAACGAATTAGAGGATCCATTTAATTTTTTGAGTGTTGGCTGGTTTTCTGATGCTGGTGTGCTTCGCTTTCGCTAAGGGTACCTCACGATCGCAAGGATCGCGAAAGCGAAGGGCCTCTTTTAGGCGGGGTTCGCTTAAGCAAACCATGGGTTGCAATTGTGATGTTCACAAAAGCGAACCCTAGTTTGCGAAAGAGAGACCCCCAAATTTTTACGGGGTTCGCTTAAGCAACTTCAGAGACTCCTTTTTCTTGCCATTTAGGGGTTCTACCCATTTTTCCCCATTTTGAGTTTTGTAAAACCATTGGAGGCAATTTTGAAGAGATTTCTTGTGCTATATCATTTGGGTAAGCCTTTGTAACTATAAAACTTCGTTTTTCATTAATTATTTTTGGATTTTAACATCAAAACTTGAGATTTTGATTGGCAAATGACAAGATCTTTCAAGAACTTGAGTTCTAAAGTGAAATGGTGATTGTGAACTGATTTTAGCTTCTTTTTCGAAATGGTTTTCATAAGTGAGTTCCAAATGTCTTGGGTAACATTTTCAAGTAAAAATTTTCAAATTCAAACCTCATTTTAGTAATTAGGTATTTGAGTTGATTGACCCATTTTTCAACATGTATGAATTGGGAGTTGTTATTTTCGGAATCTTGTTGTGATTACTTGATTGAGATAGATTGTGTGGCTTTGGATGTTGTTCGCAAAGGGAAGACTCAAGTCTTGGATTGACCTTTTGATTGAATTAAGGCAAGTGATTTTCTAAACATTGTAAATCTAGTTAAATCGTGTATTTCTCTTCATTGTGTGTGTTGGGGAGTAATGGGAATGAGGTGATGGGTTCATTATTTCACTTGATTTATCTTAATGAACAAAAAAGAAATGTGTTGATCATAATGCTTTGTGAATTGCCTTGTTGTGGACCCTATTTTGTTGATTGATGAAATGCTTGATGGCATTAATGTGGACTTGAATTGCTTGAATTATTATCTTCTCCTTATAGTGTGAAATTTCTTATTTGGTTTAATATTGTTATGCACCACGATGAGACATGTGATGTTATCCCAAAAAGAAATGGTTCCAACAAGTGATGTGATATAAATTAGAAGGAAAATGGTTCTGGTTAGTGATGTGATATAAAGCCGAAGGGAAATGGTTTCGGCTAGTGATGTGATATAAAACCGATGGGAAATGGTTTCGACTAGTGATGTGATATAAAGTCGAAGGGAAATGGTCACGGCTAGTGATAATGTGCTGAAGGGAAATGATTCCGACAAGTGATATGATATAAAGCCGAAGAGAAATGGTTTCAGCTAGTGATATGATATAAAGCCGAAGAAAAATGGTTGCTGCTAGTGATATTGTGTCGAAGGGAAATGATTCCGGCAAGTGTTTGACTACCATGATTTGATGAACTTGATACTCAAAATTAAATTGATGCAATTGATACTTGTGATTGATCTACCTGATACTTGTGATTTATCTACTGTAACACTTCGGATTCAGAAAAGAAGGAAGTTGCTGATTTTGGGTTGCAGGCAGGACCTATGACTCCCACGTATGGTTGGTAGAAGCATCTACTGATCATAGATGGCATCCGTAGGTGAGAAGGGAAATGAGGTTAAAGGTTTTAAGGGTAAGTAGGGACCTACGGAGGCCATGTACGGTCCGTAGGTTGACTTACCAACCGTACATGGGTCCCGTCGTTCGAAGGTCCAAAATGATGGTTTCTAAATCTACCTACGGTCGACCAGGACGGTTCGTAGGTCTGAACTGTAGGTCGAGTCAGCAGTTAATATTAAGGGATTTTTGGTCTTTTCCCTAATTGACTAATGCCTAAAGTAGGTCGTTTTAATCCTAATCCTAGACCATATATAAATCTTTTAAGCCTAAAAACTGACTACTCTAAATCATTCTTCAAAATCCCTCCCCCAAAATTTCTCTCTCTAAAGCTTGAAGAAGAAGTCTAGGGCTTCAAGATCAAGTCTCCAAATTCACCATTGATTGTGGGTTTTTGACATCAAGGTATGATAGTATTCACCTATGGAGTCCTTTCCTCCATAGGATTCCTAAGTTCTCTAATTTTACAAGCTAGTATCTCTAATTGGAATTAGGGTTTTATTCAATCTCATGGGTTCTTATCAATTATGATTCATTTGATTGTTTTATGTCTTTTTATGCATGAATTGGAGTAATTACATGTTTTTAAGTTGAATTCATATGAACCCATGCATGATCCATGATTTTTAGACTATGAACATATGATAAGGCTTTTGAACTATGAAAGAAGAATTTATGAAGATATGCATGTTTCCTCATGAAGTTGATATAATTGATTTAAAGTTGCTTTGAGAGTGAAGTATCGATGTTGTGGGTGATTTGTGAAAGGGTTTCTCACATAAATGATTCATAAGGTTGAAAGGTTTTCTCACCTAAGTTGAATCAAGTCTAAGGAGCTATTCTAATGAACTCTAGCTTGGATTGGCTACTTAATTGTGCCTTTCCATGGATAATAAGATGAATACGATTAATGACTATTCCGTGGAATTTATGATTAGCACCAAGTGGACTAGCGGTGATTACCCATGTCCCATAAACTATGTGCCACGATAGGATGATTGTCTTAGACAGACATTAGCTAGTGGTTCCAATTTAGCTCAAAACTCATGATCCTTACCTTGGCAAGTAGGACAATCTCTTTTCGGTGTGGGGTTGAAACGACCCAAATGCCCAAAAATGTGCTTCGGAAACACCTATAATTGTAATTTCCATATATCTCAAAATCCGTGCATGATTTCGGAAATTCGACTTCATATTCTTATTCGTGGGGTCAAATTGAGTGGGAAATGGGTCTAACCCGAATTTTAGAGCAACCGTATCAAAATTCGAAAATCGCAAAAATTGCGATTTGGAGGGTCAACTTTAAAGGGGCATATCTCTTAGCACACAAGGAACTGGAAGGGCTGCAACCTATCAAATTAAAGCTCTTTGAGTTAGCTTTCCAACGCACTTGGTTTCACCTTATTCCGCGTTAGGATGAGGGAGTTATGACCATTTTCGTAAAACCTGTCTGTGCAGAATTTCCAATTCCAGTGAGCCTTTTTTTTCTAGGCGGGTTGGAGACTTTTTTTATAAAAAGGGGATATGTCCCATACTTAGTCATTTTCTTAACTCCAAAAACACTCTCTAAGCCCTCTCCAAAGATTCCACCAAGATCTTCAACCAAATTCAAACATCTCAAGCTCTAATTCCGGATTCAAGACTCAATCTCAAGCTTCGATTCTCCATTCCAATCTTCATCAAGGATTCTCCAAAGTTGAGGTATGTGGGTTTGATTGTGGAAACCTTCCTTTCCACAAGTCCAACCATTTATCCTCTATTTCTACTTCAAGTTTATGGGTCCTCATGATCAATTATGAACTCTTGAATTACGGAATTACTACTACACACCCTATTATGGTCCTTTTTGCATATTATCATGAAATGGAATTTTTATGTGATGTTTATGGTTTACATGCTTCCATGATCAAATTATGAAGGTTGATATATATATGTATGTTGTTGGTGGGCTGATTTATATGGATTTTGGAATTGGTTGGAATTAGTATTCTTGAAATACATGATTTCATTTATATGAACAATTGCCCACCTTGTGTTTGATAAAATGCCCATTATAGAATTCTTAGGAAAGGGAAGGTCCAAGGTACGTCCTATGAGTCGGATGGTTATGTAATTACTGAAATGATGATGAAATGGACACATGTATATGATTTTCTCTAAATAAGTGTTGTGAGTCGACCAAGCCTAGTACGGGGGGTAGTAGGCCCGTATAACCGTATCGAGGGGTTGGTACCTTGGTTGCCTAGTACGGGGGGTAGTAGGCCCGTATAACCGTATCGAGGGGTTTGTACCTTGGTCCCTAGCACGGGGGGTGGTAGGCCCGTGTAACCATATCGAGGGGTTTGTACCTTGGTCCCTAGCACGGGGGGTGGTAGGCCCGTGTAACCATATTGAGGGGTTTGTACCTCTTTCGCCTCTCCAAGGGGGTGGTAGGCCTTGGAAATACTATATTGATGGTCACTCGCCACACATGTACTACGTCCCATAAATATGATTTTTATGTAAGCATCATTATACATATTATTTTATTAATATGCTATCTATTGGGTATGATTACGCATTTTTCCTATGATGTCCATCTAATGTAGCATTGCATTGCATCCCATATACTTAGTACATTCAAATGTACTAACGCATACTCTATGCCTACATGATGTCACCATGTAGGGACCGGAGCACCGCTTGACCATCCTCCTCCGCGTGGCTAGTACGATTTTCTATAGTAGTTATTGGTGAGTCCTCCATTTTGGGGACGTTGCTCATGATCTTTTGTTATGTATAAAACTTTTCCTTTTTAGTTATGTTTTGACTATGAGGGTGAGCCCGGTAGTTTGTCTTGGCCCCCGCTAAGTACTCATGTTTAGAGGTGGTGTTGGACAAGTTGTGTATTATGCTTGAGCTTGACTCATCTATGGTATTTATGTATCATTTTTTTTTCTTGCTTATGGTCATTTAATTGCTTCCGCGACCAAGAATGTGTAATGATACACTAGGAGGCTTGTTTGGGGTTCCTTCGGGTTCCCCATTCGCCTGTCACACCTAGGCCCTAGGCTTGGGTCGTGACAAACTTGGTATCAGAGCACTAGGTTGAATGATCCTCGAAGTCCAACACACCGCGTTGATTAGAGTCCGATTCATGGTTGTGTTGTGCACCACAACTATGAGTAGGAGGCTATGAGACGTTTTAGGAAATGTTTCCCTTCTCCATGTTCTAAGTCGTGCTGTAGAGTTGAATTAAGTTCTTCCCTAACGGTTGTTCTTTGCTATGCAAGATCATGTCTAATACAAGAGGAAGACGAGCCCGCGCACCCGAGGAACAACCGCCCAATGGGGATCTTCGGGATGCTCTTACTTTATTTGCACAAGCTATGGCTAATCAAGCCAACCACGGGACCCAAGCCCCTCAGGCTCCTACCCCGGCATCTAGGGTGAGAGACTTCGTGCGGATGAATCCCCCAGAATTCTATGGGTCTAAGTTAGATGAAGACCCTCAAGAGTTCATTGATGAAGTCCACAAGATATTAGCTATCATGGGCGTGAGTTCAGAAAATAAGGCGGAGTTGGCGGCCTACCAACTAAAAGGAGTGGCCCAAATATGGTACAACCAATGGAAGAGAGAGAAGGGGGCAAACTATGTGGTGCCTTGGGAAGAGTTCAAAACGGCTTTCCTTAATCGATTCTTTCCTCTAGAGCTTAGGGAAGCCAAATTGGTGGAGTTCATGAATTTAAAACAAGGATCTATGAGTGTGAGGGAGTATGCCCTCAAGTTTAACCAACTTTCAAGATATGCTCCACACTTGGTTGCCGACTCACGGTCTAGAATGAATAAATTCGTGATGGGTGTGTCCGACCTAGTGAGTGAAGAATGCCGGTCCGCAATGTTGATTAGTGACATGGACTTGTCCCGCTTGATGGTCTATGCCGAACAAATGGAGGAGGAGAAGTTGAGGAAGAGGAGGGGTCATGAGGCCAAGAGGGCCCGTTTTGAGGGCAAGTTCCAAAATCAAAGGGGAGGCCGATTTCATCAAGGCCAAGGGTCTTCTCATGCGCCCCATAGGGGGTTTGCCAATGAAGTTCCAAGGGCCCAAGGTGTTGGTGGTATGGGTTCTAGTGATGTATGTCCGAAGTGTGGTAAGGGCCATGGTGGCCCGTGTTTGAGAAATACCGGTGCTTGCTACAGTTGTGAGGAAATGGGGCACAAGGCAATAGATTGTCCCCGAAATCGCAACAAGGGTAAGGAGGTCCGTCCACAAGGTGCCAATGCGGTTCCTTTGGGGAGAGGGGGCCGACAAGATGGTGCCCCAAGGCACAATCGATTTTATGCTTTGCATGGGAGGCAAGGGGTCGATGAAGTCCCCGATGTCGTTACCGGTATGTTGAAAATCTTTGACTTTGATGTATATGCACTAATTGATCCGGGTGCCTCTCTTTCTTTTGTCACCCCCTTTGTTGCCAAAAAGTTTCATGTTGAGCCCGACTTGTTGCGTGAGTCATATAAGGTGTCTACTCCTATTGGTGCATATATTGTTGCTAGGAAGGTCTATAGAAATTGTCCTATTTGCATCTTGCATAAAATATTGCCTTGTGATCTTGTTGAATTGAACATGGTCGATTTTGATGTTGTTCTTGGGATGGATTGGTTGCATGCATACTATGCTTCTATTGATTGTAGAACCCGTAGGGTCAAGTTCCAATTCCCAAGTGAACCCATTCTTGAGTGGGAAAGCCAAAATGTGGTAGTCAAGGGTAGATTCATCTCTTGCATTAAAGCCCGTAAGTTGATCTCTAAGGGGTGTCTCTATCACCTTGTGAGGGTTAGGGATGTGGAGTCCAAAACCCTTCTTATAGAGTCGGTTCCGGTCGTAAATGAATTCCTTGATGTCTTTCCTAATGACCTTCCCGATGTTCCTCCCGAAAGGGAAATAGATTTTGGCATAGACCTCCTCCCCGATACTCAACCCATTTCTATTCCCCCTTACCGTATGGCCCCGGCGGAGTTAAAGGAGTTGAAAGAACAATTGAGGGACTTGTTGTTGTATTGTGATGCTTCTAGAGTTGGCTTGGGTTGTGTCCTAATGCAAAATGGTAAGGTGATAGCCTATGCTTCTAGACAACTCAAAGTGCATGAAAAGAACTATCCTACGCATGATCTTGAATTAGCCGCGGTGGTGTTTGCTTTAAAGATTTGGCGTCATTATTTGTATGGGGTACATGTTAATGTGTTCACCGATCATAAGAGTCTCCAATATGTCTTCACCCAAAAAGATCTCAACTTGAGACAAAGAAGGTGGCTAGAATTTCTTAAAGATTATGATATGAGTGTGCATTATCATCCCGGTAAAGCTAATGTGGTGGCGGATGCTTTGAGTAGGGTGTCTATGGGTAGCCTAGCTCATGTTGATATTGGTAATAGGGAAATGGCTAGGGAGGTACATCGGTTGGCTAGGTTGGGGGTTAGGTTGGAAGAGGTTGGTAATGGTGGGGTGGTCGTTGTTGATGGTGCTAGGTCTTCTTTGGTTGATGAGGTGATAGCAAAACAAGATCTTGAGTCTTCCTTGTTTGAATTGAAGGCCTTGGTGAAAGAGGGCAAGGTGGAAATTTTTCCCCGAGGGGGAGATGGTGCCCTTAGGTCCAAGGTAGGTTGTGTGTTGCCTTGGTTTGAATGGTTTGAGGGAGAAAATCTTGAGGAAGGTCATTAATTCTTCCTACCCATCCAACCCCAGGTTCCACAAAATGGTATAGAGATTTGAGGGATGTGTATTGGTGGAGAGGCAATGAAGAAGGACCATTGCCAAATTCGCTCCGGTTGTCCATAGTTGTCAACAAGTCAACGCCGACATCAAAAGGCCGCGGGTGGTCTAACCCAAGACATAGAGATTCCTACTTGGAAGTGGAAGAAATTAATATGGATTCTTGTAATTTTGTTGGTTTACCCAAGACTAGAACAAAGGTTTTGATTCTTATTTGGGTGGTGGTTGATAGGATGACAAAATCGGCTCATTTTCTCTTACCGGTAAAGACAACCTATGGGGCGGAAGATTATGCAAGGTTATATATTCATGACTTGGTAAGGTTGCATGGGATTCCTCTATCCATCATATCGGACCGTGGTACTCAATTTACTTCACACTTTTGAAGTCTTTCCAAAGGGGTCTAGGTACGAGAGTTCAAGCTTTCTACGGCCTTTCACCCGCAAACGGATGGACAAGCCGAAAGGACTATCCAAACACTTGAGGATATGCTTAGGGCTTGTGTATTGGAACTTAAGGGTAGTTGGGATGATCATCTTCCATTGATTGAGTTTGCCTATAACAATAGCTATCATTCTAGCATCGGTATGGCTTCTTTTGAGGCTCTCTATGGGAGGCGTTGTAGATCACCGGTTGGGTGGTTTGAGGTTGGTGAGGTGGCCTTGTTAGGACCAGACCTAGTTATGGAGGCTCTTGAGAAGGTTAGGATGATAAGAGAAAGGTTGAAGATGGCCCAAAGTCGCCAAAATTCCTATGCCGATGCGAGGAGAAGGGCTCTTGAATTCCGAGTTGGTGATTGGGTTTATTTGAAGGTGACACCCATGAAGGGTGTGGTTCTTTTGGTAAGAAGGGCAAGTTGAGCCCAAGATACGTGGGTCCTTATAAGGTGATGAGGAGAATTGGCAAGGTAGCTTATGAGTTGGAATTGCCTAGCTAGATGGATTTGGTTCATCCGGTATTTCATGTGTCTATGTTGAGGAAGTGTGTGGGTGATCCGAATGCCATGTTTGTGTCTCTCATGTACGTTTCTTTAACATTCGGGGACGAATGTTCCCAAGGGGGAGATATTGAAACGACCCAAATGCCAAAAAATGTGCTTCGGAAACACCTATAATTGTAATTTCCATATATCTCAAAATCCGTGCATGATTTCGGAAATTCGACTTCATATTCTTATTCGTGGGGTCAAATTGAGTGGGAAATGGGTCTAACCCGAATTTTAGAGCAACCGTATCAAAATTCGAAAATCGCAAAAATTGCGATTTGGAGGGTCAACTTTAAAGGGGCATATCTCTTAGCACACAAGGAACTGGAAGGGCTGCAACCTATCAAATTAAAGCTCTTTGAGTTAGCTTTCCAACGCACTTGGTTTCACCTTATTACGCGTTAGGATGAGGGAGTTATGACCATTTTCGTAAAACCTGTCTGTGCAGGTGAGCTGAGGGAGTTATGACATTTTCGTAAAACCTGTCTGTGCAGAATTTCCAATTCCAGTGAGCCTTTTTTTTTCTAGGCGGGTTGGAGACTTTTTTTATAAAAAGGGGATATGTCCCATACTTAGTCATTTTCTTAACTCCAAAAACACTCTCTAAGCCCTCTCCAAAAATTCCACCAAGATCTTCAACCAAATTCAAACATCTCAAGCTCTAATTCCGGATTCAAGACTCAATCTCAAGCTTCGATTCTCCATTCCAATCTTCATCAAGGATTCTCCAAAGTTGAGGTATGTGGGTTTGATTGTGGAAACCTTCCTTTCCACAAGTCCAACCATTTATCCTCTATTTCTACTTCAAGTTTATGGGTCCTCATGATCAATTATGAACTCTTGAATTACGGAATTACTACTACACACCCTATTATGGTCCTTTTGCATATTATCATGAAATGGAATTTTTATGTGATGTTTATGGTTTACATGCTTCCATGATCAAATTATGAAGGTTGATATATATATGTATGTTGTTGGTGGGCTGATTTATATGGATTTTGGAATTGGTTGGAATTAGTATTCTTGAAATACATGATTTCATTTATATGAACAATTGCCCACCTTGTGTTTGATAAAATGCCCATTATAGAATTCTTAGGAAAGGGAAGGTCCAAGGTACGTCCTATGAGACTGGATGGAAATGGTATATGATTTTCTCTAATAAGTGTTGTGAGTCGACCATGTAGTACGGGGTAGTAGGCCCGTATCGAGGGTTTGGTACCTTGGTTGCCTAGTACGGGGGGTAGTAGGCCCGTATAACCATATCGAGGGGTTTGTACCTTGGTCCCTAGCTCGGGGGGTGGTAGGCCCGTGTAACCATATTGAGGGGTTTGTACCTCTTTCGCCTCTCCAAGGGGGTGGTAGGCCTTGGAAATACTATATTGATGGTCACTCGCCACACATGTACTACGTCCCATTAAATATGATTTTTATGTAAGCATCATTATACATATTATTTTATTAATATGCTATCTATTGGGTATGATTACGCATTTTTCCTATGATGTCCATCTAATGTAGCATTGCATTGCATCCCATATACTTAGTACATTCAAATGTACTAACGCATACTCTATGCCTACATGATGTCACCATGTAGGGACCGGAGCACCGCTTGACCATCCTCCTCCGCGTGGCTAGTACGATTTTCTATAGTGGTTATTGGTGAGTCCTCCATTTCGGGGACGTTGCTCATGATCTTTTGTTATGTATAAAACTTTTCCTTTTTAGTTATGTTTTGACTATGAGGGTGAGCCCGGTAGTTTGTCTTGGCCCCCGCTAAGTACTCATGTTTAGAGGTGGTGTTGGACAAGTTGTGTATTATGCTTGAGCTTGACTCATCTATGGTATTTATGTATCATTTTTTTTTCTTGCTTATGGTCATTTAATTGCTTCCGCGACCAAGAATGTGTAATGATACACTAGGAGGCTTGTTTGGGGTTCCTTCGGGTTCCCCATTCGCCGGTCACACCTAGGCCCTAGGCTTGGGTCGTGACAGGGATAGACACTGGATTCCATGTTATAGCTCACATGGTCTATGTCGGTTAAGGCTAACTTCCCACAATAATGAACCAAGGTTACTTTCTAAAGTATCTCACAAGTGTCTTATAAGATGATTAACTTGCATTGACCATGGTTGTGACTTATGTTTTCTAGCATGATTATTTAATGAATTAGCTTGGTCATTGCATGTTAGCCTCTTTTTGCATGATTTCATAACTCTTATGCATTGCTATCATACTTGGTACATTCCATGTATTAACGCATACTTGTGCCTACATTGTTTCACTAATGTAGGGTCCGACGCTTCTATTCCTCACACTCGTGGCTAGTTGGCTCTTTGGACTTGTTGGAGATTGGTGAGTCCTAATGATCCGAGGACCAGGACTCCTTTATAGCTTTATGTCATTTCATTTCGGATTTTGTATGTGATGTATGGGTTACATCCCAATCACTTTCCTTATCATGTATTTGATGGCTTTGAGACTTATGTAAACTTCCGTTTTTGTCAAACTCTTTCATGTGAAAGGCTACTTTTAAACTCTTGTTTCTATTATCTTGTATGATGTATGCTAAGTGGCTTGTGTAGGGCCTCTCGAGGTCCTATACGCCATGTCACGTCTAGGGTGTACTTTAGGTCGTGACATCTACTTGATACTTGTGAGTGGTCTACTTGACACTTGTGATTGGCATACTTGATACTTGTTCGTTATTGAAATGAGACTATTGGATTGTGATTATTGAGCCTTGTGAACTGTGTATTGTAGAACTGTTAGGTTGGGCTAATTTCTATGTAGGTTGTAGTTTGAGGAGGTTCAGATGGAATGGAAGGAGTACTCGATTTCTATCTAGTTTTGCTTTGTTTAGGAGGCTGCTTGCTGAGTACCATGTTGTTTGGTACTCATTTCTTGCTTCTACACTTGTGCAGGTTCCTAGTCAGGACCCGTGTGATCTTCTTCTTCTTCTATTTCTGAGGCTTTCTGAGGATACGTTGAGAGGTAGTTGCTTGTCATCCCGGAGGACTCTCTTGTTCCTTTTACCTTATGCTTTGTTCTATTTTAGAAACAAAGACATTGAGACTTGTAATTATCTTTTGAATTCTGCATTTTTATATTATTGGTTTGTAAATGTGACAAACAGGTTTTGGGGTTATGTTAGAACGGATAAGTTTTCCGCTACTATCTTATTCTTGCTTTACTTTCACATTTCTTTTGTTTTCTTGGATTTGAGGCTGACTTGTCTTGGTGGGAATAGACGAGTGTCATCACGTCCATTTTTGGGTCGTGACATACTAATTGTCCATCCACTAATGTAATAGACGAAAAAGTGCTAATATGGTGTACTAGATAAGATATATATATAAAAACTAGATACGTGAGCCTGGGCCAGCACGTGCCCAACATATATTTTGTCATAATTTATGTGACACGGATTAAATTTGGAGAGCCACCCAATTTTTTAATATATATTTTCTAAAAGAATTAAGTTGTTAGTTATTATGACTTGTAAAATTCACATAATTTTTAAATAATATGTTATTCTCTTTGTCTCAATTTATGTGGCGCGGATGAAATTTGAAAAGTCAATCAATTTCTTATTTCATTTTTAAATATTTTAAGTCATGATTTATAGTATTTTACATAAAAAAATTTGTAAAAGCTTTTTATATTTATTACTCTATCAATTTAAACTTTTTTGAATTCTTAATTATTTATAACAACATAAATGTTTATGATTTATATTGGGACACAAGTTTATAGAAATAAGTGTTCACTTTTATTTAGGGAAAAGGGTTCGAAATATATCCAAATTTTGACTGAAATTGCTGTAACAATCTCAAACTTAGGGCATGACCTATTACCCCCTGCACTATTTAATAGTGTATTTTAAAGATATATAGGTGTCCATGTGTACATCATAAATATTGCATCATTATAAATAGTAACTTGTCCAGCTGGACACTTATATATCTTTAAAATACACTATTAAATAGTACAGGGGGTAATAGGTCCTGCTCAAAGTTTGGAATTGTTACAGAAATTTTGGTCAAAGTTCGGATATATTTCATAAATTTTTCCCTTTTATTTATCCAGTTTAAAAAATCAACAGATAATTTATTACTTATTTCGTAATTTAGGCTTATTATTAACTATAATCATTTTAAATTTATTTTTTAAAATATTGAATTTATTATATTAAAAAATAATATACTTAAGTGCATATTTTATTTATTACTCCTTAAATAAGTAAGTCAATACAAAACAATTAAAAATTTACAGAGGAAGTACTACAATGATGTCACATTGATAAGTTAGAAAATGAATTTAATTTTCCCAAAATCTGATTGCAAAAGCAGTGCGTGGGAAAAAGGCTCCAAATAGAGCGCACGAAAACAAAATGCATGTAGGGTCCATCTTTTTCCACAAACATAAATCAGTTAAATGATACAAAAGTAATAAAAAGATAGTCTGATTTATTGTCTAAAAAGGAAAAAGTACAAGTACCTGAAAAGTGAAGTACCACAGCTATAAACAATATAATCTTTGAAATTTTGAAATTACCCCTTAGCTAGAAACATGCATGTCGTTCATTACCCGCTTGCTTCTAGCCTCTTATATATAAGTAGAACTAGTGGCAAAAAGAAATATATGTTCACAAAGATATTTGTTTCAAGTAGTGTTAATTAAATAATTTTTAATTTTTACCTAAAATAAATTATATATATGTATTTGTATGATAGTAAATAATCTTATTGAGAGTAGAATAAATACCTATAGATATTATTAATTTTATAAATTTTAAGTGGTATTGATTAAAATAATCTTAAATGTTCGCGCTTTGCACAGGCCCAATATTCACAGAGTTATTTTTTTAAGTATTGATATACATACATATATATATATATACATACATATATATATATATATATATACATACATATATATATATACATACATACATATATATATACATACATACATACATATATATATATATATACATACATACATATATATATACATATACATACATACATATATATATACATATATATACATACATACATATATATATATATATATATACATACATACATATATATATATATATATATATATATATACATACATACATATATATATATCTCCAACTACTCACACACAGACTAATATAGAATCGATTGTAAGCAGTTCAAAAGATTTTAAAACAGTCTTTCAATGTAATTAAACCAGGTATTTAAATAAGAAAAATCATAATCATCAACAAATGCGGAAATAACCCCCTAGAACCTAAAAGTCACAGTACAAAAACTTTAACTATCTAGAATAAGGGGATACAATTCCAAAATAAGAAAATATAAGTCTAGAATGTCTAAGTCCAAAAAAATAGACTAAGAAACAACGAGGAACCCGTAGCAGCCCAGAGGAAGTGGTTCACCCTTGGATTTGGATAACGGAGGTCTCACAGTTGATGTCGTGAAGAAGTCACCTAAATATGCCTTGCACTCAACAAAGAAAGAGCAAGTACAGTAGCAGTACATAACCACGGTGTACTGATAGGATCATCGGCTAGTTCCAGTTATATAAAATATAAACAAACAAATACAACTTAGTAAAGCAGATAACACACAATCATAACACAAGTACAGCATAGCTCGGACTCCGATTCCTTGCCCTAAATTAATATGAACAATAAACATGAATCACCACAACACAAAAAGCCAATCTGGTTCTCTCATGAAACCCATACACATAACTATTAGTGTACCAACATGGTATCCATTCCCATTGTTAGTATACCAGCGTGGTACTTGTTTAAATAATAATATGTACCGGTATGGTACCCGATCCAAATAAATATATGTATGGGTGTGGTATCCAATACAATAGTAATATGTACCGGTGTGGTATTCGATCCAATAATAATATGTACCGGCGTGGTATCCGATCCCATCATCAAGTACACAACACAATTACAACCACAATGAACAACAATCATACTTGTATAGGTAAACACATCCATTGCATGCGATTGACAATATTTTTCATTTCAAATCATGCTCTTTCCTTTTCCCTACTCATATATCATGAATTCAATACGAGAAAAATAGTTGACAAGCACATATAGCATAAATGGGAAAGACAAACAGCCACCCCCTACCTCGAATCAAGCCTTGGAAGCTCTATTGAACTTGAGTCTTCCTTTTTTGTAATGTTTTGGCTTGTTCTTGATCTTGAAGTGAAAGAATTGGGTCAGAAAGAACTGGGCAAACCTAAAATTTTCAAGTCATTGTTCAAAAAATTTTCTTACCCAATTCTTTCACTATTGGCCTAACCATAATGATCAAAAAGGGTCGTGACAATAGATATCAATTTACCCATCTCTTGTCCCTCAGCGATCAATTAAGAAAAAACAAGGCTAAAGTAGGAAGAGGGTAGTATTTGACTCCTCAAACAAGTGAGGGTACTTGTCCTGTATGTCATTATCAATTTCCTAGGTATTTTCCTCCAATGGACGACTGAACCTTCACTATTTTGATCTCTTTTGTGCTCATCTTCTGGACATCTCGATCAAGAATCGCGATCGGTTCCTCTTCATAATACAAATCATTATCCCGTACTATCGAGTCCCACTGCGAAGTATATGGTTATTTTTCCCACTTCCAGTAAGAAATGATCATTCTCTGAAGTAGATTTGCAGGCCTTTGATGCTCATACTTTACCTGCTGACAATTATGACACTTTAATACATACTCAGCTATATTTTTCTTCATTCCAGGCCACCAATAAAGTCATCTCAAATCTCGATGCATCTTGGTCACACCTAGATGAATTGAATACCGCAAATTATGAGACTCTGTCAACACATTTTGTATCAATTCATTAATTTGGGAACACAAATCTGCCCTCTAAAACTGAGCACCCCACATGCATAGAGTGTCGCATCTGGAGTCTCCCCAGACACCACTTTGTTCCTGAGCTTGTTCAAGTCCTCATCCTCGATCTGTTTAGTCTTGATTTTCTCTATGAAAGTGAGCTTAACCTCAATACTGGCTAACACTCATGTCATAACCCCGATCATCGTGAGTGGCACCCACACTAAACTACCTGGTGGGGGAACCAATAACTAACCCAACACCATTTATAAAACTAATTTCATCATAAAAAGAAATAAAACAGTTTCAACAACTAAGGATTAGGTCACCATAAACTCAATCGATAGCAAAAAATATTTAATGCGGAAAACAACCCCTAAGAGCTGAAAGTCATCATACCAAAACTCTAAATAATTAAAACGAGTGATGTAATCCTGAAACTAAAACATAAATCAAAAGCCTAGAGTCTTTTTGTCCGAAAGGAAAGAAAAGAAGATGTAGAATAACTCATGGCAGCCTGAAAGAGTAGCTCACCCTTGGATTCAAAATTAGAGGTCCCTTAATTGAGGTCTCGGATCAACTGTTGGAAGATGCCCTGTAATCAACAAGGAAAGAACATGTGTAGTATCAGTACACAAATCACAGTGTATTGGTAGGGTCACACGGCCTGTCTAAGATATGAGTAAACAGTTCAATACAAAGAAGTAACACAGAACAATACACATAACAACAACTATCTACCACATAGACTCTCAGTCACATGTCATGAAACAATAATACCTAGATCCATGTCCCATATGATCACAATGCAAATGGCGAGTTCTCTCATGGAACCATAATCACATACCTGGTCCTCTCACAGAACCCAAACCCAAAACTGTTAATATATTGGTGTGGTACCCGAGCCATCCATAGTTAGTGTACCAGCGTGGT
Organism: Solanum appendiculatum; assembly: GCA_018342035.1. NCBI lineage: Eukaryota > Viridiplantae > Streptophyta > Magnoliopsida > Solanales > Solanaceae > Solanum > Solanum appendiculatum. The sequence continues at coordinate 219,278 of JAGDQO010000096.1, forward strand.
ACCTGATCCATTCATAGTTAATGTACCGACATGGTACTTGATCCAACCAACAATCACAAAAATCATGCACATTCACAAGCACAATGAATAATACCACTTGAAAATGACAAGTCACAATAACAAGTCCATTACATGATCTTATCAACATGATGACATGTCATATATATGTCTCCCTATGTATTCCCTATCATGCATTGCATCAATGACACTACAAAGTATACATAAACCAGAAACATACAACCATCACCTACCTCGAATCAAGCCTCTTGAAAACTGTCACGACCTAAGATTACCCCAAGACATGACATGGAACCTAGGGTCCCCAGAGACCCTAAGCTAACCACATGACATAGCATGACCCTAATATAACATACATAACTAAAATCATCAAGACAAGCGGAATAAAATCTCAAATGATACTCTTAAAATAATATGGAAATTTGAATACAAGACTTCTAAGCGGAAGTAATAATGTCTGAAATAACCTCTAACATAAGTGAGTTGCTAGGACAAGCCCTAGCTCACTCAAATAATCTGAAATTGAATAAAGTCTAAAATGAATCATAAGAAAACATAAGTGGTATGTCTCTAAACCATGACGACTCATCAATATTGAGCAAAGCTAATGAGAGTCCGGACTAACCACGAGCCTAATAGGATGCGTCAACACCTATATTATAAAATAATATAGGCACAAGAAACATATGTGGTGAGTACTCAGAATGTACTGAATATGGGAAAATGCATAAACATGACATAATAATATGATAAGTCTGAAAACATGATAATGCAATGACCAAGTAAACATAATATGAAGTTGATAATCTGATTCTTAAAATATAGTACAAGGTCATGCATAAGTCTGAAAACCATAATCATAACATATGTAGGAGATACCGTTAACCTACATAAACCATGTGAGCTAGGATATGGATTTCAGTGTACTACTCCCACACCAAAAAGAGAGTGTCTTACTTGCCAAGGTAGGGACCATAATCATGAGCTAAGGTGGATCCACTCGCTAGTGTCTATCTAAGACAAGTCCTACGGGAGCATGTAGTTCTGGGACATGAGGATTGCTACTAAATGTCTCATGCCTCTACTAAAAGGTGAGCCTTCATCCCAAGGTCCACTTGGTGCTAAGTAAACTCCCAATGAAAAATATGTATAATCATAACCATATTCATGAAACAGTAAAAATCTAGTGATACTAAATCATTCATATAAAATCTGATAATCATAAGAAAAACTCCTTAAAATTATGATTTCATAGAATCAACTTTGAGACACTTATTTGAAGCGTCTAAACCATGATATTCATATAAACTAGTTGATACTTTGAAAGCATCCTTGATTCATGAAAATCTTCATAACATAATGCATGCATATTGAAAGAACTTAAATCATATAAAATACTTGCATAGCATGGGTTTATGAAAATATTATTGAAAACATTGAATTATGATCACATCATGCATAATAAGATCAATCATGAAGAATAAACTTAAATTCAATAGAACCCATAAGAAAATCATGAAACCCTATAATTTGGGTAGAATCATAAATTAAAATTTGAGATTTCTTTGGGAATCAATGGGTGAAGAAGGACTCATTGATGAAGTTTCCACATACCTTGATAGAAACCCTAAGTGAATTCTTCAATGGATACTTGAGATGCTTGGAACCCTAGATTGCTTGAAGGAGAAGACTTGAGAGAGGGTTTTAGAATTTTGGGAGAATGAGAGTGAATGAGAAGGTTAGGGATCTTAGAAATCAATTAAGTCTTCAAAATAAGCCCAAAACGATGTAGTATAGGAATTTAAAAAGTAGGAAAAGACACAACTACCCCTGAGAAATAACTACCGAACAGCCTTCTCCGAACCCATCTACGGTTCGTACATCCTTCTACGGACCTACTATCCAATCGTAGGTCTATTTTACTGAAAGTCACCAAGTCTTTGAAGGCCAACCACGAACACCTTTCTATGACTCATAGAATATTACACGAGTAATACAATTGTAACACCCCAACTTTTCTAAGAAAGGAAAGTGCGGAATTTAACTCAAACCAGTAACCTACGATGGCTACCTACGGACCGTAGGTGGGACGAGGGAACTATCGTTGGCACTGTGTACTTCAGGATTTCCAAGTTTCTGAATCTAGACCTACGGAGAAGCAGGACGAGTCGTAGTTCGATTGACGGTCCGTAGATATGTCTCATAGGTCTCCCCCAAACTTCGTCTCAATTTTGAATCCTAAGTACTGACCTACGGCTTCCATGTACGGTCCATCGATGGACCCACGAGTCGTACATTAGAGTCGTCGATGTAGGGCCCAAAATGAAACTCTCTGAATCTAACGATGGAGGGACAGTACGGTCCGTCGTTTGACTTACGGACCGTAGGTCCCCATTGTTGATCGCCCCCGACAGTTATTATTTAAGGGCTTTTTGGTCTTTTCCCTAATTGATTACCTATTAATCTAAGTCGGTTATACCCTTAACCCAGACCCTATAAATAGTTCCTAAGCCTAATTTTACTCATTCTAAAACATTCCTAAATTCTTCTCTCTCAAATATTTCTCTCTATAAGAAAGAGTTCTCTCAAGCTTCAAGGAAGAAGAAGAATAAGTTCCTCCATTGAAGACCATCAATTTTCATCAATTTCTTGTGGATTCTATTGAGGTATGATAGTATTCACCATTTGGAGCCCTTTCCTCCAATGGATCCTCTCTTTCTTCAAGGTTTTCAAGGTTCAATCTCCTCAAATTGAATTAGGGTTTTGATCAATTCTTATGGGCTCTTCAGCTATGATTTCAATTGTTGATTTTATGAATCCTAGGGCACGATCTAGCGTGATAAAGTAATTTAGTGCACGAATTAGCGTGAATTACATGATTTGATGTAAAGATTGCATGAACCCCCATGAACCCATGCTATTTCTCCCCAATTTCCTAATCTATGATTTGATTGTTGGGTTGAGCTATGAATTGAGTAATTTTATGAAATATCAATGAATCTATGCATGAATTATAAATTGAATTGAGGATGACTTTATGAAATTAGGTATATTCAAGTCAAAAGCATGATTTTCCTTTATTATGTGAGTTCCTTCAAATATGGTCAGGTTGCCTTGTTTATGGTCTTTTAAGCATGAGTTTGCATTGAATTGGATGATTTGAGTTGAACTAGCATGTACCCATATGAACTCTATGATCTATGAATTTTGAGCATGAGGAACTATGTAAAGATGAAGTTTATTAACTTGTGCATGTCTTATATAAATTTAAAGATGAATTAAGGGTGCTTTGAGAGTAAAATACCAAAGTCATAATATGATGATGTTGTGTTGAGTTGTGAAAGGTTTTCTCACGTAATGCTCACACTAAGAATTAAAAAGACAAGAGGCGATTACCTATGTTCTTATGGAGCTATTCTAATGACGCAAGCTTGGACTAGTCCATGGAAGATAAAACGTCTATAAACATGATTTTAGCTTGGATTGGTAACCTTAGTTGTACTTTTCCATGAATAATGATATGAATATGATAAATAACTATTCCGTGGGAAATATGCTTAGCACCGAGAGGATATTGAGATGGAAGCTTTCCCGTAGTAGAGGCCGGGTTTCTAGTGAAAGCTCTCCCATAGTAGATGCCGCGTTTTCTAGATGGAGCTCTCCCTAGTAGAGGCCGGGTCTCCAAAAAACAATCTCATTATCCCATAAACTATATTGCCACCACAGGATGATTGTCTACATAGATATTAGCTAGTGGATCCACGTAAGCTAGAAGTTCATGGTCTTACCTTGGCAAGTAGGACACTTCTTTTCGGTGTGGGATTGACACCGGATTCCATGTTGATAGCTCACATGGTAATATGTCGGTTAAGGCTTTTCCCACAACTAACGAGCACAAGGGTGCTATGATGAATCTAAGTAAGGTAAAGAACGATGATTTAGCTTGCTTTGGCCGTGGTTTATGTTTTATGCTTCTTATGATTTATCATGTTTTAGCTTGGCCATTGCATGTCATTATTATGTCTCATTCTAGCATGTTTATGTGTTTTATGTGCATTGCTATCATACTTAGTACTTAATTGTGCTAACTCATACGCTTGCCTATATTAACTTCTTTGGTGTAGGACTTGGTGATTCACCGTCCACTCATGGCTGGAGCTTAGTAGAAAATTTGATAGAAGACTTGGTGAGTCCTCATCCATCCGAGGATATAGCCTAGTTGTTCTTATTTTCATGTATTTCTTTCCATTTCGGATTGTATTGGGTTACGTCCCAAACTTTACTTCTTTATGTTAGATTGGCTTTGAGACAATGAGATGTAGACTTCCGCTATTTCTTTTAAAGCTTTGATATGAAATTCTTTTGAACTCTTAATCACTATTATCTCGTATGTGTGTATGCTAAGTGATTTGTATGAGACCTCTCGGGGTCTTGTACGCCATGTCACGTCTAGGGGGTACCTTGGGTCGTGACAACAATTCCCTCGTAGAACTCTAAGTACTGAAATTACAAATTTCAGAAGATCAAGTTCATGAGACCAACTACAATCCATATTCCTAACTACGATTCGTACTATTGGCTAATACAATCAAGCCCGAGGTTTGACATTTTTTAAGTTTTTGAACTTCAACTCTACATGCCTATCCACGATCCACACATTGATCCACGAACTATGAAACCAACTCGTAAACATTAAATTCATATTCTGAGTTTTTAAGTGTCAACCATGATAAGCTTACATAAGTCATAAACTGTTATACGACCTGTGCATGGGACTCATAAAACCTAGGAACCAGCAGATGAAAACTCTTTTTTGTAACTTTCCAACTTCCAATTGAGCTATTCACTTCTGAGGTATTACAGAATCTCTAAAGAACTCGAGCTTCCCTTTGCAAAGTGCCTTGGCTTGTTCTTGATCTAAAACAAATAATAAAAGCAACAATCAATCACTAACAATTTATTAATTACTCGTATTATCACAAATCCTAATTCCAGGTCAATATATGATCATTTTCCCTAATTTAGGGCTTTTTCCACAATGAAATCATGTCAAAACCTTTCCCCAAGAGCAATAACCTAGATTCTAAGGTTTAAGAATCAATGCTCAAGGTTGGGGAGTAAAAATCTTACCTTTATTGATGAATTCCATGGAAAAATGAGTGCAAACTACCCCAAATCCCCCCTCCCAACTCAAAGAACAAAAGTGCAGAAATTAGGAGGTTTTGGGGCTATTTCTACATAAAATCCCGACTTTTCCCGCTATAGCGATGCAGCAATAGTTGAACTTATTCCTCTATAACGGTCTACACACTCTGCTATAGCAGATGTATCCCACTATAGAGGGATATACTGAAGTTCAGAAACTCATAAATTCAAGAAGGTCACTTTTTCATAACATAGACATATTCTGTTCACTCCAAGATCAATTCTGAGAGTTCTACTTACCCGAATTCAATTATGTAAAGCACTATGGATTCTTTAATGTCTTGACTACAAGAAATAATCAACCAATCCTAGACATTACACCTCACCCATTCCCGAATGACTCTAGATCGCACCTAGCCCAAATTCTATCTAAGGCTGGCCTAGCCAAAAAAATTTAAGTCACTACCTGGAAATTTTTTTGGCCCAAATTCTTTCACTATTGGTTTACTCATAACGACTGGGTCAGAACGCTACAACTCCACCTTTCTATGAGATGCCCAATTACATGAACTTGTATTTTAGATTCTAAATCTCTCTAGCTAAGGGTTCCTTAGACACCCCCAAGCAAGCCAAACTCCCCATGATAATTGTCTTCTCAATGCATCTACTAGCACATTGGCCTTGCTCGGATGGTATTGAATGGTCATATCATAGTCTTTCAATAACTACATCCACCTCTTCTACCTCAAATTTAGATCCTTCTAAGTGAACACATGTTGTAAGTTGCGATGATTGGTGAACACCTCACACTTGACCCCATAAAGATAATGCCGCCAGATCTTGAGAGCAAACACTACCGCTGCAAACTCTAAATCATGGGTTGGATAGTTTCTCTCATGAATTTTGAACTGCCTTGAAGCATAGACTATGACATTCCTGTCCTACATCAAAACAAATACCAAACCCGAATGTGAAGTATCACAATAAGCAATGAAGTCCTTACCTTCCACCGGTAATGTCAGGATAAGAGCAGTGGTCAAGAGCGATTTGAGCTTTTGAAAGCTCTCCTCATAGTGGTCAAACCACACAAAAGGTACCTCCTTCTGAGTCAGTCTAGCCAGATGTGTAGCAATAGAATCAGAGTTCTTGACAAACTGGCGGTAGTAGCTAGCAAGACCCACAAAGCTCCTAGCCTCTATCACAAAGCTAAGTCGAACCCAATTCTTAGCTGCCTCAATTTTTTAAGGATCTACCATCACTCCTTATTTCGAAACCACATGCCCCAAGAAGTCCATTGAAGTTAACCGAAATTCCCACTTTCAGAACTTAGCATACAACTTCTACTTCCACAGAATACCCAGAACAATATGAAGGTGCTCTGCATTCCCTTGTTGCTTTTAGAATAAATCAGAATATCATATATAACCACAATCAGAAAAGAGTCCAGGTAAGGCTTGAAGATCCATTCATCAAGCTCATAAAGGCTATTGGTGCATTGGTTAAGTCGAAGGGCATTACTAAGAACTCATAATGCCCATATCGAGTCCTGAATGCTGTCTTAGGTATGTCCTTAGGCTTGATCATTAACTGATGATACCCAGACCTCGAATAAATATTAGATAACACTGAAGCACCCTACAACTAGTCAAACAGATCATCTATGCAAGGTAAGGGATACTTATTTTGAATAGTGACCTTGTTCAACTACCAATACTTTATGCACATCCTCATACTACCATTATTTTTCTTTCTAAACAACACCAGAGTACCCCAAGGTGATGCATTAGGATGAACAAACCCCTTATCTAAAAGCTCTTAAAGTTATGCCTTGAGTTCTCTCAACTCCGCTGGAGCCATACAGTAGGGAAGGATAGAGATTGGATGAGTGCCTGGCTCCAAATCCATGAAAAAATCAATATCCTTATCCAGAGGCATGCCCGACAAATTCGTAGGAAACATCTCAGGAAAATTGAAAGTATGGGAATTGACTCAATAGAAGGGGACCCTACGTTAACATCCTGGAGTTGATCTAAGTAGGCTAAATAACCCGTTCTCACTAGCCTTCTTGTGCAAATGTAGGATATGATCTTTACTGGGTTAGGCATGTACACACTTTCCCACTCTAGTTTATCTCTACCCAAAATCTCTAGGGTTACAGTCTTAGAATTACAGTTCAAAGCAGCTTGATCGAGAGACAGCCAAGTCACACCCAAGATCACATCGACGTCTATCATATCTATAATGAAAATCTACCCAAGTTTACAGGCCCATAAATATCTCAGAGAAAGAACTGTACACATGGGCTACTACAACAGACTCTCCAACCAAAGTAGCAACATAAATAGGGGCATCAAACATATTACAAGTCAAGTCAAATTCTGAAGAAAATCTAACAGATACATATGAATAAGTGGAACCCAGATCAAATGAAATAGAAGCCATCCGATCACAGACAAGAATAGTACATATTATCACAGCGTCCGATGCCTCGGCCTCTGGCCTTACCTGAAAGGCGTAAATTGAGCTTTATCATCACTTCAGGCATCTCCTCTACCTGGTTGTGCCGCTCCCCTCCTAGCATTACCATTTCCTCTTCCCCTGTGGCTTCCTTATTATTACCTTGTCCACCCTGTGGGAGTTATCTGTCATTATCAACTCCACTTGTTGGAACTAAAACTCTAGTTTGCAGCTATATAGGTTTACCTACTGGGGGATGAGGCCATTCTTTCTTAAAGTGACCTACCTCACCATAGTTAAAGCATGCATTGTCAAGTGAAGGCTTGCTTGTGGATGAATAAGAAGTTCCTTGGCCACCTTGAACTAGAGAATGTTGTGTGACCCCTGAATAGCTACTCATAGAAGTAGGTAGAGCTGACTGAATTGGACGGGCTGAATATATATGTTGACCAAAACCCTTATAATATAAACCACTATAGTTGCCCACATTCTTGGGCCTCTTAGACAATGTCTTAGCTTGCCCAATCTGTCAAACTCCATTAATTTTCTTAACATAGTCTATCACCTCATTGAAGCTCCTCCTAGCTGAAGTCATGTACACCGATAAAACCTATAAGTCAGTGTTCAGTCCCTTCACAAAGAGGCAGATCCACTCCTCCTTAGTACTAACAAGTTGAGTAGCATAATGGGACAAGGTATGTAATTTATCCTCATAGGTTGCAACTGTCATGTTACCCTGCTTAAGGGCCAAAAATTAATCCTTCTTTCCATCACTCATAGTACAAGCCACATATTTCTCTAGAAACAGAGCATGAAACCGAGTCCAAGTCAACAGAGGTAGAATCAATGAACGACACTCCACATACACCCTCCACTATTGCTTGGACTCACTCTGCAACTGGAAGGTAACAAACTCTACCCCATGCTGGTGTACGATATCCAATTTGTGCAGCCTCTCATAACACTCTTGAATGAACTCAGACACATCCTTACTCTCTATGTCGTGGAACACTAGAGGCTTCAGTTTTAGAAACTTAGTCTAAAGCTCATACTTAGTACCAGTCATAACAGGACCCAACATCGGACAAAAGAAAGCCTCTATACCTAAAGCTTCATCCATTATGGTGGCTATAGTAGCAACGGGGTGAGTACTTGGGACCTAAGTAACTGGTACAATAGGGGTGGTTCCTGTACTTGCCAACTCACTTAAAAAAGCCAACACTTGTTGAATCACCTCAGAAGTCATAAGGGGAATACTTGCACCCTCAACCTGTGCTTCCACTTTCGATCCAGCATCCTTCTCAATCTCCATTTCAACCTCTTCATCAATATGATCTTGAGGTGGGTGAGGGGTCGTCAGCCTTGGACTAGCTCACACCCTAGATGTGACATGGCGTATAGGACCCCGAGAGACCCCACACAAGCCACTTAGCATACATCATACAAGATAATAGAATTTAAAGAGAGTTCAAAGAAAGCATTTCATATAAAAGAGTTTGGCACAAGCGAAAGTCTAACATAAGTCTCAAAGCCATCTAATACATCATAAGGAAAGTGATTGGGACGTAACCCATACATCACATACAAAAGTCTAAAATGGAAATGACATAAAGCAATAAAAGAGTCTCGGTCCTTGGAATATGAGGACTCACTAATCTTCAAAGTCAATAGAACCACTTAGCCACGAGAATGTGAGGTAGGAACGTCGGACCCTACTTTCATGAGATAATATAGGCAAAAGTATGCAATGTACATGGAATATATTAAGTATGAAGCAATATGCATAAACATGGATATGATAGTAAAATAACTTAAATAGAATAGGCATGATTATTTAAAAGCTTTATAGTGAAGAAAGGACATGAAGTTCATAAGATATAGTCAAATACATTAGTATAAAGGACATAAGAAAACTTTGAAGAAAACATAATCATTTTGTGGGATGTTAGCTTTAACCGACAATAAGACCATGAGAGCTATATCATGGAATCCGATATATCCCTCATACCGAAAGAAGGGGAAACTACTTGCTAGAGTAGAATCCGTACATATCATCATTTGCTAAAGTGGATCCACTAGCTAGGTCATTTAAGACAATCCTACGGGGGAACATAGTTAGGGACTAAAGGTCTCTACTAGAGACTACCCTATTTGAGCCTCCACCTCAAAGCCCTCTCGGTGCTAGGTCTAAATCCCAACGGAATAGATAAAAGTCAAATATTAGTATAACATAGGAAAGGCAATGATCAATACCAATCCACACTTTTGAGATCATAACATAGAATAGCTCCTTAAACACAATTCAACATGGATGAGAAAACCTTTCACCAATGTGAATCCATACGTGAGAAATACCTTTCACAATCATAATCATAATAACATGTGAGAAAACCTTTCACAATAACATTGATACTTTCCGTTCAAAGCATCCCCAAATCATTTACAATAACTTCATAAAAGCATGCATATCTTCATAATTTTATAGTTCATAGATTCATGGGTTCATCATAGGTTCATAATTGAAAATCATAATTTAGGCATGGTTCATTGTAATTTCAACTAAATATCATGTATTAACATTGAATCATGCATTAGAAGACTTAATCAACAATAATAAATCATAATTGGATGGAACCCACAATGATTGAATTGAAACCCTAACTTGATCAATTAATATTGAATTTGAGAAATTAGAAACCTTGGGACCCCATGGAGGAAAGGACTCCATGGGTGAATAGCCACATACCTTTTCTCTAGAAGTCCAAAAAAAGAATGGAGGATTGGAGACTTGAATGGAACCCTAGCTCTTCTTCTTCTTCCTTGGGCAAGGAGAGGGTTTCAGAAGATGAACTTGGTCAAGCTTTGGGAATTTAGGAGAATGAGTTGAAGTGGGTATATTGGGGATTTAAAACATTTATATAGGGCTTAGGGTAGAAGACAAAATGACAAATTATTGGGTTAAAACAATTTGAAAAAGACCCAAAAGCCCCTTTAAAATAATTGTCGAACTCGACCTACGGTTTGGACCTATGGTCCGTAGCTACGGACCGTTCTAGTCAACTGTAGAAAGGATTAGAAACTATTATTTGGACCAACTTTTGACTAAACCCATGTATGGCACGTAGGTCTTCCTACGGCCCGTACATGCCAACCGTAGAAGCCAACTTTAGGCCTTATAATTTCACTAAGTCTGGGAGTGACCTTCGAGACCTACCTACAACTCGTACTATGGTTGAAAGACCATCCTAGTGATCCGTACAAAGGATCCTAGGACTTGATTTTTGGAAAATTATCTTCCCACTTCCTACAGTTGCCATTTATGGCATGTAGAAGCTTCTATGGTCCGTAGGAGGGAATCGTAGACACAACCTGCAGCCCAGAAATTTATTTTCTCCCTTTTCCAAATTCTGAGGTGTTACACTGCCCAAGCTCCACCTTTGGTGGGTGTTCCCCTCCTTCTGCCCCTGACCTGCCTCTACCTCTTCCTTTTCCTCTGACTGCAAGCTTCGCCACCTAAACTGGTACACTGACTCCATTGCGCCCAGTATCAACCATCTGTGGATAGAAGAATGACAGAGGTTTAATTTGGATCACCATATACCAATTGGAATTAGGTTATAGCATGAAGAAGGAAGAAAACAAGGAAATTTCTTAAAGAAATGTTGCCTCCTAAAGAAAAGTACAAACATCTCTATACCATTCCAAAAGACTCTACTAGACCTATTTTGGTAAGACGAGATCAATGAACCTAGGGCTCTAATACCAACTTTGTCACGGCCCTGTTCTGCTGTGACTGGCACCTATACTAACCCTCGGTGGGAAAACCAACCAATTACTCACGTAGAAACTACTATAGAATCGACAGTAAGAAGTTCCCAAGATTTAAAAATAGACTTTCAATAAAATTAAACTAGGTATGTAAATAAGAAAAACCATAATCATCAGTAAATATGGAAATAACCCTCTAGAAGTTGATAGTCCCAGTACTAAAACTCTACATGTCTAGAATAAGAGGACACAACCCCAAAACAAAAAAAATCATATTTCTATAATGTCTGAGTCCGAACAAATGGACTAAGAAAGAACGAGGAATCCATAGCATCTCAGAGGAAGTGGCTCACCCTTAGATTCGGATAATGGAGGTCTCACAGTTGAGGTCGTAAAGTAGCCGCCCGAATATTCCTTATGATCAAAAAAGAAAGAGCAAATGTAATATCAGTACACAACCACTTTGTACTGGTAGGATCATCAGCAAGTTCTAGTTATATGAAATATAAACATATAACTACAACTTAGTAAAGCAGATAACACACAATCATAACACAAGTACAAAACAATTCGGACTCCCAGTCCTCGCCCTTAATTAATATGCATAATAAACATAAATCACCACAGCACAACAAGCCAATCCAGTTCTCTCATGGAACCCATACACACAACTGTTAGTGTACAGCATGGTACCCGTTCCAATAATAATATGTATTGGCGTGGTATTCGATCCAAATAAATATTTAAACCGGCATGGTACTTGATTCAATAATAATATGTACCGGCTTGGTACCCGATCCAGTAATATGTACTAACATAGTACCTGATCCCAAATACACAACACAATCAGAACCACTATGAATAGCAAACATACTTGTACTCTCAAGTAAACACATTCATTGCATGCGATTGACAACATCTTTCATTCCAAATCATGTTATTTCCTTTTCCCTAATCATATATCATGCATGCAATACTAGCGAAGCAATTGACAAACAAATATAGCATAAATGGGAAAAACAAACAACCATCACCTACCTCGAATCAAGCCTTGGAAGCTCTATTGAACTTGAAACTTTCCCTTTCGTAATGCTTGGTTTGTTCTTGGTCTAAAACAGTAACAACACACAACAATCAATGAACAACGAGCTAATTAAATCTGGATTATTATTTAATTAACCCTGGGCATAATTTTGTGATTATTCTACCCAAATCAGAGCTTTGTCCACCATTAATTTAAGTCAACCCCCCCTCCCCCAAGAGTAACACCTTTGATTCTAAGACTTAAGAATCAAAATACAAGTTAGTGGAGTAATTAACTTACCTTTACCAAAGAAATTGGTTGAAAAACTAAGAAAGGTTGCCCTAAATTGCCCTTCCTTTTTCCAAGAATGAAATTGTAGAATAATGAGAGGTTTTGAAACTTTTTTGCACAAGAACCCGACTAACCCCGCTATAGCGGCTTCGCCATAAGCGGGACCACCTTCTATAGTGGGAATTAATTTTCCTGCTATAGCAATGTGACACCCTCTATAGAGGCTTGCATGTGAAAGATACTCGGAATCCTCCACAAAAGTCCTCATTTCGTAACGCACGTTCAAACCTTGATGTTCCAAACTAACCTGTTCACGCCAAGATTGATATCAAAAGTTCTACTCACCCGAATTCACTTCTGAAATGTCTTACAGTCCTTAACGTCTTAGCTACTAGAAAACTCAATTCAAGCTTAGACATGAACCTCAATCCTTTCCCGGATTTTTCTCAACTACAACTCACTCAACTTTTGTCTGAGATTGGCCTAGTCTAAAATTTTCAACTCACTACCTAAAATGTTTTTTGACCCAATTCTTTCACCATTGACCTACCTATAACAATCGGAAAGGGTCATTGCAACAACCCTATCTAATGATAAAATGGAATGACCTAGCAGTACCCTGTACTTGACTCTGATTATCACCTGAACTCTTCTACCCATGACTTTACCAACTGAACACTTAAAGTTATTAAAATGCATTATTTTAAACCCCTCAAGCTTATGTAATTTTTATTTGCTGAATTGGATAAAATACGTGATTATACGCATTTAAAATCAAGTGAAGACGATAATTTCAATTTTAAAAAATATTAAAACTATAAGAAAAAATATAACAATTGAAAGAAAAAAAATTCCCCCATCCCCACTTCTGCTTCTTCTTCTATCTCTACCCATACCCTTCTTCTTATATCTCTTTTCATACTCTTCCTATCATCTTTAATTGAGTCAGAGGTAATTGGAATTGCTTCTTCAACAAAGATAATGGTCGAAGAATACATATGCTTGCTCACAGAATCCCTCACAACATCTGTTATCACTATTTCTTCTTACCTCATTGTAGTATAGGTTGTTTGTGTACCAATTTATCTTTCATTGTGATGTTTGAATTCAAAATTAGGTATGTGAAAGTTCTAGAATGATTGAGAAAAATGATGTTTATTCATATTTGGGAGGAAGAACGAGGACGAAAAAGCGAGAGGTTCTTGTTTGTGAAATGGAGGCGGATTTTATATGGATCTTTAAAAAATACATGTCTAATACTTTCATAATTGAAGGCAATTTTATCTACGAAAAAGGGCCAAAATATCCTTGGACTATTTGAAAAGGCTTTAAAATACTCCTCATTCACCTATTGGGTTAAAATTACCATTCAATCCACCTTTTTGGTCCATTTCTACCCTTAAAACTAACACCATTTAAAAAATGTATATTATTATTATTATTATCATTTATTATGTGTCATTTTCTTATTGGATAAATTAAATCCCAACCCATTTAATTTTCTCTGACTCATCCATTTCAATATCCATGACCCAAACCCAATTAGAAGACCCATTAAAAAATAGATTGATCCATTTTTTTCTCCCTTAATCCTAAGTGTAACAACCCGTTAGATCATTTTGAGTTCTAGAACTATTTTATCTCTTCTCGTAAATTTAGATGGAAATTTTAGACTATTCGATTAACTACGGTTATTAAATTGATGGATAATTTTTAAATAATTAAGTTATTTGATAACTAATGGGCCAAATCTAAATTTCTTCTAATACCGTATACTACTTGGTTCATGTATTAAAATAAGTTATTTGAGGTTTGATAATTTTTAAGTCATAACTAAAGAAGAAGAAGAAAAACCATTGCGGCGTGGACATGGAGGTTACTAGTTATTTCAGGTAAAACCTAACTAATTCTTTCTTTACTATTTGTATAATAGTTGTTAAGAAGCATTAATATAATAATTATTATTATAATGGATATGATCGGAAAATTGAAGTGAATATGGTGAATGTTCAAGTGGGTCTTGGAAATTATGTGTATTCTTTTTATTGGCAATTTATCATATAACTGGGTTTAGAAATTAAAGGGTAGGATTGCTGACAGTTTTGTTCAAATTTAAAGGGTAAGGATCGATGGCAGTTTGGTTCAGGGTTGTCGCCACTGGTTTCGTAACCAGTGGCTTTAAATTTAAATATTATTATTTTGTTATCATATTATGATTCAAGTTTTGATATATTGAGATATGCAATTAAATATTAAGTGTATTGTATTATATGAATACCATTAAAATTATGATATTTGAAGAAACTGGGACTTAGCCCTAGGCTTGAAATTTAGAAAATATGAGAGTTGATACATTAATTGGTATCAGGATTAGGAACTTGATTATAGATTTATGGTGTACGAATTTGGTTACTTACGAATAATGCATATTTAATAGATTGAGAACACTTTGAAGCTTTGCGAAAGGGAAATGCAATATCTTGAGGATTCGTGACATGTGTTCAGTATTTCAGGTATGTTAAGACTTCCTAGACTTCGTTGAGGGACGTTTTCTAATTAAAAATTAAAAATGAAATAGATAATGGGTAAGAACGAAAGATGGGGGTCTCGTACCAATGGTGTGATGGGCATTGGTACGAGTGTTGGTGTTATTGTAGTATGATAGATTGTAATCTGAGAATGCCAAAGCATGTGGGCAAGCCGATGTATTAGTGACTTGATTTCTTTTGTGTGGTTGTGTTTCTTTATTGAACCCGTATATTTGTGATAATTGAGGTGATTATATGTCATAGCGACATTTGATTTATTGAGATATTTCATCATCCCCTTTTATTAAAATCATATTGTGCACATGCATTGACATGAGATTGAATATAAGTTGGACACGTGGAGGTCGTCCGTGTTGGGATTGTGAGATGTTATGATTATAAGTTGGAAACGTGGAGATCATCCGTGCTGGGGATTGTTTGATTTTATGATAGTGCGTTGAGATCATCCACACAGACACGTGGAGATCGTTCGTGTTGGTATATGGACCTCGCGAGTCCCCCATGGGTCACAAACTCTCGATGTATTTTCGAGTAGTATCGTGTATATACGGTGGAGAGAGTACTTGGAATTTGAGGCATATCATTTCATGGTGTCACATTGCATTTCACCTTATTACATCCTTTATTCTTGTTTCATTATGTGCTTTATTGGTGTTTTGACATTATACGTGACATTTGACTATCTCTATTTGATGAAATTTTTGTTGATAAGTATAATATGGACTTGTAAAATTAAAGGATTATTTTCTTATATACTCCTGTCACTACTTCTTCATTGTCAGTCTATGAGATATACTGGGTACACATGGTTTCGTACTTATACTACACTTGCCGCACTCTTTTGTGCTGCAGATTGGATTTGAATTCGAGAATATTTCGTGGAGCTTTTAGAGTTGAGTTGAGTTATCTTGAAGTTGTGGTGAGCTGATTGGCTGTTCTGTGGCCCACACCTCCCTCTATGTCCTTAGTTATTATTTTATTTTAGTATTCAGACAGAATATTCCTTACGTCTAGGGTTGTCATTTAGTTCTAGACTTGCATCATAGTTTAGAAGCTCTTGTACTTATGATACTAAATCTTGGGTTGTAGCTTAGTTTTCCACATTTATTACTTATGAAGGACTTAGTTGTTGGGATATTCTACTTGTTGCTTACTTTTCCCATTAGTAATATTGAATTGGATTGGTAAAAGTGTTGGGTTGGCTTATCTATCGGTTAGAAACATAGGTGCTATCATGGCTTGTGATTTTAGGTCGTGCAAAATTGGTATTAGAGCCCTAGGTTCATCGGTCTCATGAGTACAACAGCTGAGTCTAGTAGGGTCTTGCGGATCGGTGCAGAGACGTCCGTTACTTATAGTAGAGAGGCTATAGGACTTTAGGAAAGTTTCATTCTTTCATTCCTTATCGTGCATGATTTAAGGTCAAAATTTCTTGTTCCATTCTCTCACCAATGGTGATGAGGTATTTTCAAATTCGACCTCAGTGGAAAGGAATGACGTTATATGGTATAGTATGGATATTATGTGGTTAGCAAAATAATCTAGTAATAAGCTTTGTGATTTTAAAGGTTGATATTGAGAAGGTTAAGAATGTAAGAATGATTTGTTCGAGATGTGATTTATCCAAAGATATTTGAACTTCGTTTGAATTTATAAGGACATTTTTTTATGATCTGTATTTATGATAAGTAAGCAATTCATTAATGAAATGGTATATTGTTGATGTCTTGAAGAGAAGTGTAAGATTAGGTAGATCAATTGATTAAATAGGAGGATAGTGATTATGCTAAGGCTATGAGGAGAAGTTGAGGAAGGACAAGGATATGAAACATGATTATTTGTGATGAAATCTGAGATGGTAAGACTTATTATAAGATTCGTATGAAGAATTTCGTTTCTATTCTTTTGAGTTGAGGTATACTGAAGAAAATTTGAATAATTCAAGTTGGATGGCACGATTTCCATATTGATATTCATTTGATATTAGCCACGAGGTGGGTCAAGTCTAATGCATCAAGAGATTATAAAGGATAAATTGGATATCAACTAGTAAGGACATTTAATGTGGCGGATAATGATAGATATTGATAAATTTATATTATGAGGAGCGTTTCAGAGATTGAATTGAGGATCAGTAATATTAATTGAAAGTAAGAGGGGAGGAGGATTCTTTAGTTAAAGGATTTTTGAAGGGATACTTGTATGAAGCTATATGAGGACATCTATAGAGACGTATGCATAGTAGTTGTGAATCTCCATATAGATCATAGACTAATACAGTGGTGATTGAAAATATTACATTAATAAATAACTAATTGTATTGGGATAACCAAAGTTGTTCAAAGTATCGTTTGTTATGATCTCGATTGACTACAATTTTATTTTGAGTGTGGATCTACTTCATTTTACGAAAGTACATATCTTATTTTGGATTTGAACATGCTAGTGACTCTTCTCCTATGTCTATACATATTTCTACACATGTAGATGGTTCTTAGTGGTTGATCGATTACATGGATCTTATGTTGTTGACTTGGTAGTACATGACACGTGGACAGACTTAGTTCTTTTGAATATGAATTGAATTTCTCCCTATCATGCATTTTCAGACTATTAGGCTAAGAGAATAACCTCAGATTTATCAAGTATTCCTAAAATTAAGTGGAAGGAAACTCTCAATACTTATTTGAGAAGAATATTTTCAATTGTGAAGTCTCAACTGGTAAAAATAGAAAGTGATGCATCCCCTATTGGACTTATGTTTGTGATACTAGTATCGGTAATTCTCCTTTAGAATCAGTTCCATTGGTAAAAGAGTTCTTGGAAGTGTTTCACCTGATCGTGATATCGAATTTAGTATTGGCCTAGAGTAGGACACCCAACCTATTTCATCCCTTCATATTGGAATGCTTTAGTGAAATTGAAAGCTCAGTAACAAGACTTGTTGAGTAAGAGATTTATTAGATAAAATATATCTTCATGGGTTGTTTCTATTGTACTTGGATTCCTTTGTTATTATCTTTATCGATGATATACTAATATACTCCCATAGTAGGGTGGATCACGAACATCATTTGAGTATTGTTCTTTAAAATCTAAAGAAGATTAAGCTTTATGCAAAATTTTAAAGTGTGAGTTTTGATTAGTTCGGTGGTATATTTGGACCATGTAGTGTTCAAGAAAGATATTATGGTGGATCCCAAGGAGATTGATGTGGTTCATAATTAGGCAAACGTGTTTCCATTACCGAAATTTAGAGTTTCTTAAGTCTTGTAGATTATTATCGACGATTTGTGGAGGGGTTCTCATCTATTGTATCCATATTGACTAGGTTGATCCAAAAGAATGTGGTTTCTCAATGGTCTGATGAGTGTAAGGTGAGTTTTCATAAGCTCAAGATATTTTATTGACTACTACTTTGGTTTTGACTCTACTCATGGAGGGAGATGATTTTATTGTATATTGTGATACTTCTCAGATTAATCTTGGTTGTGTATTGATGTAGAAGGGGAAGGAAATAGTTTATGTTTGAGGTAGTTGGAGGTTCATGAGAAGAACTATACTACCCATAACTTAGAGTTGGCAGTTATAGTGTTTGCACTAAAGATTTGAAGGCATTACTTTTATGGTGTGCATTGTGAGGTGTTCAAGGATCATCATGGTATCCAGTATATATCCAATCATAGAAATCTCAATTTAAGACAACTGAGGTGGTTAGAGTTGCTCAAGGCCTATGGAGTTACTATCCTTTAACATTGGGGCAAGGAGTGATAATAGATGCCTTGAGTCAAAATGTGGTCGGTATAGATAGTCTAGGTCTGTTACAAGTGAGAGAGCGTCTTTTGACTATGAATGAACCATCTTTATCTAATAACATTATGAGACTTGATATTTTAAAACCTGGTAGGGTGTTGGCTTACATGGAGGCGATGTCGTCCTTATTGGAGCATATTCTAGCTCGATTGGTTGATGATAAAAATTTGTTTGAGATTCGAGAAAGGTGTTATAAGGAGAAGCCAAGGAGGCGATTTTGGATGGCGATGGAGTTTTGAGGATAAAAGGTCACATATGTGTTTCTCGGGCATGCGATTTGATCAGGCTATCATGGAAGAGGTCCATAACTGATGGTATCGTACAAAGACATAGTATGTTTTGTATCTTGAGGTTTAAATTATCGGCAAGTGAAGTATAAACACCAAAACCTTGGAGGTGTGACTAAAAGTATGTCAATACCTGAGTAAAAGTGAGAGCATTTCGCTATGGACTTTGTGGTAGGGTTGCCACATATCTTGCATAAGTTGATGTGAAATGGGTTATAGTGGATCGATTGACCAAGTTTACATATTTCATACCAGTTCAAACTACTTATAATTCGGAGAAGTTAGTTAGCATCTACATTCGGGAGATAATTCGCTTGCATGGGGTTCTCATTTCTATCATTTCAAATCGTGGTACACAATCTACATTTCATTTCTAGCGGTTTATGCAGAAGAAGTTGGATACTCGAGTGGATTTTGGTACTAATTTTTGTCTTTTGCGGAGTTTGCATACAAGAAGAGTTATCATTAGAGCATTGAGATGGAACCATTCGAGGCTTTGTATGTTAGAAGATGTTGATATTTGATTGGTTGGTTTGATGCATTTGAGGTTAGACTGTGGGGTTCAACTATATTGAGAGAGTCCTTGGATAGGGTCAAGTTGATTCAGGATAGGTTTCTCATGGCTTAGAGTAGGAAAAAGAGTTATGTAGATTGGAAGATTAGTCATTTGAATTTCATGGTTGGAGAGCAGGTTCTACTAGAAGATTCACCCATGAAAGGTGTGATAAGATTTGAAAAGAAGCGCAAGTTGAGTCCGAGATATAATTGTCCTTTTTCGAGACTATTTGCCGTATTGGTGAGGTGACTTACAAGTTGGATTTTCCATTTGGTTTGTCGTATGTTCATCATATATTTCATATTTCAATGTTAAAGTAGTATCATTAGGATGATGCTCGTGCGATTCAATGAGATTCAATGAGATTCAATGTTACTCGATAAGAATTTGACTTTTGAGAAGGAGCGGGTAACCATCTTGGATAGGCAGATTCGGAAGTTGAGGTCAAAAGAATTTGTTTTAGTAAAGGTTTAGTGAAAATATTACCCGATTGAAGAAACTACTTGGGCAGACTGAGTCATACATGCATAAGAAATATCCTAGTGTTTTTTTAGCGCTCAAGAACATTCTATTCTTTTACCGTTCGAGGACGAACGTTTATTTTAGTGGTAGATGATGTAACGACCCGTTAGATCATTTTGAGTTCTAGAACTATTTTAACTCTTCTCGTAAATTTGGATGGAAAGTTTAGACTATTCGATTAACTACGGTTATTTAATTGATGTATAATCTTAAATAATTAATTTTTTTGATAACTAATGGGTCAAATCTAAATTTCTTTTAATACCGTATACTACTTGGAATGTTCACGTTGGTCCTGGAAATTGTGTGTATTCTTTTTAGTGGCAATTTATCATATAACTGGGTTTAGAAATTAAAGGGTAGGATTGCTGACAGTTTGGTTCAAATTTAAAGGATAAGGATCAATGGTAGTTTGGTTCAGGGTTGTCGCCGCTGGTTTCGTAACCAATGGCTTTAAATTTAAATATTATTATTTTGTTATCACATTATGATTCAAGTTTTGATATATTGAGATATGTAATTAAATATTAAGTGTATTGTATTATATGAATAACATTAAAATTATGATATTTGAAGAAATTGGGACTTAGCCCTAGGCTTGAAATTTAGGAAATATGAGAATTGATATATTAATTAGTATCAAGATTAGGAACTTAATTACAGATTTATGGTGTACGAATTTGGGTACTTACGAATAATGCATATTTGATAGATTGAGAACACTTTGAAGCTTTGCAAAAGGGTGATGCAATATCTTGAGGATTCGTGACATGCATGTGTTCAGCATTTTAGGTATGTTAAGACCTCCTAGACTTCGTTGAGGGACGTTTTCAAATTAAATATTAAAAATGGAATAGACAATAGATAGGGCGAAAGATGGGGGTCTCGTACCAATGGTGTGATGGGCATTGGTACGAGTACCGGTGTTATTAAAGGGAGAGTTTATTAATGTAGTATGATAGATTGTAATCTGAGAATGCCAAAGCATATGGGCATTAGCTGATGTATTAGTGACTTGATTTTTTTTGTGTGGTTGTGTTTCTTTATTGAACCCGTATAGTTGTGATAATTGAGGTGATTATATGTCATAGCGACATTTGATTTATTGAGATGTTCCATCATCCCCTTTTATTGAAATCATATTGTGCACATGCATTGACATGAGATTGAGTATAAGTTGGGCAGGTGGAGATCGTCCGTGCTGGGATTGTGAGATGTTATGATTATAAGTTGGGCACGTGGAGATCGTCTGTGTTGGGGATTATTTGATTTTATGATAGTGCACTAAGATCGTCCGCACAGACACGTGGAGATCGTCTGTGTCAGTATATGGACCTCGCGAGTCCCCCATGGGTCACAAATGCTCTATGTATTTCCGAGTAGTATCGTGTATATATGGTTGAGAGAGAAGTTGGCGTTTGAGACATATTATTTCATGGTGTCACATTGCATTACATCTCATTACATCCTTCATTCTTGTTTGATTATGTTCTTTATTGGTGTTTGCACATTACATGACATTTGACTATCTCTATTTGATTAAAACTTGGTTGATAAGTATAATATAGACTTGTAAAATTAAAGGATTATTTTCTTATATACTCCTGTCACTACTTCTTCATTATCAGTTTATGAGATATACTGGGTACACGTGAGTTCGTACTCATACTATACTTGCTACACTCTTTTGTGGTGCAGATTGGATTTGAATTCGAGGCCATTTTGTGGAGCTTTCAAAGTTGAGTTGAGTTATTTTGGAGTTGTGGTGAACTGCTTGGCTGTTTTGTGGCCCACACCTCCCTTTATGTCCTTAGTTATTATTTTATTTTAGTATTCAGACAGAATATTCCTTACGTCTAGGTTGTCATTTAGTTCTAGACTTGCATCGTAGTTTAGAAGCTCTTGTACTTATGACACTAAAGCTTGGGTTGTAGTTTAGTTTTTCGCATTTAGTACTTATGAAAGACTTAATTTGTTGGGATATTCTACTTTTCGCTTACTTTTCTCATTAGTACTATTGAATTGTATTGGTAAAAGTGTTGGGTTGACTTACCTATCGGTTGGGAACATAGGTGCCATCACCGCTTGTAATTTTTTATCATGACACTAAGCCTCTTTCTTCTTCTTCTTCTTCTCTTTTCTTATTTAAAAATTTCAAGACTAATTTCCGTCAAATGATACAATTTTCAGTGCTATATAATTCCGTGTGTGCTGTTTTTGCAACCGATGAGAAGAAAATCTTACTTGAAACTATATTTGGTTTGCAAAAGTTTGAAGAGGCTGGTGAGTGCAATCAACTCAGAAGAACTCCAAACTTTAGTGTTTCACACCAAATCTTTATACTTTCTGGCTTGGTGGACGTAAATCCATAAGTTAATAGAAAATTTTGACAGACTAATTGATCTACATATGCATGGTCTTAAAAAGCTTATGGATCTCTCGCTAAAATCCCTTGAATCCTTGGACATTAGGAGTTGATTTTCTATGCAAACACTGTGAGTTGACCTCGGAGATATGTGGAATGTACCTGTACGAGTATTAAACAATAGACTGTATCAATTGAAAAACTAAGAGATGTTGAATTTTTAATAGGTAATATTCAGAAATTTCCCTCAGTTGCAAATTGCAATACAATTTTAATAAACAATTTTGATAAAGGAACTTCTCATATTCATACGAAAATAGGAAGTATTGTACTGAAAATTGTATCATTTGATTGAAAACAGTCTTAAAATTTTTTAATAAGAAAAGCGGAAAGAAGAAAGAGGGGTAAAGGGTGAAAGAATCAATCAATCTATTTTTTAATGAGTCTTCTAATTGGGTTTGAGTCACGGGCACTAGAATGAGTGGGTAGGAGATAATTAAATGGGTTGGGATTTAATTTATCCAATAAGAAAATGACACGTAATAAATAATAATAATAATTTTTTTAAAAAAAAAGTTGTTAGTTTTAAGGGTAGAAATGGACTAAAAAGTGGACTGAGGGGTATTTTTAGCCTAATAGATGAATGCGGGTATTTTTAAATCTTTTCTAATAGTTCAAGAATATTTTTGGTCCTTTTTCGTTTTATCTATAGCATTTTGGATGATTTTCATTGTAGTGACCCATTTTCCAACCCTCTTCTTTCCTCTTCTCTCATCCTATATTTTAGGCACTTTCTCACCACCATTAAATAACAAAAAAAATTATAATAAAATACATTTAATAAGGCTTTGCTTGTCTCTAATTTCTTCTTTAACACAAAAAAATTACAAGGAAGGAAAATGGGGAAACAAAGAAGAAGGAAAGATAAAATCGAAATAGCAAAATTGATTAAAAACCTTAGAAGAGAAGAATAAATGAAAGTCTTGAAAAGACTAAAAAGTTTTCTAGTTAATTGAAGAAATCAAGAATGAAAGGGAACATAATTATCATTAACAGGCTATTTTAAGAGATGAATTTGAATTTTTCCTTTTAAAAAACTAGAATTTGTAGTGGTAAAAATAATGTGACAATTTATATGTGGTGTGACAATCTTATCTGATGTGGATGGTGATGTGTCATCCATATAAGCGCGATTGAGAGACACACATGGTCAGAGGGATATAAAATACCACGTTTTATTAACTTTAAGTGTTTAGTTGATAAAATCTTGAATATAATAACCCAAGTGACAAAGTACAAAACTCTCCTATGGCATTCCACTTATCGAGCAACTTGATGTGATCCCCCGAACATCCCCAAGTTGCTGTTTTTTTTTTTTTTTTTTTTTTTAGGAAATTACTCCTTCCATGACCAAAAAACTACTAATAAATAAAAAACCTAAAGTCGGGTTCACTTTTTTTCTCTCTGTTTAGCTATTCATTTTGTTTTAAAGACTTTAGCAATTTAACAGTTTATATTTGAAGCATTTCAGAAGTAATTTTTTTTTTAGTAATCAACTATTATATAGTATCAACATTATTGTGTCAAATTTTATAATATTAACATATTAAGGATATTTGTAAACACATTAAATAAGCGTTTGATTATGAATTATTAAATAAGTGTTCGATTATGAATTTTCAAATATTTATAAGAAATCAATTTTGGGGAAAATTTAATGTGTTTGACTTTTGAAAAACATATTTTACTCTTTCTTAAAAAAATCTATGAAACATTTTTTATATCCATAAGTTGTAAAAATTACCTTCTTTGTTTCAATTTGTTTATCATATTTTGACTTTACACTAAATTTAAGAAAGTAAAAAAAAACTTTAAATCTTGTGATCTTAAATTGAAAATATGTTAAATATACAAAAATATTATTTAATTTTATAATATTAAATATGAGAGATGAAAAATTAAAATTAAAAATTAATCAAAACCACCTTTTAATATTTAAATTTTAAAATCTTTCCCAAAACTTAACAAATTACATATCCAAATAAATTTTGCCAATTATTTTTTCAAAAACTACTTGCAATTTCTATGACGAAACGGTCCTTAAAAATACTTTAGACAAAGAAATACCAGAAAATGTAGCAATCGGCAGAAAGTAAGGGCATTCCCGTTATTCTAACAAAATGAAATGGCAATTTAGTGTATAGAAAACATCTCATTCCCTTTATTTATTTCCTCTGTTCTTATTATACTCTCTCAGAATTTGGCGTTAATCTCAAGCTTCACTCTCTCTACGTTTTCTCGTTCTTTCTTCATTAGATCCCTCTTCCAGAATCATATTTCAGGTAATATCTCTATGTTTTATCATTCAAATTCAAATTTATCTTCCATTTCATGTATGAAAAGTTATCTAATTAGAATGTGGTTTTCAAAAAAAAAAAATCAGTTTTCAGATTAATTTTCTCTTGATTCGAGATAGTTTTTTTCTTGATTCTTATGTATAATTCATTAATAATATTGTTAAAATCAAAATTTTCCTTTTTCTGGTTGAACTTTTTGGGCTACATTTACCGTTTTCGGTGATTTGCATTTGATTTGAGGTTATTCTGATTCATCGCATTTTTTGTAATATTTATGATCTGAATTTGTGTTGTTTTGTGTTATGATCTGAAGATCAAATCGGATTAACTTCAAATTTTGAATTTGAATTTTTTTCATAGATAGCTTTGAATTGTGAATTTAAATTTTGAGCTCTGGCAAATTGCTTTCTCACTCAGATCCATTTTCTGATACGCTGTATTTTGCGGCAAATCAACACTTTCATTCCGTTCTATATGAGGATATTTCATACGAAATTGAGTTTAAGATGTTATATTGAGTTATATATTATGTCAGTATTCAGTGATAATGGAAGAAAAATATTATAATAATAGTTGAAGATTTAGTTTCATTGAAGAACATCATAGCAAAATATAAAGTTTGAATAGCTTAATGGATTTGAAGGTGTTTTGCATTGACAGTTTGATGAATTTTTTGAGTGTTAAGATTGATAATCATGTCTAATTGTTGTTGAAACAAGTAATATGGAGTAAGATTGTTAATCATGTCTAATTTTTTGAGTGTTAAGAGTGTAAAAATGTTTTCGGTGTGGTTGAAGTTAGCTTTCCCCTTTTGATGAAAGATAACTTTCTATAACACATAAAATCAGATAATGACTATCATGGTATGTTATTTCCAGGAAAGTGTTTTCCTTTATACCGGACACACACGCTGGTTTGGGAAGTTGTATATAATAGATTGTTGCTAAATATTTTATATAATCTAGTGCTTTTTAAAGGATCATCAACAAGAAGGAAAAATGGGGCTGACATTCACCAAGCTTTTCAGCCGGCTTTTTGCCAAGAAAGAAATGCGAATTCTCATGGTTGGACTTGATGCAGCTGGTAAGACCACCATATTGTACAAGCTCAAGTTGGGCGAGATCGTTACTACTATTCCTACCATTGGTACGTACTTCACTTACATGCAGATCTGTGCTTACAAATTTAACTATTCAACTGTAGTGTATAACTTCCAAAAATTGCATCTAAAGTACCTCTGCTGCATAAAGTATTGAAAGAATAACTTTAGAAATTGATAAATGTAAGCTATGGTTGAATTTTTATTTCCTCAAAAGAGAATCCTTTATAGGTGAATTACGAGTCTGCCAAAATTCTAGAATTTTATATAAAGAAGTGTATCAATTTTGAAGCTTAATTTGAATGTTAGCATTCATATTTTTTTCCCATTGTTTGACTGGTTATAAATGACATTATAGAAGTCACATTTGAAATAAAATTATACTAGCATCTTTTATCATAATCTGTAGATGTATATCACAAAAAGGATACACATAGGCATCTTTTGCATAGAGTGTATGCACATAACCCATAAGTTTATAACCTAAAATTCTTTAGGGAGCAATTCTACAGCTTGGCTTCTATGATTAAAAAAATAATAAAGCACATCATGCTCTATTTGGGGCTCCGATTATGCTAATTAAGCTCTATTATCTATCAGGTCAACATTTTACAATAGAATGAAGTTAAATTTTCGATTTTTGGGATAACTTGGAAGTAGGAAATTATTTATGCTTTTCTAATGCAATTTTTTGGTTTTAAGATGAGCTAGTTGTTTGTAATTCTTAGAAAAACTTTTCTGTAAATGCACCCAAAATAGAGCCTTATTTTAATGAACTAAAAACAGGAAGTATGTTCTGTTTCTTCTATGCTATTGTTTTCACAACTTTGTTGAAAGTGTTGCTGTGAATAGATAATCGTCCCTGTTGTTAGCTTACTCTAAACTCTGTAATTGTATGCTTATAATATTACTACTTGGATCTGCTGTCAATAGTAATTGATAATTTGCAGGTTTCAATGTGGAGACTGTTGAGTACAAGAACATCAGCTTCACTGTTTGGGATGTCGGGGGTCAGGACAAGGTATAGTTCTTTTTAGTGTGTAAAGAACCTAAGTTAACATAGAGTTTGGTTTTTGTTTGTGATAAGCGGGGAGTAAGTCTTATCTTTTCTTTGCTTCTCTTACTTTTCTCCTTCCTCCGACTTATGTTCCAAGTAGAATGAGGCCTTTGATTCAACTGCTTAGTGCATAACTACTTTCTTTTTCTTTTTTCAGATTCGTCCATTATGGAGGCACTATTTCCAGAACACTCAGGGTCTCATTTTTGTGGTTGATAGCAATGACAGAGACCGTGTTGTGGAGGCAAGAGATGAGTTGCATAGAATGTTAAATGAGGTAATAATTCTTGCACCTTTTTGATTGCTATAGTTTTTTTTTTCCAGGAAATGAGATTGAGCTTCTAAAGCTTTAAGCTGCATGGGAAAAAAATCTATGCGACTATTTTAAGTGAATAGTACTGAAATCTGCATTGTGTACTAATTAGCTCTTCAAAGTTGATGCCCAAACCCTTGAAACTACTGCACAAGCATTTGCAACAGTTGTTTTCTTCAAGAGTGATTACAACTTGTGGTTATGACACAGTATATATGTTTGCGCAAAAGTCTTTCTTTCTTAAACTCTCCATGCCAAGTCAAACTACCCATATAAATTGAAATGTAGGAAGTACCTTTTTCCCTCAATCTTGTTATATATAGCTTGCTGAGCAATTATTAAAACTAAGAAATGAACTATTTTTACATTTGCTTTTCTTCTTTTTATAAACTACAGAGTGATAACTCTTAATTTGCTGAAATACCTTGAGCATGGACTAATAATAGATCAAAACTAGGGATGAGAAAAACTAAATACTTGTAATCCCTGACATTAATCTTTTTTTTTTTTGGTAAGTAAGATTTTATTTACCAAGTAAGAAATACATCCCGGAAAAAAGAAAAGTGCAGTTTGGACAGCTCCCAAACTTACACTAGCAACATCAACTACTCAAAGCAAACTACCTATTGTTATGGATAGAAATTTAAAAACAAAAGCCTACTTGCTAGCTTACTACAATGCTGAGCTCTACTATGAATATCCTGTATGATCTGCCTAACAACTTGATCAGATGTTCTATGTCGAGTGTCAAACACTCTAGCATTTCTTTCCTTCCATATGTGATAAACCCCACCTGCTAATGCCATCCGATATACCTCCTGCTGAGCAGTTTTCCCTTTAGCGTTTGCCACAGCCCATTCCACTTCAGACTTCCAGTCATGTACTTGCCTGGTAATACCCATCCATTGCAGTAGCTTACCCCATATTCTTGTTGCATAATCACATTGAAATAGCAGATGGTCAATGGTTTCATTCTCCTCTTGACATAGTGGAGAGAGAATATCCTCCAAATTCACCCAACAAACTAATCTGTCCTTAGTTTGTAGCCTTCTGTGAAGTGCAAGAAACAGAATAAACGCCCACTTTGGGACTCCTTTGTTATTGCAGACTAGTCTTCTCCATGAAATCTTTGGCCATTCTTCTCTAAGTAATCCATAGATCTTCTTTATAGAGCTAGGCAGCTGTCTTCTTGGCATTAAGAATCTGTTGTACCATCCAGGAAGCTTGTTGCGCCTGAGCCTCCCATACCGCACCATCTTTTATGTAATAGAGATGCACCCATTTAACCCAAAGTGCATCCTTCTTCCTGCAAATATTCCACAATAGTTTGCCAATTGCAGCCTGGTTCCACTGATAAACATCAAGAATATTCAGCCCTCCGGCAGCTCTAGGTAAACATAGTCTCTCCCAAGCAATAAGTGATTTCTTCGATAGTTCACATCCTCCAGTCCACAAGAAGGTTCTACATGTAGCATCAACCAACTGAATCACTCTCTTTGGCAACACAAATACTTGAGACCAAAATACCTGAATTGAGAACAATACAGACTTCACAAGTTG
Source organism: Solanum appendiculatum (assembly GCA_018342035.1). Classification (NCBI taxonomy): domain Eukaryota; kingdom Viridiplantae; phylum Streptophyta; class Magnoliopsida; order Solanales; family Solanaceae; genus Solanum; species Solanum appendiculatum. The sequence goes on from JAGDQO010000096.1 coordinate 248,459, forward strand.
CAACGTACCAGCATAAGTAAGGAACTTGGTAGTCCTGGAGCATTTTCTCAATCAAAGGTAAAAACTGCATAATGGTCACTTTTTTAGTACTTAGGGGAATACCCAAGTACTTGAAGGGAAGCGACCCTTCTGTGAACCCTAAAACTGCCAGAATAGCATGCTGAACCTCTTGTTTAACCCCTCCAAAATATATAGAGCTCTTTTCAATATTAGCCTCCAGCCCAGAAGCCCTTGAGAATAACTGAAATGCTTGATAAAGCAGCTGAGCAGATTTCAAATTACCTTTACAAAATAATAAAAGGTCATCAGCAAAACTAAGTTGAATAAGCTGCAATTGTTTACATCTAGGGTGAAACTTGAATTGTTCATGCCCATTTAAACCCTTCAAAATCCTTGTGAGATACTCCATAACAAGCACAAATAAGTAGGGAGACAAAGGATCTCCTTGCCTTAATCCTTTCTTTGCTGGAAATGGAGCTAGAGGTGAACCATTGGCAATGACCGAGTATGAAACAATTTTCACACAGACCATGATCCATTCAACAAACATAGTTGGGAATTGCAGACAATTTAGAATTTGCTCAAGGTAGGGCCACTCCACAGAATCATACGCCTTCCTCATGTCTATCTTCAACATACGCCTAGCAGATATACCCTTCCTACTATACCCCTTCACAAGTTCATGACTTAGTGATGTTGTCAGAAATCACCCTACCAGGCTGTCCATGACACTTTGCATTCTTCTAGTTAAGACCTTAGATATCAACTTGTACAATATGGTACAACATGAGATAGGCCTAAACTCAGCAATTCTAGATGGGTTGGCAACTTTAGGAAGTAGAGTAATAGTTGTGCAATTTATAGGTTTATACATTTCACCAAGTCGGAAGAACTGCAAAATTGCTTCAGTTACCTCATCTCCAATGATGGGCCAAGCTTTCTTAAAGAACAAAGCATTGAACCCATCACATCCAGGAGCCCTCTGATCATCTATACTATGTTGCGTGAATTTTACAATTAGAGGGTGTTGTACTCTATTAAGACAATTGCCCCTCCTCATAATTGGAATCTCCACAGCAGGTATTTGTGCAGCAGCTGACCCCAACAATCCAGCATAGAACTCCTTAATTTCCTTCTCAATATCCACAGTCTTCTGGACTATATTCCCTTGTGCAGTAGTAAGGTGCTTTATTTTATTTTGGGCTTGTCTGCTCTTGAGGTTAACATAAAAATAAGCAGTATTCTCATCTCCCAGTTGCAGCCATCTAGTTCTAGATTTCTGTTTAACTATACTTTCCTCTACCCTACTCCATTTTTCTAGGTCCTTTTTCAAGTCTTTTTCAATAGTAAATAGATCATTAGAATGGTGGTGATTTTGCATCAAACTATGAGTGAATGCCAACTTCTGTCGACACTCTTGAATTTTATCTCCCACACTATTGAATTCTTGAGTATTCAGCTACTTCAATTTGATTCTAGTAATCTTCAGCTTTTGCCGCACTGCCTCCATATACTTCCTTCTCAATCGCGTGTCCCATGCGTGTTGTACTATAGACGTGAAGTGACAATTCAAAAATCTGAAAGGCTTTGGCCTCTGTACTTTTTCTACTTCTACTGTAAAGTGAACACTGATAGGTGTATGATCAGAGCACCCCGGATCCATAACCATAACTTCATTCTGATCTAGCCTTAGTGCCCAAGCTGCATTAACCAGTGCTCGATCAATCTTACTATACACATGGCCATTGGTCCAGGTGAACCACCTCCCTATACCTTTCAACTCAACCATGCCAGCATTAGTGATGTACTCATTGAATCATGAACCTCATTCTCATGCACAGGGTTCCTGAGTATCTATCTTCCAAACATGTCACTGCGTTAAAATCACCAAACACTAGCCAAGGATCTAGTATTGTAGTATTAAGTGTCAGTAGTTCTTCCCATAAGCCTTTCCTATCATCAATTGTATGCAGCCCATAAAGAGCTGTGAAAAGGAAGCATTTGTTCACACTATTAATGGTGACAGTCCCATGAATTATCTGAGCACTCATCCCCACCAGATAAAATTCAAGTCTGTTAGAATCCCATAGTACCCATATTCTACCTTTGTCACTATATGCATAATTTGCACACCACCTCCAACCTGGAGCTATTTTATTTATAATGCTACCAGCATGTTGATGCTTCACTTTATTTTCTAAAATAGCTATAATTCCTACTTCATTACTCTGTATAAACTTCTTTACTTCTTTCTGTTTATAGGCTTTATTTACGCCCCTGACATTCCAAGCAACAACCTTAATTAGATAGATTTGGTATGACCACTTCCTCCTGGATCCCCCCTTATCCCACCTATACACTGTTCTGTTATCTTCTCTACTCCTGAAGAGGTTGGTTGATCACTGAGTGGACTAAATCCATTTCCCACTGTCACCTCTTGAGGACCCTTAGGATTTACTTGACTACTTCTAACACTAGCTTTAGCCTTAATCAACTCCCAATGATCTTGTTTCTCAGTTCCACTGTTTATAGTTGTAGAGGTAGTAGGAATGACCTTTGCAGCCTTCTTCCACACCTGCATAGGTGGCTTTTGAGGTTTAGAAGGTTGCGGATGCATAAGCTCCACCTTAGGCTTACAAGAATGTCCTACTTGCTGGCAGACCTGGCAGTATTCAGGTATCCAATCATACTCTATGTATTGCTCGAATATCTTCCCTTGAGGATCCAACACCTTGATCTTCTCAGGCATTACTTTAGTGACATCCATTTCTATAAGTAAACGAGCATAGGAAATTGTTAATGTTGGTTGTGCAATCATCCGCATAAAGAGGTATTCCTAGCCCACTTCCAATTCTACTCAAGGATTCCAAACTCCAGCAATTCAATGGGAGATTGCGTAGTTTCAGTATTAAAGTCAAAATTCGGAGTCCGTGGCTTTACAATTATTGGCTTACTCCTCAAGGTGTGTAGCCCAGATAGCAACACTGCATCTCTATCCTCTAAACAGTTGAAACGCACTGCAAAATACCCATCATTGTGGAAAATATTTTTAGGTTTCGCCGCAAAATTCCATTGATTAGCTATAAACCTACCCAGGGCACCAATGGTTGGAGAATCCCCCACCACATACAAGACAATCGCACTCACCCATTACAGCGTTTCTCTATCCACCTCTTCCTTTTGTAACTCTACTATCTTCTCACCCCCTTTGACAATTGGTGCAATGAACTGAAAGTTCATTCCTCTAGCTGCCAGTTTGCTACCAGCAAATAAATTTGCCCATTCCCCTTTTGACTTCACCGGTTCCCTCGCAAGTTGGCTCTCCTGCATCACATTCGATGTTAGGACCTCCTTCCCCACAGCGCCCATACTTGGGACCTCTGCAGTTTTAGGGTTTAACTGCCCACACAAGGGGTTACCTGATTTCTACTTCCGTTGTTGGCTACCCAGCTCCGGCCAGCTCATTTCCCCAGGTAGAATTTGAGTTTGTGGCGGATCCACATCATTGATTTGCCCTAATCGCGGCTCCCTCGGTAGATGCGGAGGAGAAGCTATGATACTCCGTCCTTGGCCCTGCCCAGCCTTCTGCTCTTTTAGTGCCCAGACATTAATCTTTGATATAACTTCATTTTCAAAAAATCTTGGATATAACTTAATTTGATGCAATTCAGAGTTTTTAAATGGAGCCTCGAGGATATTGCAAAATTGTGATTTTGAAATGGATTATGGCTAATGTGTGGTAATTTACCGTCTTTATTTTGATTAGTCCAACTTCAAAATCTTAATTTGGTAATTTTCCAATCTCATTTGCCTTAAGCTAAAGTAATTTCCATTTAGAGGGAGTTAATTGAGTTAGATATAAACTTTACTCTGATCTGCATATACAAAGTATGCCAAAAGTCTGATACTATATGCAAATAATCCGCATTATGTTGTAAATTTCTACAACGACGATGGAGGTACAGTCGACGGTGTCAATGATCTCCTAGTTTGAATGAAGATAAAAGAACTGTGGTTGGTCCAAAGTAAAAGAAAACTGGATAACTCTTGACCGTATTAACTGTATCTAATCCAATTAAATTTGTGGAGCCAAAGATGATGTTTAGGTGATTCTGAATCGACAGCATTTTTCTCTTGAACAAATGGAGTGTGTCATATTGACCAAGCCTTTTGTCCCTCTGTCTTTGATTTGTTATTATTCGAATGTTATTCTTAGTAAGATGAATCTCACAATTGAGACATTTCATCAACTTTGATCCATTGTTGAATGAGACAGTTGATTATTTATGGCAAAACCATTAGTTGGTCAAAATAGCTGGAAGAGTTCTGGTAGAATAGTTAAAAGAGGAGATTCTTCTTTCTGATTATCATTTAATCAAACTGGCAGAGAAGTTGCAATACTTCGCTTTATGTTTGCACCGGTCAACATGTCCTTATATTTTTTTCTTAGGAAAAGAAAACATAAAATAGTGAAGGGTGAGTAGGAGCAGGGAACGTTCTATGTGGAAACCACAGTACCCAAATTCTTTTGCTGCTAGCTCATGCTTACTATGCTCATAGCATTCATTAATTATTGAACGATAAAGTCAAAAGGATTTCTGTACTTAAGTTGGACTTTGCCGACTGACTTGTGGAGTTTAATAGTCATTACTCTCTGTTCCAGGATGAACTTAGGGATGCAGTGCTACTTGTTTTTGCTAACAAACAAGATCTTCCCAATGCAATGAATGCTGCCGAAATAACTGATAAGCTTGGACTGCACTCTCTCAGGCAGCGTCACTGGTAGGCACCCTGCTAGCAGTTGTGACAGCTTCCCTTACTTCTGAAGGCACTAAATTTTGTCTCGGCTGTTTACAGGTACATTCAGAGCACCTGTGCAACATCTGGAGAGGGGCTTTATGAGGGTCTTGATTGGCTTTCTAACAACATTGCTAACAAGGTACGTGTACACTTCCTAATTGATTGAATTGGGCTTGGATTTTTTCTTTTGGTATAGGGATGACCTTTGTGCGCTCATTTTTTTCTCTACCCTTTGAATCCTCTATTTACAGTCTTAAGGCAATGGAAGAGTTCTTGCGGGTTGATCCTGGATGCAGGCAGATTTTTATCTAGTTTCTTTCCCCAAGTCAGTGTGGTTATATGGACATTGTCTTGAAAGGCATTTTGCATCTTTTTAGGACTTAATGAAATGGCTTTGTAATACTACGGTTGGATATATATGTAATGCTGTTTGTTTAGGTTTGAGTACATACTTCCATAAATTTGTAAACAAAGACTACTTCATTAATGACGTTTTTGTTAATCGTTAAGGATTGTACTTCCTCTTTTTGTTATTGACGCCACTAATGTGAACCTCTCTTATTTTTGAAAGGTGTTTAATCTAGGTTTTGAGATGATAAAAATGATGAATGTGTAGTTTCTATGTGCTTATAAGATCAATGATTTTCACTTCCATTCTTGCTTTACTTTAAGCCTGGAGCTTCCATCATTTGGAGTTTCGTCCCTTGAAAGACATAATAATCATCGGATCCTTGCTCTGACAAAAGTTGGTACTTGGTCTATTTGCCTTGATTCTTGCTCAACTACATATAGCAAAGTTTCTACAAAAAAAAAAAAAACTAGATATAGCAAAGTTGATGCTCAACTTTTAAACTTGATTCTCTTGTGTGCATATTTTTTGAGGAATTTCCGTGGTTATGAGTAGTGAATGTTTGACGATCTAACACGAAATCTTATACATGAATGTAAGGTAGGAAAAGTTAACGATGTTCACAATAATATAAGAAGATAATGATGCCACTGATCACTTATATCTGTTCATCCCCTTGGGATACTTAACTTGAGATACTCCTTTTGTATCTCTTGCACACTTTAGATAACGTTTTGATGGAGAAAGAGGATTTAGGCCTTATTTACTTGCATTTGATGAAAGTTTGAATTTCAATCATTTAGATTTCACTTATTGAGAAGCCCAACTTCTATCTCTTGCACACTTCCTTTGGATAACGTTTTGATGGATAAAACATTCTTCTTATGAAGAGGACTTGGGCCTTATTTATTTGCAATTATGAAAGTTTAATCTTAAGCATTTAGATTTTCTTATTGAGAAACTCTATTTTTATCTCTTGCATACTTCTTTTAGATACTCCCTTAGTCCCATATTAGTTGACCACTATATTAAAAATAATTGTCCCATATTAGTTGATCACCTTACTAAATTAAAAAAGCATTAATTGATTTTTTCCCCATAATACCCTTCCAATTAATTCTTTTTGAAAGTGTTCACACTTGTTTGTAAAGTTTCAAAGAAGTTTTAAGGGGTGAATGATAAAACTACCCTCTTATTTATGATTTCTTAATATGCGGGTAAAAAGAAAAGTGATCAACTAATATGGAACGGAGGGAATAACATTTTGAGAGTCCGAACCTAAATGACAGGAAAACCGCAAATGGGCCTAAATAGTGGCAAAAAAATAATAATAAAGGAAAATGGTACATAATAGCAAACATTTAAATCAAATCAAATTAAATGATATAACTACTGTTTCATTTAATTCCATTTCGTAACTAATGTTTAGCTTTTCTTGTCATTCGGCTGGGACTTATATTTGTATACATATATATATTTGTATTCATATGTGTGTGTGTATATACATATACAAATTGAAGTAAATATACAAACGTAATTTTCATAGATAGAGACGAATTAGCGACGTGATTTATACAAATGGTCGCGATTTATACAAATCAGAGGCTCCATAGCAAAAATATATAATTTATGGAGCGCAAATAGCAAAACTATAGCTATAGAGCACTAATATGATTATTATCTTTGTTATTCCTAAAATTTTCTCAAAAGAAAAAAACATTCAAACTACCTATAGTGCAGTTATTTCAAGCGCTATAAGGTCACTTGGCTAACAGACGTTAGCACTACAATGATCGTGTAGCGCATGAATAACTGTGCTGCACCATTTTACATGTATTTTTCAAACTATCAATTTTTAAAATTATTTTGTTATCTTTTCTTCTCATTGATTAGGTAATCAGATAATTATTATTTAATTTAGGGAAAAAGGCTCAAAATATGTGATCAAACTTTGAAAAAAGGCTTATCTATGTCATCCGTTAAAAGTTTGGTGCATCTATGGCATTTTCGTTTGAGAAAAGGCTCATCCATGCCATTATTTGTTAAGTGAAATGGCATAGATGAGCCAAACTTTTAACGGTTGGCATAGATGAACATTTTCTCAAAGTTTGATAACATATTTGAACTTTTTTCATTTAAAAATGATTTAAATTAATGACGTGGCCGGATCATAATTGATCACGTGTGAAAATGATTTTGCAAAATCGATAGTTAACAAATAATGTCATGGATGAGCCTTTTCTCAAAAGGAAATGACCTAGATGAGTCAAACTTTTAAATGAGCCTTTTCATAAAGTTCGATGACATATTTGAGTCTGGTCCCTTTAATTTATTATTAGTTAGTGGTTCTAAATAATTTCTCCTTTTGTCTGAATTTATGTGACATTTTTGACCGCGCATAGAGTTTAAGAAATAAGAGAAGATTTTGTTGTATAAAATCAAATTGTCCTTATTAAAGTCACTTTAGTGATTACCTTTAATTGATTCTTTTTTCACAACAAAGTGTTAAGTGGGATTTAATAAGGGTAACTGTGGATGATACTATTAAATAGTTGTCAAATAAGGAAATGTGACATTCTTTTAGAGATGCACTAAAAAGAAAAGGGTGCCATATAAATTAACTCACAAGGGATAATTATGAACTCGCCAAACATCACAAGTTAGCGCATAATTTCTCTTTGAATATGTAACAATTTTTATTTTTCACTTTTAGTTTAGGATGTCACGCAAGTTAGTTAAAAATGGATGATAAAACTTTAGGTAATATTTTTCATTAAGAAATAGATACACGAAAAATATAATAATAATTTTAAATTATACAACTAACATAAATGCATCAATCAAAGGGTAATATCATCCCCATCACCTAAACCTGTCAATTGGGCCGGCCCGTTCCGATTTCGACCTATTAAGGCTGGCCCGGTAAGGGTCGACATCTGGTAAGGCCCGCGTTCGGCAGCCGGCCCCCTTACTTAGTGGGCTGGGCCGGTCCGAATAATTTTTGACCACAGGCCAGTAAGACTGGCCCGGTCAGAGACCGATACACGATCCACCTGTGCACCGGCTCGAATCAGTCCGGTAATTAATTTTTTTTATTTGGGCCAACAATCACTTTCTGAAAAAGTGGCCAAAATGAAAAAAAAAAAAATTTAAATATTTAAATGACCGAAATTTTTCTATAAATAGGTGAACATTTCATAATTTTTCCTACATCAAATATTCTAATTCTCTCTCAATATCTCAATTCTCTCTTGTGATAGTAATTTTATATTATATTTTGTAATTAACAATATCAAGTGGAAGTTTTCAACTTTCAAGTGTTCAACATTTCATCAATTTTAAGATTCTTTCTTTATTTTCGGACTCCGACAATTTGGTATATTCGTTCCTTCTCTTGCTTTTATTTAGTACATTAATTCTAGAATATTTAATTATATTATTTTTTTGTTTATAATTTTTATCATATTAATTTGCATAATGGACATGATAAAAAAAGTGGATAGAAATGTTAAAAATTTGTGTCTCGGAGATAGTAGTGGTAATAAGAAAAAAATGTTTCCGGTAGAGGTAGTACAAGTAAATTTTATTCTCGTATGTCTGACGCACCACCTAGTGAAGTTGGAGAAATAGGTGTAGGTGCACACGAAATGAATGAATTAGAGTTACAAGAAAATTACAGTATAGAAGAAGAAAATGAAGTAGAAGTAGAACAAAATAATAGTGATAATAATGATAATGATGTTACACCTACTAGTCCTGCTATTATTATTGGTAATGCTCAATCTAGAACTTGTAATCTACCTCCACCACATGTAAAAGAAAGAATTTTTTTTTTAGTTTAGTGTGACATTATTTTACTCGAGTAGTTGGAACAACTAAAGTTGAATGTATTTGTGGTGCCCTATTTGAGCATAAGACCGGGGGTAATAGAGGTGAGACAGATCATTTTCTTAGACATCAAGATGATAAACACCTTGATTGGAAAGAACGAATAGAACAATGTATTGATTTTACTGGACCAGTCCAAGGTAGATTAAACCCACAGATTGAAAAATTAATTGGGACTTATAATAAAATGAGGGATCGTGAAGAGTTAGCGAAAATGATAGCTTATGGTTTGTCCACCTTTTTCATTTGCTTCTTTTGTTGCTTTTATTCATTATATACAATCAGTTTATAATCCCATGTTTAAAGGTATTCCTAGAAGTATATACTATTTACGTTGGTTATTAACAAATCTTCCAAGTAGAGTTTCTCTTACTTCTGATCTTAGTCGTGCTATAAATAAAAATGATTATTTAACTGTTACTTGTCATTGGATAGATAGTGAATTTGTCATGCAAAAACGTATTTTAGCATTTCAATATGATGAAGACCGTAGACATACTGCATAATTTATTTATGAATTTATATCTATGGTTGCAAAATATTATGGTCTTGAACACAAAATTTTATGTATTGCTTTGGATAATGCATCTAACAACACTGCTGCTATTGATTCATTAAAAGCCGAGCTTAATCCCTCTTTACGTGACATTTTCCATGTTAGATGTGCTTGTCATATATATAATTTAATTGTAAAAGATGGTCTTTATTTTTTTGAGCCCGTAATTGAAAAGTTAGGTATGCAGTTGGTTTTATTCAAGGAAATAATAGAAAGGCGAGACTTAAAGAATTTAAAAGAAAATATGAGGAAAATCATCTTAGGGCAAGATTAATGCCCGAAGAAATAGACATTAGGTGAAATTCTACTTATGATTTTTTTAAAACTTGCTACATTTATAGAGTGCCTTTAACTACAACTTTTAACCAATATGCATATAAATTTCCCGAAGTCATGTTGCAAGAATCTGATTGGGTTAAAATTAATGATGTTGTTATTTTTTTAGAAAAAATTTATGCCGCTGCTGTTGTATTTTTCAATGCGTATTATCTTACTATTTGTAATATTTTAGCTTATATAGCCGACCTTTCTATATTGCTTAGTAATATAAAAACTTAAAGAAGATTACACAGCGGCTGTTACTGAAATGATTGAAAAATTTTAAAAATATCTTTTTTCGATTCCTCCTATTTAGTTGGTTGGTTCTGTGTTAAATCCTTGTATGAAATTTGCTGCTATGTCTAAATTTGTTTGCATTATATGTAATGCTTTAGATATTCAAAATAATGAGAAACCTAGTATGTTTAAGAGTATGAGTGATACAAATGATCATATTCAATCATTATAATCATTATGTCAATTTACTTGATGATGCTACGCCTACTCATACTATTTCTCTATCTCGTCCTTCAAACGAGCCATCATCTTCTAAAAGATAGGCACAAGGTATGCCTGCCCATTTTGTTACTAATTTATCTAATTGGAATAAAATACAGCCTACATCACAAAGCAGCATAAATCAGAATGAGCTTACTTATTATTTGAGACAGGCCCTGGAACACTATCAAAATAATATTAGCACACTAGAATGGTGGAAAAACAACCAAAAATAATATCCAATACTTTCCACCTTGGCGAGGGATGTGCTAAGCGTTCCAATGTCAAATGTTGCATCAGAGAGCGCATTTAGTCAAGGAAGGCAGTAGATCAGAGATAATCACCATTCATTGGGGAGCAATGCCATGAATGTTTTACTTTGCCTAAGAGATTGGATTAGATTAGAGCGAAGAAACAAAGGAAAAACACAAAATATGGAAGAAGAAGTAGAAGAAGAACTTGAAGAAATAATGTCAATTGGAGATCCTTCGGCAAAAGCAAGTCCAAATTACGGATTAGTTGATTTTGAAAATTATAAGCCAATTCCTGTTAATGTTAATACAGATGAATTGAAAATAATGATTCGAAATATGTAGAATTTATAATTTATTAGAGACAAATAATTATAATTTTGTAACTTTGTATGTTTTGAATTTTATCAATATATAAATAAAGTCAAAGGCTCATTGAGTCTTTTCATTTTTTTTATTTCTTTTTTCATAAAATTAGTAGTCACTATAATAAGTCAATTATATTAAAGAGTATATTTAGTATATATTAGAAGTATATATATAATATAATTTAGGAAAAACTACATAAATGCGCCATAAAATCCAAAATAATTACATGTTCATACCCAAACCCAAAGTAATTCAAGATATCCATTCTCTCATAAATAATTACAGCCCATACCCCTCATTCATTAAGGCTGGTAATTTTCGCTTAACTAATACTAAATCAGTATCATATACTGTATTGGTATCATTAAGCCTGATAATTTTCACTTAACTGATACTAAATCAATATCATATACTGTATTAATATCATTAAGACTGATAATTACTCATTACTCAATGATACTATATATATATATAGTATCATTAAGGTTTCTTGTTCAGAAATTACTCATTAGTCAATGATACTATAAGAGTATATGTATATTGTTGTGGTATCATTAAGGTTTCTTGTTAAAAAATTACTCATTAATCAATGATATTATAAAATTATATATATATATTCTTATAATATCATTGACTAATGAGTAATTTCTGAACAAGAAACCTTAATAATACCATTACAGTATATATATACTGATTTAGTATCAATTAAGTGAAATTATCAGCCTTAATGATACCAATACAATATATGATACTGATTTAGTATAAGTTAAGCGAAATTATTAGTTCTGGGGCATATAGTGTAATTATTTAATGGGGTATGAATGTAAAGGGGTATATATTTGTAATTAATTTACTTTTAGTTTGAATCGTGTTAACTAGAGTTACTTGGTCGAATCATCTATGTTTTAGTCAAGTCTCTTTTCATCATTGTTTTGATGTTCTAATATATTGTGAGTATATTTAGTATATATTAGAAGTATATATATTAATGTAAGTATTCTATTATATCAAGTAGAGTATTTAGTATACATTAGAAGTATATATATATATATATATATATATAATATCATGTAAGTATTCTACTATAATAGATAATATATTGTGTGTATATTTAGTATACAATATAAGTATATATATATATATATATATAAAATATAATGTAAGTATTCTACTATAATAGATAGTATATATTATATAGTGTGTATATTTGCCTATTTGGTATACATTATAAGTATATTTAGTTATAATATAAGTATATATATATATATATATATATAATAGAATGTAACTGTTTTATTATTTAGATAGTATATTGTCATAAATAGTTATAATTATTACAAAATTAAATAGATAACAACACACTATATTGATAATTGACTCAAACTTTTAATATAGAATAAACAGTGATTTAACCAAAAATAGTCGACCCGGCCCGACCCATTATTGGAAACCGAAAAAACCTTACTGGGCACTGGTCGGGTTTTTTCATGCCATTTATTGTTCTGACCGGTACCGGCCCGGCCAATTATTGAGCAATCAAGTTCGGCCCAATTCAGTATATCGGTTGGCAAAAGTATTAATGGGTCTGACTGGCCTGGCCCGGCCTAGTAAACAGGCTTACCATCACTAATGTTTTCATGGCCATTCCTATCTCGCTTCCTCTTAATAGAAGAATGCTCTAAGCCATGATCATCGGGCCAAGCACGTCCACTTTTCCTCTTCTTTTGATTGACCGAAATGGACTTCATAGGATAATTAGTTTGTATCACTTTCACAAGATATGTGTTGACATCATCGAGATCAATGGGAGAATTGACACAATCAATATATTTAACGACATGCATGACCGTTTTGTGTTTTTTAACCCATTTTTACAATTTGACCTTTCATGTAGCTTCATTATTCTTTTTATGACTTGTGGAAAAGGGAGGCATAATTTTCGAGGAGATTAAATGTGTTTCGAGAAAATGTTTCTATTTTGAAAATTCAGAATTGAAAAGTTTGATCAAAGTCAACATCCTGGGTTAACAGGTTCAAATTTGAGTTTTGACAGCTCCATTAGGTCCATAGGGTGATTGAAGGCTTAGTTAGATGGTTTGCACAGATCCTAAGCCGCTCAGGAGTGATTTGGATCATTCAATTGATTTCTAGTTTTCTTGAAGTTTAGATTTAAACACTGTTAACATTTGGTCAAGACGACTTCGGATGGGTGAGTTGATGATTCCAACAGACTTGGAATATATTTTATGATTGATTTGCATATTTTATTTATGTCTAGAGGGTCTTGGATGAGTTTTAGATGCTTTTTTTAAGATAGATGTTTTGACGTTGTTAAGCTTAGATGATACCACCTAAAGTAGATGAGTTCCAAATTGTGTTTAAATTTAATTAGTAGATTTATATGGTGATTTCGGAAGCATATCAAAAAGAATTATCAAATTTTGAGTTCGTATGAGGAAGTTATGGTCATTTTATCTTTAGGGGTTATTGATGGTACTAGTGACACCATAAAAGCGGTTATTGATGAGTCTGAGATTTTGACTCATTTGATGCCTTTTTAGTTCAACAAATAGTGTCCTCTATGCCTATTTATATCCTTATATGATGATATTTTGATGTTTTGCAGCTATGAATGCTAAAGGACAAGGCAAGGATAAATCTATGAAAAAAGGCCAAAAACATTGAAAAGAGTGTAAACTCCTAGCTGAGAATCGCCAAGCACAATGGGCGGATCGCCCAATACGCCTGGACCTCGCTTAAAGTGACAGTGCTCAATTCTAAAAATATTCAAGGTAGGTCAGCTAAGAAAAGTTCAAATGCGATCCGTTGAAACAGTTGGGCAAGCCAAAAGTCCCATCGCCGAAGGTGATAAACTTCTGAGTTAAAATGAAGGCTGAAGGGGCGAACAATGTGGTACTTAGAGATTCTCCGAACATGAAAGGCTGACTCAATCGATTTCACCGACTGAGGTTCAAACACCTGAATTCTGAAGCCAAGAAAGGGCGAGCTAAAGAACAAACGACGATCAACTGAATCATGTAGGCGAGCTCGACTAATTTCGCCGATCAGGTCGCTTATGGAATTTTGGATTAATTTTTGTGAAAATTATAAATAGCCCAAAGGAGAGAGAAAATGAATTATCTTCTCAATAACTTTTTGTCTTTTACCCATTTTAACTTTTTCATATTGAGAAATAGACTTTTTCTACTTTTCTATTAGTTTTGGGGGTTTTGAACAATCTTGTAATTGACAATTGAGGGTTCAATTCAAAGTGGGTGTTGAAGATTATTGTTGATTATCAACACTTTAATGATTGAAAACATCATTGGTACAATTTCTTTCTTTTTTATGATGCATGGCTAAAATCTCAATTCTAGGGGTGTGATTATGGAGTTGGGTCTTAATTTAATTTAGTGAGTCTAGTGTCTTGCTCTGTTTTTCTGCTATTTATTCATGAATTTGAGCTATTTAGTATGGAGTTAATTTATGAATTAATGTTGCAAACTTAATCCTAGCTTATATCTTCGATTGATGCTCGAAAGAGATTAAATGAAGTGGGTAAATAGATTAATACTTGCAAATTGGGTTTGATTGTTGTAGTTTGCTCGAAAGAGAAACTGTAGTTTCAATTCTAATTGTCAAATCTGCTCAAAAGAGAGATTTTAGTAAGGTATTGGGTTGATTTGTATTTTACATGGATGAGATCGAAAGGAGATTCTATGATATGATGCATTGAGATCGAAAGAAGACTTGTGTCGTTTATGATTACCCACTCTATCCATGATTATCTAGCATTATTGAGCAAGTATTTGTACCCCTATTTGATGTTGATACCAACTCCCATACCCCTAGATCGTCTTTTACTTGTTTTAACCCCTGTTTTTAGTTGAATTGTGATAATTTATTCCAAAACCCTTATAATAGATTTGGTGGAATCATCCACCCATTTGTCCTAATTGTTGTAATGAACTGGTTTAAATTTTTAATTTTCTAATTGAATTCTTCAAATTATATCACTCCTTGTGGAGTTCGGCCCCAACTCTTTTGTTGGGTATTTATATTGCTACCAATAACTTACTCATTTAATAGTTTTTTGAGTAATTTGAGCGTTATCAGTTATTGAGCGCAATTGCAAAGGTTCACAATGCGAAAGTCTACAAATTTGGCCATATTCTACAAATCTTCGATCTCACCCTCGGATAAGACATCTTCCTCCCCATCTAATATAGCCTCTCCTTGAGAAGCTCGTGAAGCCGAAGTAGTGCCCATAGTAGGGTCTACCGCAATATCATACGTAAAAGAAAGAAAGAGGGGAGTTCAAAGTGTAGCCATCTGTCATGACCCACCACATCATCATGCCATGTAGACGCCACATAGCATAAGGTTGCCCATGTGGAAGGCTTATATTGGAAGAACAATAGTCCTTGGTGGAATATTCTAGAAATATAGAGAGAATTCTTTAGAAGACCTTAGAATTCCATGGATTTCCATGGAAAGTCCTTGGAATCCTCTAGTTGTGTAGAGAGTTGTAGAATAGGGACTTCTAGATAATTAATATTTGCAAATTAGCCTCTAGTGAGTAGTATAAATAGAGGGACACCTATTTGTAATGTCACCAAGCAAGAAAAGCAGATCTTCCAAGTCTTGATTAATACAAAAGCCTTCTTAAGAAATTCTCTTATGTATTTCTTCATTCCTTTAGCGATCTAGTATTAAAAGGTTTACTTGAGTTTGTACGATCATGAAAGATTCGTGAGTGAGATGTCAAGTGTCGCACTGTGTTCTTAGTAGAAGTCTAAGGCCGTGACAAAGTGGTATCAGAGTAAAGGTTTATGCTAAGGGAATGAAAAATGAGGGAGACATCAACGCTGCTAGCACCACCAACGTCAGACAGGATGGTGGAATGAAGAACCAAAAAGGAAGGAATAATCTTAAGAAGAATGAGGAATTATTGTACGACCCTACACCAAGAGAGACACTAACATCTCACTCACCTTAGGCCACTAAGGCGGATGTTGATGAACGTGGGGAGCAACCTGTAGATATTGTGCCTGGAATGAGTGGATTGCAAGGGTTGACCTGGTGAGGCAGTCTGTGGAGGTGTTAGGCAAACGCTTAAACGGGTTCGATGACAAGTTCAAGACTCTTTAGGACTTCACCCTTGAGGGGAATGACAACATCCGCAAAGAGTTGGAGGTGCATAAGCATGCGGAATTTGAGATGAAGGAAATCATCACTTCGTTCAAGTGTCGGCTCATGGACGCAGACTTCCAATGGAGATGGGGAGGCCAAGAGTGATTCTCCCAAGCCATCGATGTTCAAAGGTGCTCGTTACACGTAAGAGGTGGAGAATTTCCTTTGGTACTTGGAGAATTACTACAAGTGTAACAAAGTTAAGAGCGGCAAGAACAAAATCAACACTACCGTGTTGTGCCTCTCGGAGTTGGCCATGCTATTGTGGAAGAGAAAAGAGTCAGAAATCGGGAAGGGGCTTTGCACCATCAACACATGGGAGCAATTTCGAGTAGAGTTCAAGAAAGTTTTCTTCCCCAACAACGTCATCTATGAGTCTAAGCACAAGTTCAAGGAGTTGAAGCAGACATGCAGCATACGAGCATATGTGAAGGAGTTCACCACCCTCACGCTTAAGATTCCTAATCTCACGGATGAAGATATATTGTTCCACTTCATGGATGGGCTGCAAAATTGGGCTAGGGCAGAGTTGGAACACTGACAGGTTAAGACTATTGATGAATCTATCACACAGGCCGAAGCTTTGACAGACTTTAAGCATGACAGGGGAAGAGGAGAGGAGATGCGAGGTAGTCATGACCAAGGTGGGGGAGATCATGGAAAAAGCAAGGAGCAACAACCACATCCCAAGAATCATGACACCTATGTTCCGAGGACCGAGACACGTTTACTTGCTTTATGTCTCTCTAGTTTTTGGACAATGTATGTGGTGTATAGATTACGTCCTAACCACTCCTTTTGATGTTTAGATGGCTTGTTGAGACTATGTTATACTTCCACTATGTCAAACTCTTTCTTGTATATGAGATTGTTACTTTTGAAATCTTTATTTCTATTATCTTGTATGATGTATGCTAAGT
Source organism: Solanum appendiculatum (assembly GCA_018342035.1). Taxonomy (NCBI): domain Eukaryota; kingdom Viridiplantae; phylum Streptophyta; class Magnoliopsida; order Solanales; family Solanaceae; genus Solanum; species Solanum appendiculatum. The sequence continues at coordinate 265,601 of JAGDQO010000096.1, forward strand.
GGCTTCTGTGGAGTCTTTCAGGATTCTATATTCCATGTTACACCTAGGGTACACTTTATTACGTAACAAACTTAGTATTCAGAGCACAAGTTTTAGAAAGGTCCTAGGATGTCTCACAAGCCACGTCGAGTAGAGTCTTGTTCATGAGAGTGAAGCGTGCCACACTTATGAATAGGAGGCTATAAGATGTTTATAAAATTTCACTTTTTTCATCATTCTAAAGTCGTGCGATAGAGTGTAACTCTATATGTCTCTCTCCTAATCCTTATCCGATGCTTTATAGGATATTGCCCCTCAAAGAGCATATGTTAGAAGGAATGCGGGTGAGAATGTGGAACAAGAAGCTCCTCAAGTTTCGATCGACCCTTTGACCGAACAAGTGACTAATACGGAGTTTCGAGCGCTTTTCATGTTTTGGACCAAGCTATAATGGCTCAAGCCAATAGGAAGGTTGTGGTCCCTGTGAACCCAAATATGGGTATGACAACAACTAGAGTGAGGGACTTCACTAGAATGAATCCCTCGGAGTTTCATGGTTCCAAGGTTGAGGAAGATCCTCAAGAGTTCACTGATGAGGTGTATAAGGTTGTGATGATCATGGGAGTGACGCCAGTGGAGAAGGTGGAATTTGCCACTTATCAACTCGAGGGTGTTGCTTAAATATGGTTTGTACAATGGAAAGGTGAGAGGGCGGTTGATGCGGGTCCTCTTGATAGGGAGAAATTTAAAGGGGATTTTCTTGATCGTTTCTTTCCCCTTGAAATGAGAGAAGTGAAAGTACTTGAGTTCATTAACCTTCATCAAGGAAACATGAGTTTGAAGGAGTATGCTTTGAAGTTCACTCAATTGGCTAGGTATGTTCCAACTATGGTTATCGACTCTAGGGAAAGGATGAGTAAGTTTGTTTCAAGTGTGCCTAAAATGGTGGTTAAGAAATGATGTACCACCATGCTCATTAAGGAAATAGGTATTTCCCGTTTAATGATTCATGACTAACAAATTGAAGTGGAGAATCTTAAGGAAAGGTCTAGGGAGGCAAAAAGGGCAAGGACCGGTGATGGTGACTTTTCACATTCAAGGTCTGATGGATATGGTCGTTCTAAATTTCGACAAAGGATTTCCAGTCAAAATTCCTCTAATTCTCCAGCTCCAAAGTTCAACAAAGATAGGGTGTCTAACCCTAAGTCTCAAGGAGGAAATGATGGTGGAAATGGATCTTCAGTTCCCACATGCCAAAAGTGTGGCAAGAGTCATCCAGGAAAATGTTTGATGGGTACGGATAATTGTTTTGGTTGTGGTAAAAGTGATCACCGCTTGAGAGATTGTCCATCTAGAATCTACAATGGAAAGGATGGTAGGCAAGATCCGCCTAATGGCTCGGCCTCAAGTGCTCTAAAGCAAAACTGATTCTGTGCACTTCAAATTCGACATGATCAAGAAGGTTCTCCCGATGTGGTTACCGGTATGTTGAAAGTCTTTCATCTAGATGTTTATCCTTTTCTTGATCCCGGTGCTACTTTGTCTTTTGTGACGCCATATGTGGCTATGAGATTTGATGTTTCTCTGGATGTGTTAATAGACCATTTTTCTGTCTCTACTCCTACTGGTGAGTCTATTGTGGCGAAGAGAGTCTATAGAAATTATCCCGTCTCCTTATCCCGTAGAGTAACCCATGTTGATCTTGTAGAGCTGGATATGTTGGATTTTAATATTACTCTTGGTATGGATTGATTGCATTCTTGTTATGCTTCTGTTGATTATAGAACCTGAGTGATCAAGTTTCAGTTTCCTAATGAGTTTGTCTTAGAGTGGAAAGGGGAAATTATATGCCTAAGGGTCAATTTGTATCTTGTCTAAAAGCTAGGAAAATGATTTCTAAGGGTTTCATATAACATCTTGTTTGGTTTAGGGATATAGATTTTGAAACCCCTATTCTTGAGTCGGTCCCCATTGTAAATATGTTTTCGGAAGTGTTTCCCGATGATCTACTCAGTGTTCCTGCCAAAAGGGAAATAGACTTCCATATTGACCTTCTCCCAAATACGCAATCTATCTCTATTCCTCCTTACCGTATGGCTCCGGCATAACTTAAGGAATGAAAGGAACAACTAAAAGATTTGTTGGATAAGGGTTTCATTCGACCGAGTATCTCTCCTTGGAGTGCTCTAGTTTTGTTAGTTCATAAGAAGGATGGTTCATTTCGCATGTGTATTGATTACCGGCAATTAAACAAGGTTACCATTAAGAATAAGTATCCTCTTTCGAGGATTGATAATTTGTTTGATCAACTCCAAGGAGCAAGTTATTTCTCTAAGATTGACCTCTGGTCATGTTATCATCAATTGAGGGTGAAGGAGGGTGACATTACGAAGATAGGTTTTCAAACTTGATATGGTCATTATCAATTATAGGTAATGTCGTTTGGTTTGACTAATGCTCTGGCCGCATTAATGGATTTGATGAGTAGAGTGTTTAGACAATATCTTTGTAATACCCAGGATTCAAAAGGGTGAAATTTTTTGATTTTTCTGAGTTAGTTCCAGTAACGACGGACGCCACCTACGAGCTGTAGATAGACTGATGAACCGTAGGTGGCAAGCCCAAGTTTCCAAGATTGCAAGTTTTAGAACCTTAATGACGGTCTGCCAGGACGGCCCGTCGACCTATGCACGAGTCGTAGATGGGTCTCATAGGTCTCTTATAGACTTAGTCAAATTCTTAAGCCATAAGTTCAGACCTACGATTGCTGTGTACGGTCCATCGATTGACCCACGAGCCGTACATAGGATCCGTCATTGCAAGGTCCAAATTGACAGTCTCTGAATCTACCTATGGAAGGACAGGACGGGTCGTAGGTCTGACCTACGGACCGTAGGTCCAACCATAGGTAGGGGCCCAACATTTATTTTAAAGGGGTCTTTTCGCCCAATGACTTAATTACAAACTTAAGTTGGTTTCCCTCATTCTCTAACACTATAGAAGTCTATTCAATCCTAAAATCTACCCTTTCCAACCACGTTACAAAATTCTCCAAACCCTCTTCTCTTAAATATTTCTCTCTCTAGAAGATAGAAGAAGAAGAAGAGGGCAAGCTAGGGTTCAATAAATCAACCTTTCTTCATTAAATTGCTTAAGGAATTGAAACCCTAAGGTATTATAGTGTTCATCCATGGAGCCCTTTCCTCCATGGAATCCCTAAAATCCCCAATTTTCAAGTTAGAAGTTCTTAATTGAATTAGGGTTTTCCTCCATGTTATGGGTTCTTTGTAATGTTGCATCAATTGATTGTTTTATGAACTTTGAAGTATTAATTGAGTTGAATTTCATGAAATTTGATGAATCCCCATGAACCCATGCTATAGCCCCCAATTTCGAAATTATGCTTTTGTTGGTGGGTTGAATTATGAAGCGATGAATGTTATGAAATCTCTATGAATCCATGCATGAACTATGATTTCTAAGTTCAGGTCTTCATGATGAGATTATGAATGAACTAAGGATGACTTTATGGAAGTAATCATGTTCAATAAAAAATTATGATTTTCCTCTATTATGTGGGTTCCTTCAATTATGATCGAATTACCTTGTTTATGGTTTTCTAAGCATGAGTTTGCATTGAATTGCATAATTTAAGAGGAATTCTCATGAATCAATGTGAAACCTATGATTTATAAGTTATGAGCATGATGAACTACGTAAATATGAAGTTTATGAAATTATGCATGTCTCATATAAAGTTAATGATGAATTAAGGGTGCTTTGAGATCGAAGCATCAAAGTTTACGATATGTTGATGTTATGGTTGAGTTGAGAAAGGGTTTCTCACGTAATACTCACACTACGAATTTGAAACGAACAAGAGGCGATTACCCATGTTCTTAAGGAGCTATTCTAATGAAGGGACAAGAGGTGATCACCCATGTTCCATAACATAGACAAGAGATGATCACCCATGTCTACTTATGATAATTAAAATATGTCTAATCCGTGTGAATTATGCTTAGCACCGAGTGGACAAGTGGCGATTACCCACGTCCCATAAACTATGTGCCACAATAAGATGATGGTCTATGATAGACACTAGCTAGTGGATCCACGTAAGCTATATGTTAAGTAAAGGGTCCTACCTTGGCAAGTAGGATGGCCCTATCGATGTGGGGTTATACACCGAATTCCATGTTGATAGCTCACATGGTCTTATACGGCGGTTAAGGCTACTTCCCACAAACAATGAACTAAAGTGTTTTTATGATGTTTCTCAAGTAAAGTAAAGATATTTAGCTTGCTTTGACCATGGTTTATGGTTTATGTTTTCTAACCTTTATCATGTGTTAGCTTGGTCATTGCATGTCATGAAAATGTCTCGTTTTAGCATGTTTTAAATGTTGTTGTGCATTGCTATCATACTTGGTACTTGATTGTACTAATGCATACTCTTGCCTACATATACTTGTTAATGTAGGGCTTAGTGATTCTCCATCTACTCATGGCTAGAGCTTAGTAGAAGAATTATGAAGACTTGGTGAGTCCTCATCCATTCGAGGACGTAGCCTAGTTGTTCTTACTTTTATATTCTTTCATTTTGGCATTGTATTGGGCTACGTCCCAAATCTTATTTCCCATTCTTATGTTAGATTGGCTTTGAGACATGAGATGTAGACTTCCTCTATCTTCTTAAAAGTTTTGATATGACATTGTCTTTTGAACTCTTAAATCTCTATGATCTTGTATGTAGGTATGCTAAGTAGCTTGTATAAGGCCTTTCGGGGTCTTATAAGCCATATCACGTCTAAGGGGTACCTTGGGTCTTGACAAACTTGGTATTCAGAGCACAAAGTTTTAGAATGATCCTAGGATGTCTCATAAGCAACGTCGAGTAGAGTCTTGTTCATGAGTGTGAAGCGCGCCCCATTTATGAATGAGAGGATATAAGTCATTTATGAAACTTCACTTCTTTCATTACTCCTAAGTCGTGCCATAGAGTTTAACTCTACATGTCTCTCTCCTAATCCCTATCCTATGCGTTTCAGGATATGGCGACCCAAAGAGCTTATGATAGAAAAAATGCGGCAGAGAATGCAGATTAACAAGCTCCTCCTCAAGCTCCTCAAGTTCCAACCGACCCTTTGGCCGAACAAGTGAATAATGTAGAGTTTAGGGCTGCTTTTCAAGCGTTGGCTCAAGCTGTGACGGCTCAACTCAATAGAGAGGTTGTGGCTCCCATGAAACCAAATGTGAGTACGGCGACATCAAGGGTGAGGGACTTCACAAGAATGAACCCTCTGAAATTTCATGGTTCTAAGGTTGAGGAAGATCCTCTAAAGTTTATCGATGAGGTGTACAAGGTGCTAATGATTATGGGTGTGACGCTGGAGGAAAAGGCGGAGTTGGCGGCTTATCAACTTAAGGGTGTTGCTCAAGTTTGGTTCAACCAATGGAAGAGTGAGAGGGCGGTTAATAAGGGTCCTCTTGATTGGGAGAAATTCAAGGTTGCTTTCCTTGATAGGTTCTTTCCCCTTGAGATGAGGGAGGCAAGGGTGCTTGAGTTTATCAACCTTCGTCAAGGAAACATGAGTGTGAAAGAGTATGCTTTGAAGTTCACACAATTGTCTCGATATGCTCCCTCTATAGTTGCCGATCATAGGACAAGAATGAGTAAGTTTGTTTCGGGAGTGACCGAAATGGTGGTCAAAGAGTGCCGTACCGCCATGCTTGTCAATGACATGGATATTTCTTGTCTCATGGTGTATGCTCAACAAATAGAAGAGGAGTAACTCAAGGAAAGGTCTAGAGAGGCAAAGAAGGCTCGGACCGATGATGGTAACTTTTCACACTCAAGGTCCGATGGACATGGTCGTCCTAGATTTCGACAAAGGTTTTCTGGCCAAGGTTTCTCCAATGCTCCTCCTAGGTCCAACAAAAATAGGGTATCCAACCCTAAGCCTCAAGGAGGGAATGGTAGTGGTTTTTCATCGACTACTTGTGCTAAGTGTGGGAAAAAGCATGAGGGTAAATGTCTAGCCGGTTCAAATGCATGCTTTGGCTGTGGCAAGATGGATCACAAGATAAAGGATTGCCCTTAGTGGCTAAGAATGAAGGGGATAACCGTCGATGCACTCACCCTCAAAATCCATCGAGTTCTAGTTAAAATCATAAGCAAAACCGATTCTATGCACTTCAAGCTCGTCATGAGCAAAAGAGTTCTCCAGATATGGTTACCGGTATGTTGAAATTCTTTCACTTTGATGTTTATGCCTTGATTGATCCCGGTGCTACTTTGTCTTTTGTGACGCCATATGTGGCTATGAAGTTTGGTGTTGTTCCAGATGTGTTGTTAGATCCTTTTCATGTCTCTATTCCGATTGGTGAACCCGTCTCCTTATCCCATAGAGTCACTCATGTTGATCTTGTAGAGCTTGATATGTTAGATTTTGATGTTATTCTTGGAATGGATTGGTTGCACTCTTGTTATGCTTCTATTGATTGTAGGACCCGAATGATCAAGTTTCAATTCCCGAATGAGCCTATCCTAGAGTGGAAGGGGGAAATTCTATGTTTAGAGGTCAATTTATTTCTTGTCTAAAAGCTAGAAAGATGATTTCTAAGGGTTGCATATACCATCTTGTTAGGGTGAGGGATGTGGATTCTGAAACCCCTATTCTTGAGTTGGTCTCCATTGTTAATGAGTTTCCGGAAGTGTTTCCCGATGATTTACCCGGTATTTCTCTCGAAAGGGAAATAGACTTCGGTATTGACCTTTTCCCGGATATGCAACCTATCTCTATTCCTACCTATAGAATGGCTCCGGCGAAACTTAAGGAACTAAAAGAGCAATTAAAGGATTTGTTGGATAAGGGTTTCATTCGACCAAGTGTTTCTCCATGGGGTGCTCCGATTTTGTTTGTTAGGAAGAAATATAGTTCACTCCGTATGTGCATTGGCTACCGTCAATTGAACAAAGTTACCATTAAGAATAGGTATCCTCTTCCAAGGATAGATGACTTGTTTGATCAACTTCAAGGGGATAGTTACTTCTATAAGATCGACCTTTATTTGGGTTATCACCAATTGAGGGTGAAGGAAGATGATATTCCAAAAACGGCTTGCCGGACTAGATATGGCCATTATGAATTCCTAGTGATGTCATTTGGATTGACAAATGCTTTGGCCGCTTTTATGGATTTGATGAATAGGGTATTTAGACAATACCTTGACATGTTCGTGATTATGTTTATTGATGATACCTTGATCTATACAAGGAGTGAGAGTGAGAATGCTGATCATTTGAGGATTGTATTGCAAGTCCTCAAGGACCAACAACTCTTTGCGAAGTTTAGTAAATGTGAGTTTTGGCTAAGGTCCGTGGCTTTTTTGGGTCACATTGTCTCCGGTAAAAGTAATGAGGTAGATCCTAAGAAGACGGATGCGGTTAAGAATTGGCCTAGACCTCTATCACCTTCGGATATCCGTAGTTTCTTGGGTTTAGCCGGCTATTATAGGAGGTTTATTGAAGGGTTTTCTTCGATTGCTTCTCCATTGACGGCTTTGACTTAAAAGAAGGTTAAGTTCACTTGGTTCGAAGCGTGTGAGAAGAGTTTTCAAGAGTTGAAAGATAGACTTACTTCGGCTCCGGTGTTATCCTTACCGAAAGGGTCCGATGGTTTGGTGGTTTATTGTGATGCCTCGAGAATTGAGCTAGAATGTGTTCTTATGCAAAATGGAAAAGTCATTACTTATGCTTCAAGACAACTCAAGGTGCATTAAAAGAACTATCCTACTCATGATTTAGAATTAGCGGCGGTTGTGTTTGCTTTCAAGATATGGCGGCATTATTTATATGGGGTACATGTTGATGTCTTTACCGACCATAAGAGTTTGCAATATGTGTTTAAGCAAAAAGATCTGAATCTTCGCCAAAGGAGGTGGCTTGAGTTGTTAAAAGACTATGACATGAGTGTCCTCTATCACCCCGGCAAGGCTAATGTAGTGGCGGATGCTCTTAGTCGATTGTCTATGGGTAGTGTTGCTCATGTTGAGGATGGTAAGAAAGAGTTGGTTAGTGATGTTCATAGATTGGCCCGATTGGGTGTTCGGTTGATTGATTCCACTAAGGGTGGTGTTGTGGTTTATAATGGTTCCGAATCGTCCTTTGTGCATGATGTGAAGGCTAAACAAGATCTTGATCCTAATTTGGTTGAGTTGAAGGAAGTGGTGCTTAAGAAGTCCGTTGAGGCTTTCTCCCAAGGGGGAGATCGGGTGCTTCGATATCAAGGTCGTTTGTGTGCTCCCGATGTAGATGACTTAAGAGGACAAATTTTATCGAAAGCCCATAGTTCCCGATACTCCATTCACCCGGGAGCTACCAAGATGTACCGTGACTTGCGGGAGATCTATTGGTGGAATGGGATGAAAAATGATATTGCGGAGTTTGTGGCTACATGTCCTAATTGTCAACAAGTGAAAGTTGAGCATCAAAAGCCAGGAGGCTTGACCCAAGATATTAGTTTTCCTACTTGGAAGTGGGAAGATGTAAATATGGACTTTATTGTTGGTTTACCACGCACCCGACGACAATATGATTCGATTTGGGTTGTTGTAGATCGAATGACGAAATCCTCCCATTTCATTCTGGTCAAGGTTTCTTATTCGGCGGAGGATTATGCTAAGTTATATTTGAGGAAAATGGTTAGGTTGCATGGAGTGCCTTTATCCATTATCTCAGATCGTGGAGCACAATTCACTTCTCAATTTTGGAAGTCCTTCTAAAAGGGTCTTGGTACTCGTGTTAAGCTTAGTACGGCCTTTCATCCTCAAACCGATGGACAAGCGGAGCGTACTATCCAATCTTTGGAAGATATGTTGAGAGCTTGTGTAATTGAATTTCAAGGGTAATTGGGATGATCATTTGCCTTTGATTGAGTTTGCTTATAATAATAGCTACCATTCTAGTATTGACATGGCTCCGTTTGAGGCTCTTTATGGTAGGAGGTGTAGATCTCTTATAGGTTGGTTTGAAGTTTTTGAAGTCACTTTGATAGATCCCGAGTTGGTACACGAGGCTATGGAGAAAGTTAGGCTTATTAGAGAAAGGTTGAAAATGGCTCAAAGTCGACAAAAGTCTTATGCCGATGTTAGAAGGAGAGATTTAGAATTTGATGTTGATGATTGGGTTTACTTCAAAATTTCACCCATGAAGGGTGTAATGAGGTTAGGAAAGAAAGGGAAGCTTAGTCCCCGTTATGTAGGCCCATATCAAATTTTGAGACGTGTTGGTAAGGTTGCTTATGAACTTGACTTGCCTAATGATTTGGCATCGGTGCATAAGATCTTCCATGTCTCATTGTTGAAGAAATGTGTTGGTGATCCGACATCTATAGTGCCATTAGAGAATCTTGGCATAAAGGATAGTCTTTCCTATGAAGAAGTTCCGGTTGAGATTTTAGACCGGCAAGTCCGGAAGTTAAGAAATAAAGAAGTTGATTCCGTGAAGGTTCTTTGGAGGAGTCAATTAGTTGAGGGTGCTACATAGGAGGCCGAGGCCGATATGATGTCCGGATATCCTCATCTCTTTCCTTCCGACCCCACTCTAGCTTGAGGTATCTAGTTCCTCGTGGTTCATTCTTTTGGTCTCATGTGTCTTAGTTATTTCCATGATTCCTTGATTATGCATGTTTATGAAGAGTCTAATGTTGTGAAAATGATCTAGATTGATTGATTTATCTACGATTATGTGCATTGAGTATGAGTTGCATAAGTTTTCATGAAATGATGTGTTAAAGTTGCTTTAGCTTGGAGTTGATGGTTTCCTCCTCGGATATGTGCATTTGTGTGATTGCATTCTAGGTTGGGTTGTTCAAGCTTGTCTTACCCTCCTTATAATGTCTTGATTCTCATTCGATAATGAATGTTCCCAAGGGGGAGATAATGCAATACCCCGGATTCAAAAGGGTGGAAATTTTTTGATTTTTTTGGGTTGGTGCCAGTAACGACGGAGGCCACCTACGGACAGTAGATGGACTGACGAACCATAGGTGGCAAGCCCAAGTTTCCAAGATGTTAAGTTTCAGAACCTTAATGACGGTCTGCCAGGACGGCTCGTCGACCTACGCACGATTTGTAGATGGGCCTCGTAGGTCTCCTTTAGACTTAGTCAAATTCTTAAGCCATAAGTCTGAACCTACGGTTGCTATGTACGGTTCATCGATTGACCCATAAGCCGTACATAGGATCCGTCATTGCAGGATCCAAATTGACAGTCTCTGAATCTACCTACGGAAGGACAAGACGGGTCGTAGGTCTGACCTACGGATCGTAGGTCCAACTGTAGGTAGGGGCCCGACAGTTATTTTAAAGGGGTCTTTTCGCCCAATGACTTATTTACTAACTTAAGTCAGTTTCCCTCATTCTCTAACACTATATAAGTTTATTCAATCCTAAAATCTACCCTTTCCAACCACTTAAAAAATTCCCCAAACCCTCCTCTCTCAAATATTTCTCTCTCTAGAAGATAGAAGAAGAAGAAGAGGGCAAGCTAGGGTTCAAGAAATCAAGCTTCCTTCATCAAATTTCTTAAGGAATTGAGACCCTAAGGTATGATAGTGTTCATCCATGGAGCCCTTTCCTCCATGGAATCCCTAAAATCCCCAATTTTCAAGTTAGAAGTTCTTAATTGAATTAGGGTTTTCCTCTATGTTATGGATTCTTTGTAATGTTGCTTCAATTGATTGTTTTATGAACTTTGAAGTATGAATTGAGTTAAATTTCATGAAATTTGATGAATCCCCATGAACCCATGCCCAATTTTGAAATTATGCTTCTGTTGGTGGGTTGAATTATGAAGTGATGAATGTTATGAAATCTCTATGAATCCATGCATGAACGATGATTTCAAAGTTAAGGTCTTCATGATGAGATTATGAATGAACTAAGGATGATTCTATGGAAGTAAGCATGCTCAATCAAAAACTATGATTTGCCTCTATTATGTGGGTTCCTTTAATTATGATCAAATTGCCTTGTTTATGGTTTTCTAAGCATGAGTTTGCATTGAATTGCATGATTTAAGAGGAATTCTCATGAATCTATGTGAACCCTATGATTTGTAAGTTATGAGCATGATGAACTATGTAAGATGAAGTTTATGAAATTATGCATGTCTCATATAAAGTTAATGATGAATTAAGGGTGCCTTGAGATCGAAGCATGAAAGTTTACGATATGTTGATGTTATGGTTGATTTGTGAAAGGGTTTCTCACGTAATACTCACACTACGAATTTGAAACGAACAAGAGGCGATTACCCATGTTCTTAAAGAGCTATTCTAATGAAGGGACAAGAGGTGATCACCCATGTTCCATAACATAGACAAGAGGCGATCACCCATGTCTACTTATGATAATTAAACTATGTCTAATCAGTGTGAATTATGCTTAGCACCGAGTGGACAAGTGGCGATTACCCACGTCCCATAAACTATGTGCCACAATAGGATGATGGTCTATAATAGACACTAGCTAGTGGATCCACGTAAGCTATATGTTAAGTAAAGGGTCCTACCTTGGCAAGTAGGATGGCCCTATCGGTGTGGGGTTATACACCGAATTCCATGTTGATAGCTCACATGGTCTTATACGGCGGTTAAGGCTACTTCCCACAAACAATGAACTAAAGTGTTTTTATGATGTTTCTCAAGTAAAGTAAAGATATTTAGCTTGCTTTGACCGTGGTTTATGTTTTATGTTTTCTAACCTTTATCATGTTTTAGCTTGGTCATTGCATGTCATGAAAATGTCTCGTTTTAGCATGTTTTAAATGTTGTTGTGCATTGCTATCATGCTTGGTACTTGATTGTACTAATGCATACTCTTGCCTACATATACTTGTTAATGTAGGGCTTGGTGATTCTCCATCTACTCGTGGCTAGAGCTTAGTAGAAGAATTATGAAGACTTGGTGAGTCCTCATCCATTCGAGGACGTAGCCTAGTTGTTCTTACTTTTATGTTCTTTCATTTTGGCATTGTATTGGGTTACGTCCAAAACCTTATTTCCCATTTTTATGTTAGATTGGCTTTGAGACATGAGATGTAGACTTCCGCTATCTTCTTAAAAGTTTTGATATGACATTGTCTTTTGAACTCTTAAGTCTCTATGATCTTGTATGTATGTATGCTAAGTGGCTTGTATAAGACCTTTTGGGGTCTTGTACGTCATGTCACATCTAGGGGGTACCTTATGTCGTGACAATCTTGATTTGTTTCTGATAGTGTTTATCGATGATATCTTGATTTACTCTCGGAGTGAGGATGAGCATGCCGATCATTTGAGGATTGTGTTGTAAATTCTTAAGGATCATGAGCTATGTGCTAAGTTTAATAAATGCGAGTTTTGGTTGGGGTCTGTGGCCTTTCTTGGTCACAATGTTTCTAGTAAGGGAATTGAGGTTGATCCTAAGAAGACGAAAGCGGTTAAGAATTGGCCTAGACCTCTATCTCCTTCATACATTCAAAGTTTCTTGGGTCTAGCCGATTAATACAGAAGGTTTGTGGAAGGGTTTTCTTCGATTACCTCTCTATTGACAGCATTGACCCAAAATAAGGTTAAGTTCTTATGGTCAGAAGTATGTGAAAAGAGTTTTCAAGAGTTGAAAGAAAGGCTTACCTTTGCCGTAATGTTGACCTTGCCAGAAGGTTTCGATGGGTTTGTGGTGTATTGTGACGCTTCACGAATTGGATTAGGGTGTGTTATATGCCATATGGGAAAGTTATTGCTTATGCTTCAAGGCAACTTAAGATTCATGAAAAGAATTGTCCTACTTATGATTTGGGATTAGCGGCGGTTGTTTTTGCCTTAGAGATTTGGAGGTATTATTTGTATGGTGTCCATATTGATTTTTTTGTCGACCACAAAAATTTGCAATATGTGTTCAAGCAAAAGGATCTAAATCTTCACCAAAGACGGTAGCTTGAGTTGCTAAAGGATTATGCCATGAGTGTCCTCTATCACCCAGTAAGGCGAATATAGTGGCAGATGCTCTTAGTCGACTATCAATAAGTAGTGTTGCACATGTTGAGGAAGGTAAGAAGGAGTTGGCTCATGATGTTCATAGAGTGGCTCGATTGGGTGTTCGATTGTGTGATTCTAATGAAGATTGTGTAGTTGTTCAAAATGGTTTGGAATCATCTTTTGTATCAGATGTCAAAGCTAAGCAAGGGCTCGATCCGGTTTTAGTTGAGTTAAAGGAAATGGTGCTTAAGAAGTTCGTTGAGGCTTTCTCCCAGGGGGAGATGGGGTGCTTCGATATCAATGTCATTTGTGTGTTACCAATATTGATGATTTGAGGGAGTAAATTTTATTAGAAGTCCATAGTTCTCGATATTCCATTCACATGGGAGACACCAAGATGTACCATGACCATTGAGAGGTCTATTGGTGGAATGGGATGAAGAAGGATATTATGGAATTCGTGACTAAGTGTCTTAATTGTCAACAAGTGAAAGTAGAGCACTAAAAGACGAGAGTTTTGTCCCGAGATATTGGCATTCCTACTTGGAAGTGGGAAGACTTGAATATGAACTTTATCATAGGTTTACCCCGCACCCGGTGACAACATGACTCGATTTGGGTTATTGTAGATTGTATGATGAAGTCGGTTCATTTTATTTCCATCAAGGTTTCTTATTCGATGAAATATTATGCTAAGTTGTACCTAAGGGAAATGGTTAGGTTGCATGGGGTGCCCCTATCTATTATCTCTAACCGTGGTACCCAATTTACTTCTCGATTTCGAAAGTCTTTCCAAAAAGGTTTTGATACTCATGTCAAGCTTCGTACGACTTTCATCCTCAAACTGATGGGCTAGCGGAACGCACTATCCAAACTTTGAAAGATATGTTGAGAGCTTGTGTAATTGATTTCAAGGGTAATTGGGATGACCACTTGCCTTTGATCGAGTTTGCATACAATAATAACTATTATTCAAGTATTGGTATGGCCCCATTTGAAGTTCTTTATGGTAGGAGATATAGATCCCACATAGGTTGGTTTGAGGTTGGTGAGGTTGCTTTGATTGGTCCAGAGTTGGTACATGAGGTTATGGAGAAAGTTCAGCTTATTAGAGAAAGATTGAAAATAACTCAAAGTCGATTAAAGTCCTATGCCGATGTTAGAAGAAGAGATCTTTAGTTTGATATTGATGATTGGTTTTACATGAAAATTTCACATATGAACAGTGTAATGAGGTTTAGTAAGAAAGGGAAGCTTAGTCCTTGCTATGTTGGTCCTTATCAAGTGTTGAGGCGAATATGCAAGGTGGCTTATGAATTAGACTTGCTCTCCGATTTATCATTGGTGCATCCGGTATTTCATGTATCTTTATTGAAGAAATGTATCGGCGATCTGACATCTATAGTACCATTAGAGAGTCTTGGTATAAAGGAAAACCTTTCTTATGAAGAAGTCCTGGTTGATATCTTGAACCCGCAAGCTAGAAAGTCGAGGAATAAAAAAGTTGCATCCGTAAAAGTGTTGTGGAGGAATCAAATAGTTGAGGATGCTACTTGGGAGGCCGAGATCGATATGATGTCCTGATATCCTCATCTCTTTCCCTACGACCCTACTCTAGCTTGAGGTATTTAACCCCTCATGGTTCATTCTTGCGAATTCATGTGTCTTAGTCATTCACATGTTTCCTTATGCATGCATATATGTTTGGTGAAAAGATGTTTTAAGACATATGTTAGTTTGGAGTCGATTACCTCTTTGGTGCATTGATATGATTGCATTCATGTTGGGTTGTTAGATCTCTTTTCCTACCCTCTTGTTGTTGCCTTGAGTTCCATTCGAGGATGAAAGTTCCCAAGGGGGAGATATTATAACACCTCCAATTTCAAAAAGGGAAAAGGTTGCATGAATTTTGTCTACTAGTTCAGGTCTACGAGATCAGTCTATAGTCCGTAGAACTTTCTACGAGTCATAGACCAGTCTCGTAGAAAGGGAGTAAATAATTTTCAAAAAATCAAGTTTCTGAACTTTTTCTACGAGTAAACAGGATGGTTCGTCAAATTATCTACGAATCATATGTAGGTCTTGTAGGAAGGTCCCAGGCTTAGTGAAACTTTTAGGTCAAAGTTGAATTTTATTGTTGGGGTCTACGGACCATAGACATGTCTCATCAAAAGTTGATTAAAATTAAGGCTTTTGAACTTTTCTACGGTTGACCAAAATTAAGGGGTTTTTGAATCTTTTCCTACATTTTTAAGCCTATACTATGTCGTTTTTGCCTCTTCCCTACTTCCTAAATAATGATTTTAAGTCCTAAATCTACCCACTTTAAACCCATTGCCCTAATCCCCCAAAACCCAACCAAATTCATTCTCCCAAAATTCCCTCTCAACCTAAGGAAGAAGAAAAAGCTAGGGTTCACTCCAAGGTCTTCAATTCACCATTCATCTTGGGCTTTGATTAGCAAGGAATGTGGGTATTCACTCATGGAGTCCATTCCTCCATGGGTCCCCAAGGTTTTCAATTGATCAAATTCTTAATTCTCCATGGGTTCTATTCAATTATGCTTCAATTTGTTTTTCAATCTCTATTGCATGATTTAATGTAATTACATGATATTGACTTGAAATCATATGAATCCATGCATGATCCTTGATTTTTAACTATGAACTTGTGAAGAACTCATGAACCTATGTACTATGAATTTGAAAAGCCATGCATGTCCTATGAAAATGATGTTTATGATGATAGGATGTTTTTTTATGAAAGTATCAATGTTATTGTGAAAGATTTTCTCACATACGAATATGATCATGATTGTGAAAGGTATTTCTCACATATGGATTCACATTGGTGAAAGGTTTTCTCACCTATGCTTGAATTGTGTTTTAAGGAGCTATTCTATGTTTTGGTCTTAAAGATGTGGATTGGTATTGATCATTGTCTTTCCAATGTTATAATGATATTTGACTTTTATCTATTTCGTTGGGGTGTTGACTTAGCACCGAGAGGGCTTTGAGGTGGAGGCTCAAATAGGGTAGTCTCTAGTAGCAACCTCTAGTCCCTAACTACGTGCCCCCATAGGATTGTCTTAAATGACCTAGCTAGTGGATCCACTTTAGAAAAAGATGATGTGTACAGATGCTACCTTGGCAAGTAGAATCCCCTTCTTTCGATATGAGGGATATACCGGATTCCATGACATAGCTGTCACGACTCAAAGTATAGCCTAGGCGTGACATGGCGTATAAACCCCGAGAGGTCCCACACAAGCCACTTAGCATACATCATACAAGATAATAGAATTAAAGAGTTCAAAAGATAACATTTCATATTTCGAAAGAGTTTTTGAAGCAAAGTAGAAGTCTAACATTTGTCTCAATAAGTCATCTAATGCATCATAAGGAAAGTGATTAGGACGTAACCCATACATCACATACAAAGTCTAAAAATGGAAATGACATAAAGCTATAAAAGTGACATTGTCCTCGAAGTATGAGGACTCACTAAGTCTTCAAATCTCTAATGCAACCAAAGTTAGCCATGAACGGAGGGAGAAGAGTCGCCAAGCCCTACATAGTGAGACAATGTAGGCACAAGTATGCATTATATGGAATATACTAGGTAAGGGGAACGCAATAAAACATGAGACAT
The DNA here is from genome assembly GCA_018342035.1 of Solanum appendiculatum. Classification (NCBI taxonomy): domain Eukaryota; kingdom Viridiplantae; phylum Streptophyta; class Magnoliopsida; order Solanales; family Solanaceae; genus Solanum; species Solanum appendiculatum. The sequence continues at coordinate 282,256 of JAGDQO010000096.1, forward strand.
GATCATAAGGGGACATAATCGAAAACATGAAATGCATAACCAAGTTAAAGCATAGTAAAATCATTTAAGAAGATTCATAAATCATGAACATGGTCTATGCGTCTATAAATCATAAAGGAAGTTTCATAAAAATTGTAATTATCTTAGTTCATTTTGTGGGAAGTTTACCATTAACCGATATAGACCATGTGAGCTATAACATGGAATTCGGTGTCTATCCCACACCGAAAAGAGGTTATCCTACTTTCCAAGGTAAGGACCATGAACTTGAGCTAAAGTGGATCCACTAGCTAATGTCTATCTAAGACAAATCTATGGTGGCACATAGTTATAGGACACGGGTAATCGCCGCTTATCCACTTGGTGCTAAGCATAAATCCCACGAAATAGTCATTAATCATTTTCATATTATCATCCATGGAAAAGTACAATTAAGATACTAATCCAAGCTAGAAACATCATAGAGTAGCTCCTTCAACCATGAGTGAGAAAACCCTTCACCATCCATGATCTTTTCATAATAGCTTTATAAGGCCCATAGACATTAACTTCATACTAAAAATGCCCTACTACTAATGAAAATAGTTTTAAAAGTGTGATCTATAATCATTGATGGCATATCCGGATACCATACTAAGTAAGACCTAATTTGGAAAAAAAGCCCAAAAGCATTGAGGGCAAATCTAGATGTCATTCATGTCATGTGTCCAAACTTCATAGAACATATAAATACCCTCATCTATAAGCTTAGTTGAGTCATAAATATTTTTTTTCATAAAAACATGCATAATTTCATAAAACATATTCATAAATTCAAGCTTTTCTATAAATTCATGTAAATTAGGTTTCATAGTCAAATTCATAGATCAATGCATGGGCTCACATGGAATTAGTTCAAAAGCATGTAATTAAGTCTAAATCATCAAAATAAGATCAAAGTCAATCAATTGATTCCATACAAATAGAACCCATGTAGAATTGAATGAAAACCTAATCAATTTTGGGAAATTGAATTGGAGAAACCTTGGGGACTCAATGGGTGAATGAAACCCATTGATGAACTCCCTACATACCTTGGTTGAAGCCCTACGTAATGATGAAGAAAGGAGACTTGAATGGAAACCTAGCTCTTTTTCGTCCTTAGACTTGAGAGGATTTTGGAGGATGAATTTGGTCATGTTTTGAGAAATTAGGAGAATGAGTTGAGAATGGGTAATTTGGGGATTAAAATCCTTTATATAGGGCTTAGGGTAGAAGACAAAATGACATAGTATTGGGTTAAAGCAATTAGGAAAAGACCAAAAAGCCCCTAAAATATAACTACCGAGCCTACCTACGGTCTGTAAGTCCTACTACGGACCATCCTGGTCAGCCGTAGGTGAGGTTCAAAAACCTGATGTTGGACTATCAAACGATGGGACCCATGTACGGTTTGTAGGTCAACCTACGGACCGTACATGGCCACCGTAGGTCCTCTCCTTTCCTCTTAAAAATTTTACTTCACTCCCCACTACCTACGGATGTCATATATGGCCTGTAGATGCTTCTACCAACCGTAGGTGGGAGCCGTAGGTCATGCTTGCAACCCAAAAGCTGCATTTTTTTCCTTCTTTACCAAGTCTGAGGTGTTACAATAGCTCTCATGGTCTTATTTGTCAGTTAAAGCTAATATCCCACAAAACGAGTATGTTTCTTCAAAGCTTTCTTATATATCTTATTTTAAATGTGTTGACCATATTTTATGAGTTATATGTTGTTTTTCCTATAAAGTTTCCAAATGTTCAAATATTGGTCATGCATTACATGTTTAAGTTATCTATGTCATCATGTCTATTTATGCATATTGCCCCATACTTAGTACATTTTATGTAGTAATGCATACTTGTGTCTACATTGTCTCATTAATGTAGGGTCCAACACTCCTACCTCTCACACTCGTGGCTAGTTGATCATTCTACTGGATTTAAGAGTTGGTGAGTCCTCATGTTCCAAGGACTGAGACACATTTACTTTCTTTATGTATTTCTAGTTTTCAAATGATATATGTGGTGTATGGGTTACGTCCAAACTACTCTTTTTGATGTTTAGATGGCTTGTTGAGACTATGTTAGACTTCCTCTGTGTCAAACTCTTTCTTGTATATGAGATTGTTACTTTTGAAATCTTTATTTCTATTATCTTGTATGATGTATGCTAAGTGGCTTGTGTGGAGTTTTTAAGAATTCTATACGTCATGTTACACCAAGGGTATACTTTGGGTCGTGACACTCAGAGAGGAAGAGATTTCAAAATAATGGAATTACGCACGTGGGTGAGTGATCGCGGGTTATGGCTTGGGAAAGTGAGAGTTTGAGAATGCGAGGGAGATTTGAGAATTTGAAAAGTGAAGGTTTAAAAACTCAGATCTCCTATTTATATATTTACCATATGCAGAGGAGATGCGACCGTAATAGGTGTTGCGGCGCCATAACCACCAAAAAATTGAACCATACTTAGGAGGTGGTCACGACGGTAATGCATTTGGTGGTTGACTGCGACAGGGTGATGCAAGCGGATGACATGTCGCAAAACCCTTTTTACATGATCTTTATGTTTTTTGATGCTACTGAGTTACGACGTTCCATGATCTTGTTGCGACCGCATTCCAAGGTTGCATAAGAGGCCTTTTTGACATCAACTCTACCTCATCAACAAGGAAGCATTTCAACCATAGGAAAAATGCATTTCAGCTTGCGACGTTGAAAGCCGGATCGTAAGGCATACTTTTTCCTACACAATGATAAAATAAACTAAGTTAAATGGTGGGTTTCCTCCCATCCAGTGCCTTAGTAGTGGCCGTGGCGCTACACCTATTTTTGTGTCTTTTTTATATATAACCTAAGCTATTACAAAAGAATCTTGGGTTTCCTTCCAAGTAGCTCCTGATTTAACGTTGCATCACAACCCTTGATTACTCAGACATCATTAAGATAAATATTCTCAATCAACTTCGCCTCATCCGGCATTTCCAAGTAATATTTGACCCTTTGGCCATTCACCTTGAACCTGCGACCCACTCTAGCGTCTAACTCAATGGCTCAATGAGGGAACACTTGAGTCACTTTGAAAGGTCTGATCCACTAGGACTTAAGTTTACCCGGAAATAATAAAAGTCGGTTGTTAAAGTAGCACTTGTCACCCAAATTAGTCTCCCTCGTAGTCGAAACTCATCCAACTCATTCATCTAGTCAAACCTCTATTTAGCAACCTCTTTCTAATAAAGATTCAGCTTCTTCAGCGCCTATAGCGCCTTATGTTCTAGTTCCACTAGCAAATGACAAGCTTTTCCAAAGACCAATTGATATAATGAAAATCCAATAGGAGTTTTTAACGATGTATGCTACGCCCAGAGAGCATCATCATGCTTCCTAGACTAATCTTTCATATTGGCATTCTCAGTCTTTGATAGGATGGATTTGATCTCCTTGATGGAGACTTTGGCTTATCCACTAGTCTATAGATAATATGCAGTTACTACCTTATGTTTTACTACATTTGGGTAGCAGTGCACTACATAGTCAGTTACAAAACTGTAATCCTCCATCACTAATAATAGTTTACGGGGTCCTGCATTTGGAGAAGATATTCTTTTTAGAAAGGTAGTGACACTCTTACCATTGTTGTTGGGAAGCACAACTACTTCCACCTACTTCGATACGAAGTTGACTGCTACAAAGATGTACTTCTGTCCATACGAACTCACAAATAGGCCCATGAAGTCTATCCCTTACACATCAAACAACTAAATCTTCATGATGGATTCTAGGGAAGCTCGTGTTTTCTCCAAATGACTCCATGTCGTTGGCACTGATCACACTCTTTAATGAAGTCATGCGCATCCTGATATATGGTGGGTCAATAGTAGCCATTCTACAGGATCTTCCTTTCTATCTCGATACCACTATGATGACCCCCCATAGGCGAGGAGTGACTAGTTGCTATGATCAGTATCATCTTTCTATGAGAATGCACCTTCTAATAACATTACTAGAACATACCCTGAATAAATACGGATCATCCCAGTAGAACTTGCAAACATCATGTAAGGACATTTTTGATGGAAGTTCAACCATTCAGGCAAAATGTCACTCACTAGGAAGTTGACAAAGTCAGCATGCCATAGAATGATGTCATGTGAACCAGCAAATACGTGCTCATCAAAAAAAGTATCATCAATCTTAAGCTCCCTCTTCGGTCTACTCTCACCTTCAAGCCTTGAAAGATGGTTAGCCTTGCGATCCTTGACTTCAAAATTAAACTCTTGAAGCAAAAAAACCATCTTATCAGCCTTGACATTAAATCCTTCTTGGACATAAAATACCCGATCACTGTATTATCAATGTGCACTATTACGTTCGTGCCCAACAAGTAAGCTCTGAACTTCTCAAAAGCATAAACTAAAACCAAGAGATCTTACTCAATCACCGTGTAGTTCTTTTGTGCACTATTTAGGCTTTGCTTGCATAGTAGATAGGAAGAAAGATATTTTCTCTTTTCTGACTTAGCAAGGCTCCTAGATCTACCTCACTTGCATCACACAAGATATCAAATGGCTTAGAACAATCTGGGGCAACGATAATAGGGGATGAAGTGAGTTTCTATTTTAGACAATCGAATGCCTTCATACATGCATCATCACACACACATTTTACTTCTTTCTCCAGCACCTGCAACGTGGGTTAGCTACCCTTCAAAAATCTTTGAAGAGGCACTTGGAGAAACCTACATGGACAATGAAGCTATGAATTCATTTTGTAAAGATGGGACGAAGAAGTCTAGATATTATCTCAATCTTTGCTTGATCCACCTCTATCCCCTTCTCAGAAATCTTGTGCTCCAGCACAATACATTCTTTGACCATGAAATGACATTTTTCCTAGTTCAGTACCAAATTAGTCTCCTCACAATGCCTCAATACTAGCACTAGATGTACCAGACAATCCTCAAAAGAGTCACCAACCATAGAGAAGTCACCCATAAAGATCTCAATAGAATCTTCCACCATGTCAGAAAAGATGGACATTATGCATCTCTCAAAAGTGGCATACGCATCGCATAATCCAAATGACATCCTTTTAAAAGCGAATGTCACATAAGGACATATGAATGTCTTCTCGTGATCTTTGGAAGGTATAGAAAGTTGATTATACCCTGAATAACCATCTAAGAAATTATAGAACTCACGTACGGCTAACCTGTCAAGCATGTGATCCATTAAGGGTATAGGAAAGTGATCACACTCAGTTCATTGGTTGAACTTCCGGTAATCCATGCAATATAGGCCACCATGTGACTGTTCTTGTTAGTATTAACTCATTCTTGTCATTTCTCACCACTATCATACCCCTCTTCTTTGGTACACAATGCACATGAATGACCCATTTGTTGTTAGCAATAGAGTATACAACTCCAGCGCCAAGCCATTTAATTATTTTCTTCTTAACCATCTCTTGCATTGGTGAATTCAGCCTTCTTTAGTGCTCAATTCTCATAATAGAATTCTCCTCTAGCTTGATCTTGTGAGTGCAAATACCTAGATGAATACCTAAAATATCTATAATAGACCAGCCCAATGCTCTCTTGTAGAGCCACAAAATTGAAAGAAGTACCTCCACCTAACTCTGTAATAGCTGAATTACAATAATTACCAATAATGTATCATTTGATCTTAAGTACTCATACCTCAATTGAGAAAGGAGAGACTTGTCCAAGACTAGAGGCTTCTTAATGGATGACTTTGCTAAAAGATCTAACTTTTGGGGGGTATATTGGTAGGAACTTTGACCATACAAGGCATGTACAGTCTCTTCATAGTCATCTAGGACTTCCCAATCAAAATTCATAAGCACAACATCTAGAGGCTGATCTACAAACTTTTCCTCAACTATAGATTCTACTTTCTTCATCAACCATATCAATAACTAAGATTATACTCATGTCCTTTGGTTGCTTCATCAATCTGTAGACATTGAATATAACCTCTTCATCATTAAGCTGGAAGCAAATCTTTGCACTCTTGACGTCCACAAATGTTATTCTAGTTGCCAAGAAAGATCTCCCAAAGATTATAGGAACCTCAAAGTTTAGCTCACAATCGAGGATCACAAAGTTCCAAAAAAATAAATTTTGTCACTTTCACACAATACATCAAGAAGGATTTCCATTGGTGTTTTACAGTTCTATCAGCCATCAACAATCTCATCATGGTGGGTCTTAAAGCTCCAAGCCCTAACTATTTAAACACAACAGACTACATCAAGTTAATGCTTTCTCCTAGATCACACAACGCCTTAGCAAATTTTAAAACTCCAATTTGACAAAGGATAGTGAAAGCACTTAGATCAACCTTCATCTGTACTAGAGAGTTCGAAACTATAGTACTGCAGTAATGCATCCCCTGTGCAAGCTCAACATTCATAGACTTCTTCTTAGTGACCAAGTTTGTCATGAACTTAGCATGAAACGAAGCTCTCCACTCTCGACATCCACTAATGCATTTCTTAAAGGGCCTCAATTAGAGGTATGTTCATCAACAACTCCTTCAACATAGAAATAAATTTTGCAAATTTGCCCTCCTCTACTTTCTTCTTCAATCGTTGAGGAAAGGGATAAGGTGGTTTTGGAATTGGTGCCAGAGGTCTAGGCACCTCTTTTCTAACCTCCTCTTCACTTATTTTTTCAACTATCACTAGTTCCCCCCTTAACTTTATACTCGTATGGTGTATCATCAACCACCACTTATGTAATAATCAACCCACTTTCATTTCTATTTGTTATATTCATACACTACCCATTTACTCCATGATCATCTTCTGGATTGGACACACTGTTTCTTAGGAGTATGCCCTTCTATCTCGGATTTAAGGCTGCTAAAATCTGAATCATTTGTGCTTCCACCTATTTGATCGAAGTAGAGTGTAAATTTACAAGTTGGCTCATGTTTGAAAGGATACTTCTCATCTCCTTGACCCCTGAATTTGTAGACTCTACCTTTTTTAGGAGTTTGGAAAACATCTATTCTATCTTTGACCTGACATGATCACTCACATATTATTGATTTGCACTATACTAATTTCCCTTTGGGGGAACATATGCATTGTTGCTCTAATTATTGAACCTTTGGTCCTTGTCTCTCCAGTTACCTTATTTTTTGTCTCTCCATCCGTACATGTATTCGTTAATATCTTTCCAATTTCGGCTCTTTGCTTTTTGTTCCATCCTTGATTCCCACTTCCTTGCCGTCAGGCACCTTGATTGGGTGGTTAGGAATTTGATGGGAAGCCCCAATTGATTTTTGACGAAGTTGTCCTCCCTCATCATACATACACTCATCATCATTAACTCTTAGTGCATTTACCTTTTGGGCACCAGCACCCATGACATGTTTAAGAAGCTCAATCTACGTCATCATCTTTGTTGTGCTCTCTTCATGTGCCTCCTATTTCATCAACGGCTCTCTTCTCATAATCTTTGATAGAGTCTCACCAGTTACTTCAAAATCCTTGTATTCTAAGCCCCATTAGTTTTAGTAGCCACGTCAAGCATCACTCTGGCTTGCTCAAATATATGATCCACCAATGACCCCTCAATAATGTTGTTTGCTACAGGCTTGTTCAGAATATCAAGGGCCCTGTAAAAATACTCCAAAAGCTACTCATATGGCACTCTATGATTTGGACACTGTAGAAACTTTCTTTTGAACCTTAGCCATGCTTTATGAAGGGCCTCTCTCGGTTCCTGTGTGATGTTCTAGATCTCATCCCTTAGCTTAATCTTCTTTGATGGCCAACTCAAACCATGCAGTGATCAACCCCTGTGATAAATCATAGAGCCAAGTAGTAGCTTCATCTTTGATGGCGAATGGAAAAAACCTCGGACGAATCCCTTCCTGACTGATGCCTGGGAAAGCAAATAATGAGCAGACCCCGATGAACTTCCCCATAAACATGTTTGGATGCTCAAGGCTGCAACCTCCAAATAACCCAATCTGGTTCAGTAGATGCATCACAACCAATTGATATGAAAATAAGCCGTTCTCGCTAGTGGAGGTAGATTGATAACACTAGCAAAATTGACTCTACCAATGTTAATATGAACCTCTCACTCAGCTCTTTGATGAGCTTCAACATGTGTAGCCTCAATTTCGTCTAGTGTTTGATTATCCATTACCTGACGTAGTTGTTCGAGCAACTTTCTCCTATTTCTCAATGTTCTCTAAAATTCGATATCCGTATGAAGTAAAGGTTTTCCATCACTTCTGGTATTAGGCATACACGGAGTTTACCTGAGATTGTATAGAAACAACAAATGAAAGTAATATGCTAAATAAAGACTAAGCATTAACATTATACATAAAGTAATTTTCTAAATCGTATTCTCCGTCAACGACACAAAAATTTGATATGCTCAAACTACACCTTTTAATAAAGTATAAAGCATAGTTCAAATATAGAACCCAATAAGGTTGAGGTCGAATCCCACAAAGAATATGTCAAAAATATTACTCTAAGGCGTAATCAGAATAAGTGGTCTTTATTTCTAAAGTGAGTGCGGAATGTAAAATTAAAAATACTTTGGTTTGTTATGCTTAGTGACTGACTAAACTTTGCTTTTATTTATCAATAATAATGTGAAACTAAGGTTTTGATTTCCATTTCAAGTTGTAACTTTGATCTAGCTATTTTTACAATACTCTCGTTAAGTAATCTTGGATGCACAATGGTTACCTTCTAAAGTACATCTAGAGTCCTTCCGATTCATCTAGAAGATATCACCCTAAGTCTTTGCGAAACATGAGCATTTCTTTAACAACTATCAACTTGAGTCTCAAGTAGATTATCATCGACAGGTCTCAAATCTTTAGATGAAACACAAGTCCCAAATTTGTGTGCTTAGTTATTTTTCTTAATTAACTTCTTTTCCAAGAAATTATAGAATACATGCGAGTTCTAATTCATGTCTTTCATTAGAATTCATACACTACGAAAAAACTAATCTTACACAAAAAAATTACTGGCTAGAATTTCTATATATGTAACTATATTATTGTTACTATCCTTTTTAGGAATCCACAATCCTAGCTATGGTTTTAGTTACCCCTAAAAAGTGTAAAACCTGAATTAAAAGTATAATAAGACATGGTTACAATGATCAAGAGGAATCAAGAATCAAACATTTTTCTCCAATAATTAAACAATGATCACAATCCGAATTCTCTTGCGCAATATCATTTAAGAACTCCAAAAAGAAAAAAAACCTAACAAAGAACCACCCTAAACATATCCTAAAAATAGGTATCTATATTTTCTAAAAATACTTAACCAAAGTTGGAATAAATTAGGTCTCGCGCATACGCTGCGGCACCACATCGGCAATTGTCGTCGCAACTATTTTACCGCATTAGATAGAACAGTGAATTATCGTGTCTGACTTGCACTAAATAATAGGTGAGATGCGACCCCACATAAGGAGTTGTGGTTGCATCAATGCATCACATGACAAGCTTTTTCTATAACTATTTTGCCTCGAGTTACGGTTTGTGAACTGGTGATGCGGCAGCACATGTGAAATTGAGACCACATCACTTTCTTCGCATCAACTTAATTTTTTGGCAAAGATATGTTTGCTTACTTCTTTCTCCTTTTTTCACCTTTTCACGTTGTTTCAGTCTAAACACCTGTAAATTATGAAAATCTATTTTTCAGGGATAAAATGTCATAAGCACCTTCTTTTACTCTTTGAAAATGAATAATAAAGTAAGCTTAATGACCAAATAAATATGTATATTACCCACATACCAATACATATTCTTTCATGACTATGAATGTGACAGTTGTGATTTTAGCCTTATGTCACGTCCTTAGTTTTCTACTAAGCACATATGCAGCACTTGACAACTTTCTCACATTCTTGCACCACTTTTTCATGATCTTGCTATGCCAAGTCGCTTAAGACTCTAGGAATCTATGGTAGAGACCATACAACAGAATTGTTAGGAAGAATTTTGTTGTAGAGAACTCCGATTGAGTTTTGCTTGATGATTTTATAAATGGATGCTCCTCTATTTATATTATTCACTTAGGGGATAGTATGTAAATACTAATTATTAAACAAGTCCCTACATATTTATAAATAAGTCCCCTTTCTAGAATACTCTACACAACTAGAATATTCCAAGGACCTTCCATGTACATGAAATTCTAAGGTCTTTCAAGGAAATTCTCCACATATCTCTAGAACCTTCCACTATGAACTAACCTTCTTCCTATGTATGCCTTTCACATGGATAATTTTATGTCACGTGGTGCATATGTGGCGTGATGACGTAGCGTGTCACCACATTTAGGTGTAAAAGTATAATTCTTGAGTGATTTTGGAGGCAAGCTTCATGATTGGGCTCGGGGTTAAGATTCTAACCTCGATTTCAGTATTTTTACATTATTTCATCATTTAATTTGTGATTTAATCCATGATAGAGTGTTAGAAATTGGGCTCTCTATGCCTAAAGTTAAGAAAATGTATTTTGATGATTTGGAGTCTAATTCAAATTTAATTTTCGATGATATTATATATTTAAGATCCTTAAGTTATGGGTAAATTGATTTTGAAATAAAATTATTATTTTGACCCTGGGGGCTCAGAGTTGACTTTTTGGGTCCAAAATAGATGTATAGCAATACGAGTATTAAAAGACTCGTACACTAACGTACAGTTTATTTTTGACAGATTGGGAGTATTCCAAAGCTATTAGAAAATGAAAGACTCATTTGTGATGGTTTGTGACCCTTTTGCTTGGAATTCAAGGTAGATTATGACTTACTTTTGTAGACTTGGCTTGGGTGATAGCTTATTATATATAGCATGTTATGGGTTGAGCATATTGATGGGATTGAAAAGTTCGTGAAATCTAGGTACAAGCTTAGATAATAGATTATATATGACCTAAATGTATACTTGTTGGGCATTACCCTGTTTTCATTCATTATATTATACCATGATGAGTTGATTGCCTAAATGAACACTGTGTTGAAATAAATCTTCTTAGTTGAGAAAATGTGGCCTAAGAGCACTAATTTAAAAGTAAATCTATTTAAGAAGGCATGTAGCTTACGTATATTGTTGTAAAAAGGATACTCATATACTTGTTATATTTGAATTGCCTTTATTACTGTGATCATGCATACATATTCATTCTCGCAGATCACAAATTTGGTACTATAGAAATAACATAAAGATAAATGTACATATATCCAATGGAAATAGTTCAGTATGGTTGTTTATTGATGATACCAATGATAAATAATGATTTATATGTCCGAGGGAAATGATTTCAAGAAGGTATATGGATCTCACAAGTTTTTCATAGGTCCTAGCTCACAAAATGCCACCGTAGAGCAGGTATATATCGATAGGATCAATGGTCATTACATTACATTTCATATTATTAGTTTGCTCTGTGCTGTACCTCATTGATTATTTGTCTTGATTATGCTTCACTTTTACTTATCGAAAAATTCTTCTCAGTTGTTTTACACCCGTTTCTCTAAAATATTAGACTATAATGTTAACTTAGTAAGTTCAATTCATTCTTTTTATGATATAGTTGTCTAACTCCTGCTTGACCGGTCTATAATGCCTATTGAGTACACATGTTATCGTATTCATACTACACCTACTTCATCTTTTGATGCAGATCCTAGCATTAGTAGACCCAATTGATTATGTTATCTGAGGCAGCACTATGCGAAAGCTTAGTAAGCTAATAGTTGAGCTTCCTCTACGCCCAACATTACGGTCTAATTTGTATTTATACGTAATCAATCATATTCTTAAACAATAAATTAATTTTTAATATTTTCACGTAAATAAATTAAAGAGTAATAATGGGCATTACACTTTGAAAGTACTTTTTTTTATTTCTATAAAATTAAAAAATAACTTATAACTTATATAAGTTATCACAACTAATATTAAAAGAATACATAATCTAATATTCATTTTAACATTATGTTAGACATAAACATTAAATTAAATAACAAACATATGTTGGATATAAAATATGTCATCTCCTTTAATTTTATATATTCGACTCATATCAAAAAGGGTAAACCTCAAGCATGTTCTAATTGGGTGGATGTAGATAATTAAATGAGATGACATGTTTTATGTGGTTAACATAACTATCTAATAAGTGTTTGTAACCACGCACACATAGTTTTTTTTTTCAAAATTTGAACAAAAAATGTGTGAAATGGATATTATGTGTTTAGATGCTCAATCGGAACAAGCCGTAGTTTGAGTATCGAAATGAAATTTAATGACAAGTTTAATGGGCTATTAATATATAAAGCCAAGTCATAAATTTATTTTATTAAATAATATTAAAATACTATATCTAACTTGCACAACCACAGTTCCATTCAATTTTTTTGTTTATAACAAAATAACAAAAATTCGAGTAAAATTACATTTATTTTGTCCATCTTAAAGATGAAAATAATTTTTTTTGTAATAATATTTTTACTTTTTTAGTATGATAAAATTTTGTTTTAAATTTTTTGATCATGGTGAGATGATTCATACTTAAAAGTATTTGTGTCATTTATGTCTCTAGTGAAAGATATTACATATAGTTTCAAAGCATAAGTTATGTTTGTAAGTTTTCTGTCTAGATTCAATTGATAAATCTTTTAATAATCCTTTTCTTTTTATGAATTATAGCTACATATAAAATAATTTTGAAATTTAAATTTGTCAATATAGTTTGTTCATGAAATTTATTAATATTTCAAAAAAGAGATAATTTGCTTAAAAAGAAATTAATTCCCCCTTCTTATTTGAGACAAGAGGATAGTAGTATTGAGAATTAATTGATAACTTATCAAAATTTGCATTGTTTGACATTCAAAAAGAAAATTATGACAAGTATTTAAGAATGACAGGAGTAATAAAAATCACATTTTACTGTTTAAAAATAATTGAACATTTGAGTTCTAAAATTACCAAAAAGATAATTTCTGTAGTTAAAAACATTTTTAAAATTGTACTATTGAAAAAGCTAACTTGATTTTAAATTGTGAGGACTGACTATAGGGCATGTAAAAAATATAGTCAAGATTGAACAATAAATGGGCTGCACAAAATATGAATGAAGTTGATAATGGTTAAGTGTTTAAAATTTATAGTAGATAGTAAAATCGTAATGATATAAAGAGAATGGGCCCACATTCTTACACATGTTTAGAAGCTATTGGTGAGGGAATAAGATAAGGCTAAGTACATAGTACAATTTGTATTGGTCATTGTACAACTCTTCATAGTCATGGTTGTCCTTCCCTAGCTCTTCTATATAATAAAAAAAAATATATATATATATATATATATTTCTTTTTTTTCTTTTTTACTATTTTAGATGATCTTGTAGAGTGAAATAAATGTACCAAATCTTTAGATTCTCTTATACTAGTGACACTAGGTTTTGAGGATATTTTGTTAATTTCACACTTCTATTTTATTTTTGAAGGCTCGAATTTCAGGCTTGCTTCTGCTATTTTATTACTTTCGTATATTGATATGTTATTTGATTGGGGTGAAGTATTTACTTACCTACTGCCGAGTTAATGTACGTTCCATATGACCATGAATTCTTATCCTGACAACATATAAAAAAAATGTGTACTACTTTAAATTAATATTGAATGAATTTATATTATTAAAAGTTTAACGTGTGTCTCATTAGGATCTTGATCAAAGCTTGAAAAAAGCTACAAAATTTAAGTTAAACTAATATTGAACATATATTGAATGTATCACGGTCAAATTCACCGGGCCGTGCGGGCATCTACTTAAACACCTAGATAGGAGAACCCTTTCACCCAATTAAAATTAGAAAATGTGGAAAATAAACAAATTACTACAAAAAAAAATCTCTTTAATACCTTTAAAAATTCATGAAAACATCAAACTTTAATGAAAACCTTTTACAAATGACCGAAGACGACCTCCCTAAGAAACTAGTCAAAGAAGGTACAAGAGCCACTAAAAGAGTACATTTTATACAAGAAAATAAAACACGGCTCCCACCATAAGGAAAGGAAAATGAAAGTTTTTGGAGATCATCATCGTCTTCACCTATGAAACATCACTGATCCTGCAATCAGATTATGTCAAGTGGCATAGCAAGAATAGTATCAGTACAACAACACGTACTAGTAGGCATCATCGGTTGACTTGAACATACCACATAATCTAATATAGACATTCAGCAAACAACATGCAATATGAAAGTTACACCACCTCAAGTCTCTATCCACATGCTTTTACCATCCTAGGTATAATGCCCATAACTAGTACACTTTGACCACAGCCTCCTACCTCATTCCACTGCCAACTTTACCATTAAACATTCGACCCTCTTGTCACTCTAAGCTTCCCAAGTCTACCCTTTATGTCACTCTAAGGCTTTCCAAATCTACATGTTATGACACCCTCATATCAGATCATAACCTAACCCTTCTATCACATAGAGATTTTACGGAACAAGACTACTACTAATGTTGTTAACCAACCTACTACTCGCCCTCAAGTTTTCATGCCAATACCCTGACCTTTTCGGACCATCACCTAAAACTGAAACCTTAGACCAACTCGGTCATTTTGACTCAAATATCCCTTATCAGATATGTTTTAAACACTGAACAATCATAGATAGTCCCAACACTTAAACTATGCACCAGACCCCGATTATCAGTCTGACCTAATAACAACAACTGAGAAAAATAGATAACATACATTTATAATCAGTATATATTATAACATAACATAACAGGTAGTCCTAGTCATCACCCAGAATTAACATACACATGAAACATGCCCTACATGATCACACACAAACCCATATATGAGTCCACCTCACCTTTCAAGTAATTCGAATCACTCAAGGATCCCTAAGACATCATATCCCGTGTTTAACATGTAATCCTGATTTATACAAGAACTATCCCAGCATTTAAACACAAATCTTGGTCACTCATGGACCAACATGCAATAATCACGTTTTGAAAAGTAAACACGGTCTCATGGAACCACAATTTCACATTCCCGGTCCTCTCAAGGAACCCACACACAAACTTTTAGTGTACCGGTACAGTACCCGAGCCAACCAATGTTAGTATTCATATCAGGCGTGGTATTTGAGCCAACCGTTAGTATTAATACCAGGCATGGTATTCAAGCCATGTCGTTAGTATTTATTTACCGATGTAGTAACCGAGCCAATCAGCAAATACAAACAACATGCACAATCACAATCATAATAAATAATAATATTTGAAACCACAAGTAAAATAAATAAGTTCATCGCATGAGCTTATAAACATGATGTCTTTTCACATTTATCCCTTAGTTTTCTCAACATGCATTACACAAGTGATACTATAAATCAATAGACATTCATAGATACATAAATTGAAAAACATACAACCACCATCTACATATCAATATCCCAATACTGGACCCCATTATGAGTGCACATTCATTCTCCGGGAAATACCTCCCTTGTCCCATGAATTAATACTTTTTCCGTTCATTTAGTTCCCTTTGATTAGCACAAGTCCTAGAAATGGCTATAACCTAGAAATATCATAACACTTAACTTTACAATTACCACTTCAACAAGAAAACTCAAGGTTAGCAATCAATAACTAGAGAACCACCCCCTAGTCTTTATCTTTTCCCCCACCTTAACATCAATAAACAACAACCTTAAACCATTTAGACTCTGTGCTCGAATGCCTATGCAAGAATTCTCCTATCCATCTACAAGAATATTATGAAATAGAATATGGGTCTAACAATTCAATTAAGAAAATCTAGCCTACCTGGACGCCAAGCTGCTGCAAAAAGTAAGCTGTGCCGCTGATAATCTTCCTTCTTCCTCACATTTTCGAAGGCTAAATCATCTTATAATAACAATTATAAGAGTAATTAATAAACTACTCTTCCAAAAAATACTTTGGAATTCAAACTCACTAGTTCTACCCTCTAATCTACTCAAAAACTTTACTTTTTTTGAAATGGTTAGATCAATTTCTAGTCCCAAGGACATAACCTATCAACACTAATTCAAATTCAAGGGATTTTCAACCTATTAATTCTCTTTACACTAGATAATTTTACCTAGGTTAACTTTCTAACCCCATCATGATCAATCTAATGTTATTAAGGATTAATGAATCAAACGAGTGTTAGATTGACGGGAGGACTTACCTTGAAGGAGGAAACCAATGAAAAACTTAAGAAATCGCCCTTCCCTTGCTCTAACCTGATCTTGAACGAGTTTTGGGAGTAAAATAATGTTTTAGGTCCGAAAACTGCATTTAACTGTGCATAGCCTGCTGTAGCGGCCTAATTTCCGCTACAACGGTCTCAGCTTTCAACACGAACAATCTTCAGTAAAATGGTCATAATCTTTTACTCCGAAAGCGGATTAATGAATGGTCGGTGACATTGGAAAGAAGACTCAGAGATCTATAATTTGGTGGGTATCGGACTCCATTACTCCTTATATTCTAGGAGGAGTACTCGTTTGAAGTTGACCTTAGTTTAAACTTAAGACCGAAACTAAGTCTATAAGGGCACTTTCAACCTAACTTTGTGATTAGGGCATTGTATGACCTTAACTCATAACTAATGCACTCACATACCAAGGAATTGATCTAAACCCTATGACAAATGAGATTCGTATACCTTTACCGTAGATATTTTCAGTAACGATGAAATAGGTCGTTACAGAATGAAATAAATATAATTCAAAATCCAACCTTTTTCATGACAGGATCTTGAGCTAGCGGTCTACTAGGCGTCTGGATGAAAGTAAATACCAAGTTAAATTAATATTGAACATATATTGAATGAGTCAAATACTATTAAAAATCGAATATGTGTATCAACGGTATTTTGGGTGGTCTACTGGACTGTCTCATGAGCAGTCTCTTGCCGAGGTCAGAAGAAATCTACAAAATTTAAATTTAAAAATGTGTATGATAAACTAATAATGAACATATATTAAAAGAATTAAATATTCAAGACATTTAATTAAACATATGACCTTATTTATTAGTGAGACTTTTTATGATCAAACGTGAAAGTAAAGAAATCGCATGATTAAATGCCTTCCATATTTTAAAAAAATTAATATAAACGTAACATCAATACACTTTTTAACTTATTTTCTAGCTCTCACGTTTTACAAGTAGAGTGAGACCACTCTCTGTGCCACTCGGCACTGCAATAGGTTTAGATAAGAAATGTTATAACTAAGAGAATAACAGCACCCCATAATTTAAATATAAAATTGACAAAACGTGAATAATTTAGAAAGATTTTGAGGTGTCAACTCTATAAATTATGGCAAGTGATGTCACCTGGGTAAAAATAAATTAATATAAAAATCCATAAACTGTCATTGTATATACTTTTAAATCCAAATAGGTAAAAGTTGCCCCCACACCCCACCCCAACCCCTCCCAAAAAAACAAAAAGAAACTAAAATATAGCTTGTCAATGATAAACATGAATAGCTTATATTATTTGGATGGCAAATATTTGTTGTTGCGGAAGTGAATTCTGATGGCTACCAAAATCAACAGTCAAACAAATACTAAGCAGTGGCAGTGCAGTTTTGACTGGCCTGGGACTAATATAGCACTAAAAAAAAAAAATTTTAAAAATATCAATATATAGAGAATTTTGAAACTCTAATTTCCAAGAGTTGTAACAATTCAATGACATTTAGGTGTTTTTCATACTGGCAGATTCAGATTTTTCATTAAGGGGTTCGAAAAATAAAAATATAATGCTTGAAATTTTAATTTGAAATCTCAAGATGAATTTTAAATCCCTAAACCACTAATCCAACCTCTAATCTTATATTTAGAAAATTCAAAATCTATATATAAAATTCCTTATATAAAGTGTGCAATTTTTTATCGATCCTCTAAATTCGCCCCTGTCGGCACTTGGTTCAATCATAACGTGTTCACCTCTATAACCCATCGTTTCAATGGGATGAGCATGGAATCATAGGAAGCAGCGGCACATCACGTTATACTATCTAATAAAATATGAATTAAGAAGCATTTCATGTGATTCACACTATTATTAAGTGTCACTAAACTTTAACTAATTAATATACATTATCATCTTAATTTATAAATTAATTATGATAAATTAATATAATTTTGTGTAAACACAAAGTGTGAATAAATTGTAACAAGTGTGTATAATAATACAGTTCATGAAATTTCAACATGTTATATTGTAATTCCTTTTCCTTTTTATTTTAAAAACTGATATTGTAATTTAAATTATGCGTTTGGTCATCGAATTATTTTTTGGGGTTCCAAAAGAATAATTGTCCGTGATTGTATTGGCCAACAGTTGACTAGTATACTAGGAGGACGAAAAATCATTAAGATATTCACGGGTGGATGAATTCTTTTTGCTCAAAAAAATATTTAAAAAGGTCAAAAATATCCTAAATGTATTAGAAAAGAACCAAAAATGTCTCCTTTCATATACCGTGTAAAGATATGGCACTTGCACCTAACTCAACTTCAAAAGATAGCTCATGGGGGAGAATTGTCCAAGTCCATATAAGGAGACCACCAATCCATTCCCCAACCAATCTGGAATGTTTATCCACTCTAACACCCTCTTTCACGCCCAGGCCCAATTGGAGCGTGGACCGGGAGTCCAAACGGGGATAGTCCTTGCTCTAATAGCATGTAAAGATATAGCATCTATGTAAAATAATATTACCTTAGTCTTTACATTTAATTACAAATAATCTGATTTATATATCTAAGGAAACATATCCCTCTGATTGTGCAATCATATAAGTTGTGTAATCACATAAGATCTTCCAATACTCCCCCTCAAGTTGGAGCATGAATTGTGAAAATTCACAACTTCCCCAACAACTTATGAAACTAATCATAACTAAGAGCCTTTGTGAGTATATCAGTCAATTGGTTCTATGAAGAAATATGATGAGTCATAATTATCTTTGATTGTACATATTGTCGAATGAAGTGGCAATTTAACTCTATGTACTTGGTACATTCATAAAAAAATCAGGATTGGCGGCAATTTGGATAGTAGCTTGGTTACACAAAAGAGAGAAATAAGTGTTGCATGTTTAAATTGAAGATCATGTAGAAGCCGAAGCAACCAAACAATCTCACTAATAGTAGTGGCCATAGCTCTATATTCTTCTTCAGCAGATGAACGAGACACCATCGTTTGTTTCATAGTATTGAAGATGAAGGAAGATGACGATTGAAACATGTCAAAGGAACAGGTCCAATGAAGCTGACTGATGAATTTACTGTAGTATAGTTAGAGTCCTAGCTGAAGTCGACTAGGATTATATTAGGAATAAGATTATATTACGACTAGGATTAGATTATTTATAATACGATTATATTACGACTAGGATTAGATTATTTATAATAGGATTATATTACGATTATGATTAGATTATTTATAATTGCATTATTATTATAATAGTAATAGGTATTGCAGTAGGACTCTAAGTATAGTTAACTTAGGACTCTACAATTCTCTCCTTATATAAGGAGTATGTACTCAACAATTTTAATAATCAATACAATCCTTGATTTCACTAATCCTAGACATGAGAATTCTACATGGTATCAGAGCTTAAAAGTTTTTCCGCTCTCTGAGTATTGATAAAAAAAAATTAAAAATAAAACCACACGTTAAATTGCAATGGCCCCTTCTACCAACACTATGTCGACCTCCTCACTTCACCAACTCATTGCCGCTTGCTCCATTAAACTTAAGCCAACAAACTACCTCATATTGGGGACACAAATATCCCAATTGATTCAGGTGATGAGACTAACATATCTCATCACAAAGAATGAACTAACTAAAAGTACCTGTTCCACTTGACAGATTGTTGGGAAAGTTGTAGAGATTGAGAAGGATGCAAAAGATAATGGCAGCATTGATGACTGGGAGGAGAAAGATGTGTTGCTAAGGAGTTGGATCTCAGGCCCCTTGACAGAAGAAAGCATGTATCTAATTGTGGGATGCTCAACTGCCAAGGAGATGTTGGAATGCTTGGAAGAAACTTATCTTCAAGCAATAAAAGATAAGGAGTTTCAGCTTAAACAATAACTAAAAAGTGTTAGGCTAGGAACCGAAAAGATTGATGAATATATTAAGGAATTCAAAGGCATATGTGATGGCCTTGCAGCCATACACAAACCTGTGGATGAAGATAGCAAAGTAATCAATTTTGCTAGAGGTTTAGGTCTCAAATACAAGACCTTCAGGACTATCATGTTAGGTAAGGCACCATATCCCACCCTTAAGCAATTTATTAGTGCTCTCAGGGACTTTGATATAATGGAAGATGAAGAAGAGGTGCCACAACAAAATCATAACATGGTATTCTCTGCCCAAAGGGGCAGAGGAAGAGGAAACAACAACTTCAACTCCAGAGAAAGAGGTTTCAAGCCTGCTGGACAGGGAACAAGTTCTCAGAACAGTCAAATGGACCAAGTTCTTTGAACAATCAAAAATTTTCAAGTGGAAATAAGGAGAGGAACAGTACTGAGTCATTTCAAATTTGTGGTCGGAATAACCATACCGCTCTTAAGTGTTTTTACATGTGGGACTACTTGTATCAATCTGCAGATGAACTACCACAAAAACCGACTTGACATCACATTCATACCGAAGTATTGACAAAACCAGTTTTTGCTGGATTTTCCAAAACAAGCTACGAATAACCGTTCCTCCACTCTCTAGCTTGAGGGGAAGTGTTGAAGATGAAGGAAGCTGACAATTGGAACATGTCCAATGAAGCTGACTGACGAGTTTACTATAGTATAGTTAGAGTCCTAGCTGAAGTCGATTAGGATTATATTAGGAATAGGATTATATTACGACTAGGATTAGATTATTTATAATATGATTATATTACGATTAGGAATAGATTATTTATAATTGCATTATTATTATAATAGTACTAGGTATTGTAGTAGGACTCTAAGTATAGTTAACTTAGGACTATACAATTCTCTCCTTTTATAAGGAGCATGTACTCAACAATTTTAATCATCAATACAATCCTTGATTTCTCTAATATTAGACGTGAGAATTCTACACATATATCTCCAAGAAATAGGTGATTTACCAAGAAACACAATATATCTTGTAGTTGATTGACGTGTCACTGGACACCCTGTCCAATCTGCATCACAATAAGCTTTTATAGATAGTGAATTATTTGAAGGAAATAGAATCCCTTGACCAGATTTCCTTTGAGATAGTGTAAGACTCTATAAGCAGCTTCCAGATGAGGTTGCCTTGGTGCATGCATAAATTGTTTAAGTACATGAACAACGTAACTAATATATGGACTAGTGATGGTGAGGTAAAGCAAGCGTCCGACAAAATGATAATATTGCCCTGGATAATTACAAATTTTTCCAGAATTAGAGAAAGCTTATGTTGTTGCTCTATGGTGGAACTAGATGGCTTGCAACCTGTAAGTTTACTCTCTGCTAAAATATTAAGTACATACTTACATTGGCTTAGTACAATGCCTGTCGGTGACCTTGTCACTTCAATGCCAAGAAAATATTTGAGCTTTTCAAGATCCTTGATATGAAATTTTGCATTTAAATGCTCTTTCAGCTTGGATATGCAATCAGAATCATTTTTCGTGATGATGAAATCATCCATATATATACAAACAACTACAAAGGAATCTCTCGGATGGGACAATGTAAGCAAGGAACAGTCTGCATTTGATTGCTGGTAACAAAGAGAAAGTAAAGAAGTAATGAATTTATTACACCAATTTCGAGATGCTTGACGAAGGTCATACAACGATTTTTGTAATCGACAGAATCTTTTCTCTCCCTGTTTGGCATAATCTTGTGGAATCTTCATGTAAACTTCTTCATGCAAGTTTCCATGTAGAAAAGCATTGTTGACGTCTAGTTGATGAAGTTTCCAATTTCAAACCGCAGCAACCGCTAACAGACAACGAACAGTGACAAGTTTTGCAATAGGTGCAAATGTTTCATGAAAATCAACCTCTTCAATTTAAGTGTATCCTTTCGCTACCAAGCTCGCCTTGTAGCGTCAATACTTCCATCAGGTTTGTCCTTTATTTTATAGACCCATTTCGAATCTATAGCCCGTTTACCTGGAGGTAAAATCTGTAAAGTCCAAGTATGGTTGGCTTCCAAAGCGGAAATGTCCTTTGCCAAGGCTTCTTTCCAATGTGTGTACTTAACTGCTTGAGTAAAGATTTTGGCTCATCAACAGACGAGATGGTCTCTTTGGTTAACTGCTTGAGTAAAAGATAAAGTTATTTTTTTTATTTATATATACAAGATATTGAAATCATATGACCTCTTTGTATGTTCAGCTCTTTAATTTTTGAACCCCCTGCTAAAAAAATTCATTCTGACACTCAGGGGCGAATCTAGAGGAACGGAAGGGGGTCCGGGTCAAAAAATTACTTGATATATATAAGGTAATTTTTCTATATTTATATACATATGCTAATTTTGAACATCCTGAACAAGAAATATATTGTAGCATAGTGGTAAAAGCCTTTCAAATTGTCCATTGCATTCACAGTTTGAACCTCACTGTGAGCATTAGCCACTAGCCTGACACAATCTTTCACTATTAATTATATACTACTCCCTCCGTTCACTTTTAATCACTTATTCTTAAAATAGATTTTCATTTTTTACTTGTCACTTTTGAAATATTACATGTTTTACCCTTAGCAGTAAACACTATTCTTCGAATTTTTTTCCAAGACTTAATACTAAACATCATTTAATAGGGATAGTGTGGCAAAATAACTATATGAATAATTATTTTTTAATGGATGTGTCAAGTCAAACAATGACAAGTAAAAATGAACTAAGGAAGTATTTTTTTTTTTTAAAAGAAGTGTTGAAATAGTGAATTTAACCTCAAAAATTAATTAGTAATATAAATATTCCTTTTGTCCAACTATATTTGTCCACTATGTTATTTTGGGATGTTTAACAATACTTGTCTACCGTCCACTTTATCATTGATTTCATAAAGTGGACAACTATTATTGAACGGAGGGAATAATTTTTATTAGTTGGTTGGTCCACATTGGTGGGTAGGTAGTTTTCTTGTACTTATGTTTTTCCGCTGTCCATCGCAGACAACTACTTCCCGCTAATATATACTCTATGATCCCATTTTTTGTATGTTTCTATATACTCTACTATTTTTCAATTAGCCCCATACGAAATGATCTAATGGACCCCTATACTTGTATGTGTTTGTATTCTAAACCCTTTTACTTAATCATTTGTCAACTGGACCCTTGAACTCCCCGAAACACTGCATTTTAAACACTTTTTTTGACTTGGCATCCTATGTGGCAGACACAATCAAGGGGCGTGTGATACACACACTTGGGAAGCGTGAGATCTAGTTAAAAGGGTCTAACAACCACATTAGGGTTTTATAAAGCCATCTTCTTCCCCATTTTCATTTAATACCATTATTAGACAAATTTGAGCTTTTTCTTGCCTCTTTCTCGATCTTCTTTTTCCAAATTCCTTCTCCTTTGTTTCATCGTTATACTCCTCTCTCTTTTTTTAATTGCATTTCCAGTTAATTCTTTGCCTCATTTTTCTAGTTGATCCTATTGTAGTTTTCTATATCATCATGAAAGTTGTTTTTGTTGAAATCCTATAATCTAATAGAAATCATGAAACATGTAATTGAAAGTATAACAAGCAAAATCCCCAAAAATTTTCAACAAAATCCGTATAAGTCAACTAAAAACCTAAAAATTAAACAAAGACATAAATAGAAGATGAAATCTAGACTAAACAACACACAAATACGAAAATAAGTTACAAATTTTACATAGATAAGGTGAAAATCGAACAAAACCAACAAAAATACTCAAACAATTTTGTGGGAATGAAGAAAAAAATGAAAAAGAAAAAATGTGTGTATATATAGCCATACACAGATACTGGTCTAGACCGTCGTTGACACACTATCCACTCAAGCGGTGAACCTCTCTTCTCCGACTTGGATGAAAACAGAGACGGATTGCCTTGATTGAGCCATGATTGTTGCTGCTAGTGTTTTTTCTTCAATTAAAAGAGTAGAAGAGGTTGAAAAAGAAAAAGTGTAAGGAAGATGAGAGAGAAATGAAATGACATTGTGGAGGGATAGTGGTGGGTCTGATGGCAAAAGGCAAATAAAAATCACAAATATATTAATTAAATATAATAAAATGTCAAAATGACATGAACTGGTGTATATATACACGTGTCATTTTATAATTATTTTTAAAATTACGTGTCAGGGTTTGTGGTATACGCACAATTCAAGAGTAAAAAAAGTGTTTAAATAAGTGATTCACAATACAAATTCATACAAGTATAAGATTTCATAAGACCATTTTGCCTTTTATAATTTACTTCAGCCAGCCATCTATGAAACCCCATCAATGTCACAACTATAAATATAGTCAGTTGAATCCCAAGATTTCACCAGTTATTAATCTTCCATACATCGCAAAGATTATTTGAATCAGCTTTTGCTTCTTTTTAACGGTAAAGATACCAACCTTCTTGCATTTATTGTATGAATTTTTGGAAATTTTGTTGATTATGAGTTTTTGGATCTAAACAGGTGAAAAGAAAAAAGAAAATGGCCCGTAAGAAGATCAGAGAATATGATTCGAAGAGATTGTTGAAAGAACACTTTAAAAGGCTTGCTGGTTATGATTTGGCCATCAAATCTGCTCAGGTAACTCAAATAATGAATGACCTTGTGATTCAATTAACATTGCCCCTCACCTAAAACCCCTTTTTCTGGTACCTGAATGTAGGATAGTTTTAGGTTGTTAAATGTTAAAATTAGGCCAACTGTATTTGAAATGTAGGGTGGCAAATTTAAAAAATTCGAGTTGCCGTCTAGTAGTTGTAACTCCGGAGCATTCATCATATATTGCTGATTCTAGAAAAACAGATCTGGTTGGTTAGCTACTAAACGAAAGAATAGTAGGAAATGGATCTTGTCTAATCACTGCATATGAACCAGTGTGTACAGTGGTGGAGACACATGTTGTTGACACCCTTTCATCGGAAAATTACAATGTGTAGTTAGATAAAAGTATTCTTTTTATGTATATATGTATCACATATTGACACCTTTTGGCTTCTTCCTAAATTTACTTCTTTATATTTTGAGACTCCTTAATAAAAGTTCTTGCTTCGTTATTGAGTGTGTATCTTACTGAAGTCTTTCATTGTGTATCCTTTTTCTAGTATTCAGCGTGCTCATTGGAAAATTACAATGTGTAGTTAGATAAAAGTATTCTTTTTATGTGTATATATTACATATTGACACCCTTTGGCTTCTTCATGAATTTACTTCTATATATTTTGAGACTTCTTAATAAAAGTTCTTGCTCCGTTATTGAGTTCAAGTGTGTATCTTCCTGAAGTCTTTCATTGTGTATCCTTTTTCTAGTATTCAGCGCCTCAAAGCGATGAGCTAAATGAGTTCATTCTATGGTACAAACGCCATACAACACTGGCTTAGATTCATTTGTGTGTGATGGACGTTGAAGGATTGGAGAAACAATCTTTCATGTTACTTGTGACAATTATAGATTGCATTAGATGATTTATTTGAGAGAATATTAGAATGTGGGAATTTATTCCTCTGTGCAATATGATAATGGTATTTTTCCTTTCTATGTCTTAGGTTACAGAATCAACTGATTTGAATGAGCTTGTAGAGAAAGAGGCATGGCTTTCTTCAACACAATTGGTGGTAAAGCCTGATATGTTATTTGGGAAGCGTGGAAAAAGCGGACTAGTTGCCTTGAATCTTGATCTGGCTCAAGTTGCTTCGTTTGTGAAGGAACGCTTAGGCAAAGAGGTGAACGAAAATATTCTTTGTGGTGATATTGTTATAAAGAGAACACATTATATACTTTATCCAGAAACACATTATTTATACTATTAGAATGTATTTTCACATTAACAGGTTGAGATGAGTGGATGCAAAGGGCCCATCACAACCTTCATCGTTGAGCCATTTGTACCCCACAACGAGGAGTTTTACCTTAATATTGTTTCGGAGAGACTTGGTTGTAGTGTTAGCTTTTCTGAATGTGGAGGAATAGATATTGAAGAGAACTGGGACAAGGTATGCGAAATGTGCCTATTTTCTGTTTCAAGTCAACAAATTACATGTTAAGTCAAATATGTGTTTTATACATGTATATTGATTCGATATGCAACTGTGTTAAATACAGGTTAAGACAATCTTTGTGCCAACGGGGACACTTTTACATCAGAGATTTGTGCGCCACTTGTTGCTACTCTACCACTGGAGGTAAATGTTTGAAAAACCCACAAATTAGGAAAATTTGCCCCTTGTTACCACCCGTAATTTGAAAATTCGTTGTCAAGTTGGAGCATTGAGTAACGATCTTCTTCTTCAAAAAGAGAAAGGCAAAAGGGAAAATAAGAAAAGGCTGTATATACTGAGTTTATTTGTCATATTAGTTTCTGCAATGTAATCTGTAACCACTGATGTGAAATTCACTTGTATTGTACAGATCAAAGGTGTAATTGAGGAGTTCCTCAAAGTGGTTTATACTTTGTTTCAAGGCCCAAATCCGTTATCAGATCATTTAATAGTCGTTGGATTTGCTTGAGCCTTTGAATATTCTGTCTATCAGATCTGGACTTCACTTTCCTGGAGATGAATCCTTTCACATTGGTCGAAGGAAAGCCTTATCCACTGGATATGAGGGGAGAGCTTGATGGCACCGCTGCTTTTAAGAACTTCAAAAAGTAATCTCTTGGAACATTGGCATTTACCCGTCTACTGCTTTTCAGATACATTTGAGTATGGTATGCACGCATCATCAGTATAATAATATATCTTTCGTTCTGCAGGGTGGGGAAATGTTGAATTTCCATTGCCATTTGGAAGAGTGATGAGTGCTACAGAGAGCTTTATTCTTGGGCTAGATGAAAAGGTATTTCTTGACACTTTGGCATTTAATTAAGAAAAGCATGGGGAACAAAAGACTTGGAATTGCCAACCCTCTCCCACTCCCCAGAAGTAGAAAAAGATGTATCTACCCAGACTTAATCGTCCCTCTTTTGGGAATTGTAAGAGATGAACAAGGTAACAAACTGCTGATGTTTATTCTTCCTTCAAAATTTTAGAAAACCTTTTCAAGTAATACAAATTCAAGAAGAGAGAAAGCTGATTCTTTTAATATAGATGTCTACTGCATGTTTCTTGGGCATGAAATATTGAGCATTACAGTGCGCTGCAAAGTGTTTCTTGTCCAAACTGTGTCAGTTGAGATAGCAGATGGTTCTATGAACAATTGATAACATGCTTAAAGTGTTCAATTCATTTTCTATTGCAGACAAGTGTGTCTTTGAAGTTCACGGTCTTGAACCCCAAGGGACGAATTTGGACGATGGTTGCTGGTGGAGGTGCCAGTGTCATCTATGCAGATACTGTATGTTTCTGTCCTTTGCAAAACTTATGCCCTATGTAGCAAGTTACTATGACTACCCTTCTGCTGTTGCACTGCTCTAATTGCCATGTTGTGCTACCTTCAGGTTGGTGATCTTGGATATGCTTCTGAGCTCGGAAACTATGCTGAATACAGCGGTGCTCCAAATGAAGAAGAGGTCTTGCAGTATGCCAGAGTTGTAATTGATGTAAGCATAAAGTATTTCGCATAAATTCATAGGATATACACCATCATAGCAAGAACTCGTTATGGCATATTCTTGGTTTATGTGTCTAGAGAATGAAAACAAGATTTTTATTAGTAGAAATACTCACTTAGTTCCCAATTTTACAGTGTGCAACCGCAGATCCTGATGGCCGTAAGAGAGCCCTTGTGATAGGTGGGGGAATAGCCAACTTTACTGATGTTGCTGCTACATTTAGTGGTATAATTCGTGCTCTGAAAGAGAAGGTACGAAACCATAACAAATCATAGCCATCTTCAGTATGACTTGAAGTAACTTGGACACTCCTAACTCGGCATTCTTGTAACAGGAATCAAAGCTTAAAGCTGCAAGAATGCACATATATGTCAGAAGAGGGGGTCCAAACTACCAAAAGGGTCTCGCGAAAATGCGGTCTCTTGGGGAGGAAATCGGCATCCCAATTGAGGTATCAATTGGTGTCCATCAATAACTAGTCTAAAACCTTGTTTTTCTGTTTCAATAGGCTCAAGCAATTTCGACATCACAACTTAAGTATCGTTATAATCGTTTCCCTGTCTCTTAATTTATTGTTGTAGGTATATGGACCTGAGGAAACCATGACTGGCATTTGCAAACAGGCTATTGAGTGCATCACTGCAGCTGCATTAAGCAACCAACTCTGCATTCTCCAAGCTTAAATTGTTTTGGTTTTCTTTTTAGCTTTGTGTTAGCATAATGTTGTTTGTCTAATATAAAAGAGAGTGCTTTGTACTTGAATCATTTTACATAAATGAGCCATTAGCAAATGGGCTCTAATAATGAATTTTGTTTCTCTGCTTCTCAAGTAAATGTTATTTTATGTTGCCCCACGTGTACTGAAGAACCAAGTTCTTAAGGATGGCAAATGGGGCGGGGTAGGGCAAGCTTTGATCTGCTAAAATTTTGATTTGTCCTACCCTGTTTACTATTTTTTCAAAATTTTGCCCTGCTCCGTCCTACCCGTTCATACTCTCTTTCATTTATTTCTCTCTATTCTTGAATTTTCTGTTTATTTATTTTAACTATTTGGTGAGGAAATTCACTATTCGGGTTAGAGTAGCTTAGAATATTGACTCAAATCTCATACTAATTAATATTACTAGCTAGTTAGTTACTAAATAATTTTGAGAAAAGTATTAAAAATATATTTAAATTTAGCACAAATTATTTTGTTTCATCCTCAAACTATTGACAGTCTTAAAAAAACGCTTTAACTTGACTAACTAAACTTAAATACACCCCCGATCTTGCAACAAGAGTGAAATACACCCCTAAATTCTCGCCAAGTTTACGAGTATTTTCAACACTTTTCTCGGCTTTTTATTAAGAGTCTCATGCTCCTACCAGAGTTGGAGACCATTTACTATGTCATGTGGCAGATAGGAGGTGTATTCTAAGTATAGTTAGTCAAATAAAATGGTGTTTTTAAGATTGTTAATGATTCCGGGATGAAACTAATAATCTGTGCCAAGTTCATACATGTTTTCAGTACTTCTCTCAATTATTTTCCTATTAATTAAACACGTACTAAACTTTGTTTGTTTTAACTATAAATTTGTATGCATTCATAGCTTAATCCAACAACTCACAATAATAATCTCTACAGCTTTTGAAAGTATTTTGTGGTATATTATCTACATCCCACCATCTAAAATTCCGTTAGCGCTAGAGGCAATTTATAAATTTTCTTCCCTATTTGGTACTTTTTTTTGGCTAGTTTCAAATATATATACAATAAAGTAATTAGTTTACAATAAATATAGTCATATTTTTATTACATAAAATAGTCAAAAGTCATAGGAAATATATATGGACTATACAATATAATTTGTCAAAAGTCATAGAAAGTATATACTGACTATATAATATAGCTTACATATACATGAGTTATACATTGACTGTACATTATGATATACTCAAAAAGTTAAACATAACTTAACTATACATGATGTATGCATTGACTATGTTTGAAGTATACACTGATGAATTCAATCTCGATCAACTCAAATCACCTCTAAACAATCCCAAAATTTAGATATGAAATCCTCTCGATGTTTTGATTATTTTGAAATATAATTTGCTCGAAACGATTCATGTTTTCGGTACGTCAAATTTAAAAAAAGAAAAGGAGAAGACAAAGAAGTCGAGGAAGAAATAGCAGCAGCAATTATTAATGGCGAAATTGATAGGAAGAAGAAGAAGTAGAACAGCCATTAATAGCAAAATTGAAAGTAAGAAGAATAACATATTTGGCCAATTTTAGTAATTTTGAAAATTGGGTCAACTTTTGGGTAAAACAAAGGGTCGAGTGGCCACTTTGCATATATATTTTTTACATGTATAGTCTAATTTTTTATAAGTATTTATATCATTGAAACAGTCATAATGATTTAGTTCACTGTATTCATAGTAATTGTAGTGAGCCTGGGCCTACTTTTTTAGAAACTTTCAAAATTGACTATAATTTGAGCTTAATTAATTAGAGATTTATAGCAATAATTTACTTAATTACGATTTGTAGCTACATGGTAGAAGAAGGAGAGAGGTGGGCGATATTGAGAGTGGGAGGATGGAGGTGAGAGAGAGAGAGAGAGAGATACAATTGATTTGTATATCTGATCAATAATTGCATTACGAATACAATTAATTTGTATCAAAAACTAGCTACTAGAAGGAGGAAAGATGTGAACAAGATTGAGAGAGAGAGGAGAGAGGCAAGCAAGATCTGGGAGAGAGAGGCAAGAGGCAAGAGGCGAGAGAGATACAATTAATGTGTATATCTGATTGATGATTGTTTCATGAATACAATTGATTTATATCAATGAATACAATTGTATCAAAGACCATTATATTCAATTCTTTAATGCAAGTCAATTGTATCAATTATATTAACGAATAAAATATGTATCAACAAATACAATTGTAACAATGTTGTAATTCATAACAAATTGTATTTATATTCATGTGCATTTGTATTCATTTGTTGCCTTGTGTATTGTATATATGTCTTACCATATATGTTTGTGTTACTCAAAAATTGGCCAAAATTCTATGTGCTACCAGTTCGGCGACATTAATCGGGCTCGCCTAGCATGTTCGGTAGATCACTGATTGCTCTTTAGCTCGCCCTTCCTTTGTTTCAGGTTTCAGGTGTTTGAACCTCAATTGGTGAACTCAATCGAGTCAGCCTTTCACATTCGGCGGATAGCCGATTATCACCTTGTTTGCCCATTAAGCCTTCATTTTAACTCAGAAATCTGTCACCTTTGGCGATGGACTTTCCAGTTCACCCAATGATTTCGGCGAATCAACGTTTCTACTTTCGTTCACCGACCTGCCTTGAATATTTTCCATCATGAACATTGTCACTTTGGGCGAGGTGCGACCTGTTGGGCGATCCACCCTTTTGGTTAGGTGACTCTCAGCTGGAGTTTACACTCTTTTCAATATTTTTGGCCTCTTTTTTCATAGATTCATCATTGCCCTGTCATTTAGCCTTCATAGCTGCAAAACATTAGAATATCATCAGAATAGGACATAAATAGGCATTGAGGACACTAATTGTTGAACAAAAAAGGCCTCAAATGAGTGGAAATGTACCACTCATCAGCAAGTTTGAAAAAAGGTATGATAAAAAAATATATATTTAGACCAAAAATTTAACGAAGTAATATATTTAAATCAAAAGTATAACGCGAAATATATTCTAAAAATTTGAGTAATACATGAGTATATTTAGACATCATTTGTTTGCACTTATTGGAGGTCTGATCTTAATCATTCAAATTCATCCCATTAAGCATATTTGTTTTTAGATCTGAATCTTAATTATCATATTTTGTTCATCAAGTCCATTTGTTTCTTTTTAAAAATGAACTCTTAATGGATTTGAAAAAATCTGAACGAATCAGATTTGTAGGAGAGTCTTAACACGCATTCATACATATTTAATACGCTTTAAAATAATCACTCGTTACTTTTCTCTCTCTTTGCGTGGCTTCCCTCTCTCTGCTACATATTTTCTTCCTCTCTTTTCTCAACCAAACACCAATTTTTTTCCTTTTGAACCGGTAAACTTTCATAATCATTATAAGTATTTTTTTATATTGATAATTTGTTTGGGGTTTATTAATATTTGTCAAGAACGCTTGTTGCAATAATATTTTTGAGTGTATTAATGTTTATCAAGAACTCAAGGTTTCTAAGTGAAAAAATGTTAGTCATGATTAAAAATAACAATTATGTATACATATTTGAGGTATCTTATTAAAATTTTAATTTAGGCCACTAATTTTATTAAGACTCTTTGATCATCAAATCTGCTTGTGAGATTACACTAGATATATTGTTGTTGTTGAACTATGTATATACTTGAGGTCTTTTATTTAAAACTTTGTTTTAGGGCCACTTATTTTATTGAAACTCTTTCATGGTTGGAGTCCAAGTTGTACCTATCCCCGTCTTAGTGTCTCTTTTATATCTACAACTATAGATACAAATATACCTGATGGAGTTGAAGATCTAGTTGGTGTCAAAAATATTGGAGTTCTGATAATTCTCCATTCCAATCTTCAGTTTCGACAGAAAGAAAAACTTTGAGTCGTCTCAATTGGAAACTGATGAATACTGCTTTAGAGTTTGTCACAATCCAAAATCGGGTGTGATGGCAAATGTCCTATCCCACCAGGACAAGTCAGCCTAAACCCAACAAGACCAAAACAGAAGCGGAAATAAGCAATTCAAGGAGAATAACAATAAGCGAAAGACTTCAAAACTTAACAAGAAAACCATCCCAAGACTGGTTGTCACATGTACAAGCCACTAAAACAGAATTGAAATGAAATTACAAGTCTCAAATAGAACAAGACATAAGGTAAAAAGGTCGAGAGAGATCACCAACATCGAACAGCTACCTCTCAAGTCTCCTCAAAAGCCTCAGAGTAAAAAGAAGAAGAGGGAACTAGATCAACGGTCTGGGCTCGGAACCTACACAAGTGTAGAAGCAAGGGTGAGTACCAAATAATACGATACCCCGCAAATCGACTAATAAAATAAGGCAAATCTAATAAAATTCACAAATCCCTGACTTACAACTGAACCTCCAATAAATAAAACCTGCACAGAAAATCAGCCCAACCTAACAGATTCCAATTCACAGTTTATATAAGACATAAGATCAACAACAGCTCAACAGCAACACCGAAATAACTCATATCAGCATCAAGTATGCAATTATCAGAGTCTCAAGGCATAAACACAACTTCACAATGACAAGAATGAGATAATGCAATGCAATGCCAAGTAGAATGATGCATGTCTGTCCTACGATACACATCCGCTGAATCTCAGACCGAAACCCATGGGGGCCACACATGGACCATGTATCCACCGGAACCATTTCCCATCGGCATAATCATCAATCGCCGAAACCATTTCCCATCGGCATAATCATCACTCGCCGAAACCATTTCCCATCGGCATAATCATCAAAGTGTCAAATCATAGTGTCTCAGAACCAATGCACATAAGCATGTTCACACAAATAATGAGAAAATGATAGCGTTCATAATAACAATGCAATTCATTTCAATGTCAATCACGTCACACTATCAACAATATATCAATCTCAACAATTACATCATTTACAACAGGACCATTTGCCTAGTCTCCAATTCGCTACTCCTTTCATCACAAGTAGGACTAAGCAAGAGTTTCAAGTCTAGTCCCTTAATCCACAATGAGCAAAAGACATATTCATCAATTTCACAATCACACCGAGGCTATTATAGCATTTCACCAATTACACATCAATATCAAGATCACGGCCCAACACACTTTGGCATAACACTTTAGCACACATAGCCATTTTTATTAAACTCATCGATTAGATTAGATTGATTCATACAAGAACTCAACCCATACCTCAATCCTATTACTACCCAACACAATCAAGAAGGAGAAATTTGGAATATTACAAGATTCCCAAGGTTTTAGAAGTTCACTTGCCTTAACCAAAATCGAAATCAACCAACGACCGGAGCTTTTTCCTTCCGAGTGCAATCCAAAGCAACACAATCTAATCAAATTATGAATCACAATCAAATTTCAGAACCAACAACACTAAGAACACAAAAATCGGGCAAAGGGGTCCAAATGGCTCAAAATCAGGTTTCGTAAACAAGGTTTGAATCCTGAATTTCTCACATGGAAATAATCTTCAAAGCCTTAGGAAATCATTAGTTAAAACCATTTTGAAAACGGAAATCAAACCAGTCCACAATTACCATTTGATCAAAAATTTGGAGTTCATGCAAAACTCCCAAAATCCAACTTCAAAAACCTAATTTTCAAATTGAAATCATGAAAGAATCAATGGGTAATCAAGGTTTAGAGTTAAAATTAGTAACCCACGAGGTTTTCACAAAAAACCTTCTTTCAAATCGCCTCCCAAAGCTTCAAAAAGTTGAAAATGGTGAAAATGGGACATTTCCCAAATTTACACTGTTTCAGGTAAAATAACCCTCCACGAACGCGGCTCATTTAGCCCTCGAACGCGGCTCACTTAGCCCGCGAACGCAGAGGCTAAGGCAGTAACCCTCCGCGAACGCGCCCTGGCTCCGCGAATGTGGAGTCTAAGGCACTGTAACACCTCAGATTTCAAAACAAGGAAAAATTACAGGTTTTCATCTAGTACCAGCTCCTACGAGAGCCATCTACGGATCGTAGGTGTACATACGGGCCGTAGGTGGAAACCGTAGGAGGCAGGCCCAAGTTTTAAAAATGTCAAGTTCCAGAACCTTAATGACGGTTCGCCAGGACGGCCCGTCGATCCTTCGACGAGTAATAGATGGGTCTCGTAAATCTTCTCCAGACTTAGTTAAATTCTTAAGCTATAAGATCAGACCTACGGTTCCCATGTACGGTCCGTTGATTGACCCACAAATCGTACATAGGATCTGTCGTTGTAGGGTCCAAGGGTGGCAGTCTCTGAATCTATCTACGGTAGAACACGACGGTCCGTAGGTTGACTTACAGATCGTAGGTCCAACCATAGATAGGGCCTGACAGTTATTTTTAAAGGGCTTTTAGGTCTTTTCCTTAAATGTCTAACTCCTAATTTAAGTCGGTTTGGCCCTTAACCTAGACCCTATATAAACCTTTTAAGCTTGAATCTACCCATTCCTAATCATTCCCAAAACACTCATCTCCCAAATATTTCTCTCTCTAGAAAGCTTGAAGAAGAAGAAGCAAGAGCTAGGGTTTTCAAGTCAAGTCTCCTAATCCTCCATTGATTTCAAGGTTCTTGCATTGAGGTATGATAGTTTTCATCCATGGAGCCCTTTCCTCCGTGGAATCCCTAAAATCTCCGATTTACAAGTTAGAAATTCTCAATTGAAGAGAGGGATTTCTTCTATGATGTGGCTTCTTTCAATTATGATCAAATTACTTTCAATTATGGTTTTCTAAGTATGAATTGAGTTGAATTACATGTTTTAAGATAAATTTCCATGAACCCATATGAATTCCCATAATTTTGAGATTATGCATTATTGATTGGTTGAATTATGGAGAAGATGAATTATTGAAGTTTTTATGAACTCATGCATGTTTTAATGATTCCTAAGGCTATGATTCATGATGAATTGATAAATGAACAAGAGATGAATTAAAGCTTATGAAAGTATGCACGTTCAATTATGAAGGTTATGATGAATTATGAATTGCTTGAGATTGAAGCATGAATGTTGATAATTGTTGCATAGTGAAAGGTTTTCTCACTAGATTGCTCAATTAATGAATGTGAAAGGACTTTCTCACATAATGGATTCATAACTTGTTGAAAGGTCTTTCTCAACTAAAGTTGAATCAAAAGATTTAAGGAGTTATTCTATGAACTTTAGCTTGGATTGGTAACTCTAGTTGTACCCTTCCATGGATAATAAGATGAATATGAATTATGACTATTCTGTGAGAATTATGCTCAGCACCGAGAGGATATGGAGATAGAAGCTCTCCCGTTAGTAGAGGCCGGGTTTCTAGTAGCAATCTCCTTATCCCTTACCTATGTGCCCCCATAGGATGATGGTCTATGATAGACACTAGCTAGTGGATCCATGTAAGCTATATGTTAAGTAAAGGGTCCTATCTTGGCAAGTAGGATGGCCCCATCGGTGTGTGGTTAGACACCGGATTCCATGTTAATAGCTCACATGGTCTTATGTGTCGGTTAAGGCTACTTGCCACAACAATGAACTAAAGTGCTTCTTAAGATATTTCTCAAAGTAATGTGAAGATGTTTAGCTTGCTTGACCATGGTTTATGACTTATGTTTCTAACCTTTATCATGTTTTAGC
This sequence comes from Solanum appendiculatum, assembly GCA_018342035.1. Classification (NCBI taxonomy): domain Eukaryota; kingdom Viridiplantae; phylum Streptophyta; class Magnoliopsida; order Solanales; family Solanaceae; genus Solanum; species Solanum appendiculatum. The sequence goes on from JAGDQO010000096.1 coordinate 318,512, forward strand.
TTGGTCATTGCATGTTATGAAAATGCTCCTTTTTAGCATGTTTTAAATGATTTATGTGCATTGCTATCATACTTGATACTTGATTGTACTAACGCATACTCTTGCCTACATTGACTTGTTAATGTAGGGCTTGGCGATTCTCCATCTACTCGTGGCTAGAGCTTAGTTGAAGGATTTATTGAAGACTTGGTGAGTCCTCATCCATTCGAGGACATAGCCTAGTTGTTCTACTTTTATGTTCTTCTTTTCGACATTGTATTGGGTTACGTCCCAAATGTTATTTTTCATTCTTATGATAGATTGGCTTGAGACATAGATGTAGACTTCCGCTATTCTTTTCTTAAAAGCTTTGATATGATATTCTCTTTTGAACTCTTAATCTCTATGATCTTGTATGTATGTATGCTAAGTGGCTTGTATGAGACCTTTCAGGGTCTTGTATGCCCTATCATGTCTAGGGCGTACCGTGGGTCATGACAAACTTGGTATTAAGAGCACAAAGTTTTAGAATGATCATAGGATGTCTGATAAACCACGTCGAGTAGAGTCTTGTTCATGAGAGTGAAGCACGCCACATTTATGAATGAGAAGCTATAAGACGTTTAAGAAACTTCACTTCTTTCATTACTCTTAAGTCGTGCCATAGAGCTTAACTCTATATGTCTCTCTCCTAATCCCTATCATATGCGTTTCAGGATATGGCTACCCGAAGAGCTTATGCTAGAAGGAATGCGTGTCACGACCCAAGCCTAGGGCCTAGATGTGACCGGCGAATGGGGAACCCGAAGGAACCCCAAACAAGCCTCATAGCGTATCATTACACATCCTTGGTCGCGGAAGCAATTAAATGACCATAAGCGATACGCATAGTCAAGGGGAAATCGGGACTAAGGGAGCAAGAAGAAAAAAAAAGAAATGATACATAAATACCATAGATGAGTCAAGCTCAAGCATAAAACACAACTTGTCCAACACCACCTCTAAACATGAGTACTTAGCGGGGGCCAAGACAAACTACCGGGCTCACCCTCATAGTCAAAACATAACTAGAAAGGAAAAGTTTTATACATAGCAAAAGATCATGAGCAACGTCCCGAAATGGAGGACTCACCAATAACCACTATAGAAAATCGTACTAGCCACGCGGAGGAGGATGGTCAAGCGGTGCTCCGGTCCCTACATGGTGACATCATGTAGGCATAGAGTATGCGTTAGTACATTTGAATGTACTAAGTATATGGGATGCAATGCAAGGCTACATTAGATGGACATCATAGAAAAAATGCGTAATCATACCCAATAGATAGCATATTAATAAAATAATATGTATAATGATGCTTACATAAAAATCATATTTAATGGGACGTAGTACATGTGTGGCGAGTGACCATCAATATAGTATTTCCAAGGCCTACCACCCCCTTGGAGAGGCGAACGAGGTACAAACCCCTCAATATGGTTACACGGGCCTACCACCCCCCGTGCTAGGGACCAAGGTACAAACCCCTCGATATGGTTACACGGGCCTACCACCCCCCGTGCTAGGGACCAAGGTACAAACCCCTCGATATGGTTATACGGGCCTACTACCCCCCGTACTAGGCATGGTCGACTCACAACACTTATTTAGAGAAAATCATATCCATGTGTCCATTTCATCATCATTTCAGTAATTACATAACCATCCGTCTCATAGGACGTACCTTGGACCTTCCCTTTCCTAAGAATTCTATAATGGGCATTTTATCAAACACAAGGTGGGCAATTGTTCATGTAAATGAAATCATGCATTTCAAGAATACTAAGTCCAACCAATTCCAAAATCCATATAAATCAGCCCACCAACAACATACATATATATATCAACCTTCATAATTTGATCATGGAGGCATGTAAACCATAAACATCACATAATAATTCCATTTCATGATACTATGCAAAATGGACCATAATAGGGTGTGTAGTAGTAATTCCATAATTCAAGAGTTCATAAATAATCATAAGGACCCATAAACTTGAAGTAGAAATAGAGGATAAATAGTTGGACTTGTGGAAAGGAAGGTTTCCACAATCAAACCCACATACCTCAACTTTGGAGAATCCTTGATGAAGATTGGAATGGAGAATCGAAGCTTGAGATTGAGTCTTGAATCTGGAATTAGAGCTTGAGATGTTTGAATTTGGTTGAAGATCTTGGTGGAATTTTTTGGAGAGGGCTTAGAGAGTGTTTTTGGAGTTAAGAAAAATGACTAAGTAGGGGACATATCCCCTTTTTATAAAAAAAAAACGTCTCCAACCCGCCTAAAAAAAATAGCTCACTGGAAATTGCAAATCTGCACAGACAGGTTTTACGAAAATGGTCATAACTCCCTCATCCTAACTCGGACTAAGGTGAAACCAAGTGCGTTGGAAAGCTAACTCACAGAGCTTTAATTTGATAGGTTGCAGCCCTTCCAGTTCCTTGTGTGCTAAGAGATATGCCCCTTTAAAGTTGACCCTAAAAATCGCAATTTTTGCGATTTTCGAATTTTGATACGGTTGCTCTAAAATTCGGGTTAGACCCATTTCCCACTCAATTTGACCCCACGAATAAGAATATGAAGTCGAATTTTCGAAATCATGCACGGATTTTGAGATATATGGAAATTACAATTATAGGTGTTTCCGAAGCACATTTTCGGGCATTTGGGTCGTTTCAATATCTCCCCCTTGGGAACATTTGTCCCCGAATGTTAAAGAACGTACATGAGAGACACAAACATGGCAATTTCAGCCCACATAAGGATGCAACAATGCACTTACAACTTATTTCAAAACCTCAACATAGTTGTAAAACCACAATGAACTTGTCAACTTAAGCATGAATGTATGCAATGACATGGGGGCTGAACTTAAGACCTGAGATTTTATAAAGGGCTCAGATCAATACCTTAGGCTCGAGTGGAGGGGAAAAGATAAGGATATCGCCTTTGCATGTCCGCTTCGGCCTCCCAAGTAGCACTTTCAACTTGTTGATTTCTCCAAAGGACTTTAATGGCAGCCACATCTTTGTTTCTCAACCTCTTCACTTGTCTATCTAAAATCTGAACCGGAACCTCTTCATAGGTCAAATTATCTTCAACAACACCCACAACATCAAGAGACACAATGGCATTCGGATCACCCACACACTTCCTCAACATAGACACATGAAATACGGGATGAACCAAATCCATCTCGCTAGGCAATTCCAACTCATAAGCTACCTTGCCAATTCTCCTCATCACCTTATAAGGACCCACGTATCTTGGGCTCAACTTGCCCTTCTTACCAAAACGAACCACACCCTTCATGGGTGTCACCTTCAAATAAACCCAATCACCAACTCGAAATTCAAGAGCCCTTCTCCTCACATCGGCATAGGACTTTTGGCGACTTTGGGCCATCTTCACCCTTTCTCTAATCATCCTAACCTGCTCAAGAGCCTCCATAACTAGGTCTGGTCCTAACAAGGCCACCTCACCAACCTCAAACCACCCAACCGGTGATCTACAACGCCTCCCATAGAGAGCCTCAAAAGGAGCCATACCGATGCTAGAATGATGGCTATTGTTATAGGCAAACTCAATCAATGGAAGATGATCATCCCAACTACCCTTAAGCTCCAATACACAAGCCCTAAGCATATCCTCAAGTGTTTGGATAGTCCTTTAGGCTTGTCCATCCGTTTGCGGGTGAAAGGCCGTAGTAAGCTTAACTCTCGTACCTAGACCCCTTTGGAAAGACTTCCAAAAGTGTGAAGTAAATTGAGTACCACGGTCCGATATGATGGATAGAGGAATCCCATGCAACCTTACCAAGTCATGAATATATAACCTTGCATAATCTTCCGCCCCATATGTTGTCTTTACTGGTAGAAAATGAGCCGATTTTGTCATCCTATCAACCACCACCCAAATAGAATCAAACCTTTTCTAGTCTTGGGTAAACCAACTACAAAATCCATATTAATTTCTTCCCACTTCCAAGTAGGAATCTCTATGTCTTGGGTTAGACCACCCGGCCTTTGATGTTCGGCCTTGACTTGTTGACAACTATGACAACCGGAGACGAATTTGGCAATGTCCTTCTTCATGCCTCTCCACCAATACACATTCCTCAAATCTCTATACATTTTGGTGGAACCGGGGTGGATGGAGTAGGAAGAATTATGAGCCTCCTCAAGAATTTTCTCCCTCAAACCATCAACACAAGGCACACACAACCTACCTTGGTAACCTAAGCGGACCATCTCCCCGCTTGGGAGAAAACTTCGCACCTTGCCCCTCTTTCGACCAAGGCCTTCAATTCAAACAAGGAAGATCAAGATCTTGTTTTGCTTATCACGCTCATCAACCAAGGAAGACTAGCAACCATAACCGACCACACAAGCCATTACACCTCTTCCAACTAAACCCCAAGCCTAGCCAACCGATTGTACCTCCCTAGCCATTTCCCTATGCACCAGTAATCAACATGAGCTAGGCTACCCATAGACAAACCCTACTCTCAAAGCAACCGCACACCAAATTAGCTTTACCGGGATGATAATGCACCCTCATATCATAATCTTTAAGAAATTCTAGCCACCTTCTTTGTCTCAAGTTGAGATCTTTTTGGGTGAAGACATATTGGAGGCTCTTATGATCGGTGAACACATTAACATGTACCCCATACAAATAATGACGCCAAATCCTTAAAGCAAACACCACCGCGGCTAATTCAAGATCATGCGTAGGTATAGTTCTTTTCATGCCCTTTTGAGTTGTCTAGAAGCATAGGCTATCACTTACCATTTTGCAATTAGGACACAACCACCAAGCCAACTCTAGAAGCATCACAATCACAACAAATCCTACAGCCCATCCGGTAGTGACAATAATAGAGGGACACAAGTTTTATATTCTTCACAGGGTTTGAAAACTTCCTTTTCGCACACAGTCGTGCGGTCCACTCAAAAACTTAGGCGTTCTGTACATTTGTTACGGTCAACTTAGTCATGGGAGAAGCAATAGAAGAAAACCCATTCACAAATCTCCGGTAGTAACCCGCTAAGCCCAAGAAGCTCCTAATATCCGACGGGGTCAATGGCCTAGGCCAATTTCTAATCACATCGGTCTTCTTAGGGTCTACCTAATACCATCCCCCGACACCACATGACCTAGGAAGGCAACCTCCCTCAACCAAAATTCACACTTTTCATACTTGGCAAACAACTTCTCCTCTCTTAATCTTTGCAACACAACCCTCAAGTGACCCATATGTTCTTCCTCACTATGCGAATAGATTAAAATATCATCAATGAAAACCACAACAAAGGAATCAAGGTAGGGTTTAAAGCCCCTATTCATTAGGTCCATGAAGGTAGCCGGTGCATTGGTCAACCCAAAGGACATGACCACAAATTCATAATGTCCATACCTAGTCCGGAAGGCTGTCTTGGGAATGTCACCCTCCTCACCTTCACTTGATGATACCCGGACCGAAGATCAATCTTAGAGAAGTGGCTAGCCCCTTGCAATTGGTCGAACAAGTCATCAATCCTAGGAAGAGGATATTTATTCTTGACGGTGACCTTATTGAGTTGCCGGTAATCGATACACATCCTAAGGGACGCCATCTTTTTCTTTCTTCTTCACAAACAACAAGCCGGTGCACCCCATGGTGATTGGCTAGCCTAATCAAACCCTTCTCCACCCAAGTCCTCAATTGTTCTTTCAACTCCTTTAACTCCGCCGGGGCCATACGGTAAAAGGGGGAATAGAAATGGGTTGAGTATCGGGGAGGAGTCTATGCCAAACTATTTCCCTTCGGGAGGAAACACCGGGAAGGTCATTAGGAAGACATAAGGAATTCATTTACCGAACCGAACCGACTCTATAAGAAGGGTTTTTGGACTCCACATCCCTAACCCTCACGAGGTGATAGAGACACCCCTTGGAGATCAACTTACGGGCTTTAATGCAAGAGATGAATCTACCCTTGACTACAACATTTTGGCTTTCCCACTCAAGAATGGGTTCACTTGGGAATTGGAACTTGACCCTTCGGGTTCTACAATCAATAGAAGCATAGTATGCATGCAACCAAGCCATCCCAAGAACAACATCAAAATCGACCATGTTCAATTCAACAAGGTCACAAGGCAATATTTTATGCAAGATGCAAATAGGACAATTTCTATAGACCTTCCTAGCAACAACATATGCACCAATAGGAGTAGACACCTTATATGACTCATGCAACAAGTCGGGCTCGTCTTCCTCTTGTATTAGACATGATCTAGCATAGCAAAGAACAACCGTTAGGGAAGAACTTAATTCAACTCTACAGCACGACTTAGAACATGGCGAAGGGAAACATTTCCTAAAACGTCTCATAGCCTCCTACTCATAGTTGTGGTGCACAACACAACCATGAATCGGACTCTAATCAACGCGGTGTGTTGGACTCCGAGGATCATTCAACCTAGTGCTCTGATACCAAGTTTGTCACGACCCAGGCCTAGGGCCTAGATGTGACCGGCGAATGGGGAACCCGAAGGAACCCCAAACAAGCCTCATAGCGTATCATTACACATCCTTGGTCGCGGAAGCAATTAAATGACCATAAGCGATAAGCATAGTCAAGGGGAAATCGGGACTAAGGGAGCAAGAAGAAAAAAAAGAATGATACATAAATACCATAGATGAGTCAAGCTCAAGCATAAAACACAACTTGTCCAACACCACCTCTAAACATGAGTACTTAGCGGGGGCCAAGACAAACTACCGGGCTCACCCTCATAGTCCAAACATAACTAGAAAGGAAAAATCTTATACATAGCAAAAGATCATGAGCAACGTCCCCGAAATGGAGGACTCACCAATAACCACGATAGAAAATCGTACGAGCCACGCGGAGGAGGATGGTCAAGCGGTGCTCCGGTCCCTACATGGTGACATCATGTAGGCATAGAGTATGCGTTAGTACATTTGAATGTACTAAGTATATGGGATGAAATGCAAGGCTACATTAGATGGACATCATAGGAAAAATGCGTAATCATACCCAATAGATAGCATATTAATAAAATAATATGTATAATGATGCGTACATAAAAATCATATTTAATGGGACGTAGTACATGTGTGGCGAGTGACCATCAATATAGTATTTCCAAGGCCTACCAACCCCTTGGAGAGGCGAAAGAGGTACAAACCCCTCAATATGGTTACACGGGCCTACCACCCCCCGTGCTAGGGACCAAGGTACAAACCCCTCGATATGGTTACACGGGCCTACCACCCCCCGTGCTAGGGACCAAGGTAAAAACCCCTCGATATGGTTATACGGGCCTACTACCCCCCGTACTAGGCAACCAAGGTACAAACCCCTCGATATGGTTATACGGGCCTACTACCCCCCGTACTAGGCATGGTCGACTCACAACACTTATTTAGAGAAAATCATATACATGTGTCCATTTCATCATCATTTCAGTACTTACATAACCATCCGTCTCATAGGACGTACCTTGGACCTTCCCTTTCCTAAGAATTCTATAATGGGCATTTTATCAAACACAAGGTGGGCAATTGTTCATGTAAATGAAATCATGTATTTCAAGAATACTAAGTCCAACCAATTCCAAAATACATATAAATCAGCCCACCAACAACATACATATATATATCAACCTTCATAATTTGATCATGGAAGCATGTAAACCATAAACATCACATAATAATTTCATTTCATGATAATATGCAAAATGGACCATAATAGGGTGTATAGTAGTAATTCCATAATTCAAGAGTTCATAAATAATCATAAGGACCCATAAACTTGAAGTAGAAATAGAGGATAAATGGTTGGACTTGTGGAAAGGAAGGTTTCCACAATCAAACCCACATACCTCAACTGTGGAGAATCCTTGATGAAGATTGGAATGGAGAATCGAAGCTTGAGATTGAGTCTGGAATCTGGAATTAGAGCTTGAGATGTTTGAATTTGGTTGAAGATCTTGGTGGAATTTTTGGAGAGGGCTTAGAGAGTGTTTTTGGAGTTTAGAAAATGACTAAATATGGGACATATCCCCCTTTTATAAAAAAAACACCTCCAACCCGCCTAGAAAATAGCTCACTGGAATTGGAAATTCTGCACAGACAGGTTTTACGAAAATGGTCATAACTCCCTCATCCTAACGCGGAATAAGGTGAAACCAAGTGCGTTGGAAATCTAACTCAAAGAGATTTAATTTGATAGGTTGCAGCCCTTCCATTTCTTTGTGTGCTAAGAGATATGCCCCTTTAAAGTTGACCCTCAAAATCGCAATTTTTGCGATTTTCGAATTTTGATACGGTTGCTCTAAAATTCGGGTTAGACCCATTTCCCACTCAATTTGACCACACGAATAAGAATATGAAGTCGAATTTCCGAAATCATGCACGGATTTTGAGATATATGGAAATTACAATTATAGGTGTTTCCGAAGCACATTTTCGGGCATTTGGGTCGTTTCAATATCTCCCCCTTGGGAACATTCCTCCCCGAATGTTAAAGAAACGTACATGAGAGACACAACCATGTCAATTTCAGCCCACATAAGGATGCAACAATGCACTTACAACCTATTTCCAAAACCTATTAGTTGTAAAACCACAATGAACCTTGTCAACTATAATCATGATGTAATGCATGAATTGGGGGCTGAACTTAAGACCTGAGATTTATAAAGGCTTAGATCATACTTAGCTCGAGTGAGAGTGGGAAAGATAAGGAGGTAGCGCCTTTGCATTGGTCTGCTTTCGGCCTCCCAAGTAGCACTTTCAATCTTGTTGTTTCTCCAAAGGAGCTTTAATGGAGCCACATCTTCTGTTTTCTCAACCTCTTCGACTTGCTATCTAAAATACTGGACCGCGAACTCCTTCATAGGTCAAATTATCTTCAACAACACCCAACACATCAAGAGACACAATGGCATTCGGATCACCCACACACGTTCATCAACATAGACACATGAAATACCGTGATGAACCAAATCCATTCTCGCTAGGCCAATTCCACTCATAAGCTAACCTTGCCAATTCTCGCTCATCACCTTATAAGGACCCACGTATCTTGGGCTCAAACTTGCCCTTCTTACCAAACCGAACCACACCCTTCATGGGTGTCACCTTCAAATAAACCCAATCACCAACTCGGAATTCAAGAGCCCTTCTCCTCACATCGGTATAGGACTTTTGGCGACTTTGGGCCACCTTCAACCTTTCTCTAATCATCCTAACCTTCTCAAGAGCCTCCATAAATAGGTCTGGTCCTAACAAGGCCACCTCACCAACCTCAAACCACCCAACCGGTGATCTACAACGCCTCCCATAGAGAGCCTCAAAAGGAGCCATACCGATGCTAGAATGATAGCTATTGTTATAGGCAAACTCAATCAATGGAAGATGATCATCCCAACTACCCTTAAGCTCCAATACACAAGCCTTAAGCATATCCTCAAGTGTTTGGGTAGTCCTTTCGGCTTGTCCATTCGTTTGCGGGTGAAAGGCCGTAGTAAGCTTAACTCTCGTACCTAGACCCCTTTGGAAAGACTTCCAAAAGTGTGAAGTAAATTGAGTACCATGGTCCGATATGATGGATAGAGGAATCCCATGCAACCTTACCAAGTCATGAATATATAACCATTGCTTATCTTCGCCCCATATGTGTCTTCCCGGTAGAAAATGAGCCGATTTTGTCATCCTATCAACCCCCACCCAAATAGAATCAAAACCTTTTCTAGTCTTGGGTAAACCAACTACAAAATCCATATTAATTTCTTCCCACTTCCAAGTAGGAATCTTTATGTCTTGGGTTAGACCACCCGGCCTTTGATGTTCGGCCTTGACTTGTTGACAACTATGACAACCGGAGACGAATTTGGCAATGTCCTTCTTCATGCCTCCCCACCAATACACATCCCTAAAATCTCTATACATTTTGGTGGAACCGGGGTGGATGGAGTAGGAAGAATTATGAGCCTCCTCAAGAATTTTCTCCCTCAAACCATCAACACAAGGCACACAAAACCTACCTTGGTACCTAAGGGCACCATCTCCCCCTTGGGAGAAAACTTCCACCTTGCCCTCTTTCACCAAGGCCTTCAATTCAAACAAGGAAGAATCAAGATCTTGTTTTGCTATCACCTCATCAACCAAGAAAGACCTAGCACCATCAACAACGACCACACCACCATTACCAACCTCTTCCAACCTAACCCCCAACCTAGCCAACCGATGTACCTCCCTAGCCATTTCCCTATCACCAATATCAACTGATGAGCTAGGCTAGCCCATAGACACCCTACTCAAAGCATCCGCCACCACATTAGCTCTACCGGGATGATAATGCACACTCATATCATAATCTTTAAGAAATTCTAGCCACCTTCTTTGTCTCAAGTTGAGATCTTTTTTGGTGAAGACATATTGGAGGCTCTTATGATCGGTGAACACATCGACACGTACCCCATACAAATAATGACGCCAAATCTTTAAAGCAAACACCACCGCGGCTAATTCAAGATCATGCGTAGGATAGTTCTTTTCATACACTTTGAGTTGTCTAGAAGCATAGGCTATCACCTTACCATTTGCATTAGGACACAACCCAAGCCAACTCTAGAAGCATCACAATACACAACCAAAATCCTCAAGCCCCATCCGGTTAGTGACAATTATAGGAGCGGACACAAGCTTTTTCTTTCAAGGGTTTGAAACCTGCCTTTCGCACTCGTCGCGATCCACTAAACTTTAGCCTTCTCTTGTGGTCAACTTATCATGGGAGAAGCATAGGAGAAAGAAAACCCATCAAATCTCCGGTCTAGTAACCCGCTAAGCCCAAGAGTCCAATATCGACGGTCAATGGCCTAGGCCAATTTGCTAATCACATCGGTCTTCGTTAGGGTCTACCTTAATACCATCCCCCGACACCACATGACCTAGGAAGGCAACCTCCCTCAACCAAAATTCACACTTTTCATACTTGGCATACAACTTCTCCCCTCTTAATCTTTGCAACACAACCCTCAAGTGACCCATATGTTCTTCCTCACTATGCGAATAGATTAAAATATCATCAATGAAGACCACAACAAAGGAATCAAGGTAGGGTTTTAAGACCCTATTCATTAGGTCCATGAAGGTAGCCGGTGCATTGGTCAACCCAAAGGACATGACCACAAATTCATAATGTCCATACCTAGTCCGGAAGGCTGTCTTGGGAATGTCACCGCCTCCCTCACCTTCCACTTGATGATACCGGGACCGGAAGGATCAATCTTAGAGAAGTGGCTAGCCACCTTGCAATTGTCGAACAAGTCATTCAATCCTAGAAGAGGATATTTTATGTCTTGCGGTTACCCTATTAGTTGGCCGGTAATCGATACACATCCTAAGCGGCACCCATCTTTCTGTCTTCACAAACAACACCGGTGCACCCCATGGTGATTGGCTAGGCCTAATAAAACCCTTCTCCAACAAGTCCCTCAATTGTTCTTTCAACTCCTTTAACTCCGCCGGGGCCATACGGTAAGGGGGAATAGAAATGGGGTGAGTATCGGGGAGGAGGTCTATGCCAAAATCTATTTCCCTTTCGGGAGGAACATCGGGAAGGTCATTAGGAAAGACATCAAGGAATTCATTTACGACCGGAACCGACTCTATAAGAAGGGTTTTGGACTCCACATCCCTAACCCTCACGAGGTGATAGAGACACCCCTTAGAGACAACTTACGGGCTTTAATGCAAGAGATGAATCTACCCTTGAGGGGTAGCCACATTTTGGCTTTCCCACTCAAGAATGGATTCACTTGGGAATTGGAACTTGACCCTACGGGTTCTACAATCAATAGAAGCATAGTATGCATGCAACCAATCCATCCCAAGAACAACATCAAAATCGACCATGTTCAATTCAACAAGGTCACAAGGCAATATTTTATGCAAGATGCAAATAGGACAATTTCTATAGACCTTCCTAGCAATAATATATGCACCAATAGGAGTAGACACCTTATATGACTCACGCAACAAGTCGGGCTCGTCTTCCTCTAGTATTAGACATGATCTAGCATAGCAAAGAACAACCGTTAGGCAAGAACTTAATTCAACTCTACAGCACGACTTAGAACATGGAGAAGGAAACATTTCCTAAAACGTCTCATAGCCTCCTACTCATAGTTGTGGTGCACAACACAACCATGAATCGGACTCTAATCAACGCGGTGTGTTGGACTCCGAGGATCATTCAACCTAGGGCTCTGATACCAAGTTGTCACGACCCAAGCCTAGGGCCTAGATGTGACCGGCGAATGGGGAACCCGAAGGAACCCCAAACAAGCCTCATAGCGTATCATTACACATCCTTGGTCGCGGAAGCAATTAAATGACCAAAAGCGATAAGCATAATCAAGGAGGAAATCGGGACTACGGGAGCAAGAAAGAAAAAAAATGATACATAAATACCATAGATGAGTCAAGCTCAAGCATAATACACGACTTGTCCAACACCACCTCTGAACATGAGTACTTAGCGGGGGCCAAGACAAACTACCGGGCTCACCCTCATAGTCAAAACATAACTAGAAAGGAAAAGTTTTATACATAGCAAAAGATCATGAGCAACGTCCCCGAACTGGAGGACTCACCAATAACCACTATAGAAAATCGTACTAGCCACGCGGAGGAGGATGGTCAAGCGGTGCTCCGGTCCCTACATGGTGACATCATGTAGGCAGAGAGTATGCGTTAGTACATTTGAATGTACTAAGTATATGGGATGCAATGCAAGGCTACATTAGATGGACATCATAGGAAAAATGCGTAATCATACCCAATAGATAGCATATTAATAAAATAGTATGTATAATGATGCTTACATAAAAAATCATATTTAATGGGACGTAGTACATGTGTGGCGAGTGACCATCAATATAGTATTTCCAAGGCCTACCACCCCCTTGGAGAGGCGAAAGAGGTACAAACCCCTCAAT